>BMAU01000481.1:0-335778 GCA_019973935.1 Trichonephila clavipes | reverse complement strand
GGGCATATCCTCTGTTTTCTCACCGAAATTGGAGGGCTTGTCTCGTTGAATTGGCATGTTTTCTCACCAAGATGCCTCCATTTCATTGGACCCCTTCACGATGCCTCCATTTCATTTGACATGATTAAATTTCATTTGACCCCTGTTTAAATTTCCTTTGTGGATGACCCCTGTCTCAATTGTCTCTCTGGGATGGCATGAAACATTTTCTCTCGCCCCGTGCTAAAATATTTTTGGGAGAAATCTGAAAAATTTTATACTGTGCATACATGATGGCTCTGTGGCACGATTTGTGCCAACCAGGAATCGAGACACTAGACACAACTTTTTTGATAAAAATGAGGTGAAAAATGGACACGAGTCATACGTTGGAATGTTCTCAGTAAACCGTTGCTTCAAACATGTATCGAGACATAAACACAACGTTTTGATGAAAAAGTAGACTAGAGTCATACAAAAGAGCCCTTTGAACGTTCCTTTTGGATGGAAATCTAAAAGGCATGGTTTGGATAAAAAGTAGGGGGAAATGGGACAAGAGTCATGTAAAAAGAGTCATTTGAAACGAAAAGGGGGGAACTAAAATAGGGTGTGGAGATCGATTCAAATGAGAGGGTTTCGATTCAAATGAGATGGTTTTCGATTCAAATGAGATGGTTTTCGATTCAAATGAGATGGTTTCAAATGCAATGCTTTCAAATGCGATGCTTCCAAATGAGACAGTTTTCATGATTAATTTCAAGTGAAATGGTTTTCACGATTAATTTCAAATGAGATGGTTTTCATGATAAATTTAAAATGAGAGGGTTTTCATGATACATTTAAAGTGAGAGTATTTCAACAATGGTCATTTTCATTTCAAAAAAGGTCGTTTTCCATTTCACATCATTTTTTGAAAGGGTCACGGTGCTCAACTATTTTTTCGACCGACTGTACAAAGAGTAACGGTCATAAGTAATCAAACAATCAATCGTTTTTCCGGAATCCAAACATTTTCTTTTGTGTAGATTTAGTCCAATTTGAAAAATTTACTTTGATTTTTCTCTCCAAATGATCAAAACTTTATGAAATATATGGTATAATTTGTATTTTGTGAGAAAAAAAATAGTGTTAATGCGTTGTTTGCTTCAAGATTTAGATTTGTAATTTAATGTGCGAGGGATAATCTATCATATGAAATAGTAGATGGAATGTGTCATTAAATAATTTTAAACGTCAGCAGATGTAGCTTTATGTGTACAAGAAAGTTTCAAAACATTTGATTAAATTTGAACCTAGAAAAATGTAAAGCAGTACTTTTAATTATGTATGTACTGTATCGTATAAATAATAACCAAAAGGCTACCAATGTAATTAGATCATTACAGATAACGAATTCGATTCCAATGAATATCGTTTCATAATTTCTCATTTTCCCTGCAGTGATACTTTCCCTGTGGAAGAACTGAGTTCTACAAGCAAAGTTCGTTTCCCGGCAAGAACTTGAATAAGATTATGACAACCCTAGCAGATGTGACCATGGTTGCCAGATTGGCAACACATTTGACAGAAATATGATATCGCTAAGGAACTATTGAGAAGTTTTGGGGATTGACTCTATTGGAAATTTCCATGAGGTTAGTTCAGAAGAGGCTCCAGATTGCAGTCAAAATCGGAATCTGTTTGTGGGCTTACTGTCAGAGAAACGTTGTCTGTCTGAGTTCCTTCTAGGAGTTTGTTCTAAGGAGCCGTTTATAGGACTTTGTGTAACGTTTGTTTGTAATGAGAGCATTTTGCACTATTGTAGTATTATTCAGTTGTGTTACTGTTTACGAAAAAAAAATCTTTTTTGGAGTATTGTTTCCTTTATGATGTTGCACTTTCAATGGCCAGCGGAGTAATTTAGTATATAAGTGAGTCAATAAATGAGTCCCAATCTTTCTTGGGGGCTGGAACACTGGGAGCCTTGCTTCAGACTGACCACCTGATCGGGACATCGGCTCATGCATCTCATCCCCCAATGGTCACGTATACTGGGATGGACATATTAGGCGCTGTTGCGCCACTGAATTTGAGTTTGAACCCAAAGTCTTGTTCTGATTATTAGTATTTATCGTTCTCAAACTAGTAATTAAGTATACTAGGGTGGGGTAGCCCCTGTCAAGCTAACAGCATACCAACACCCATTGTACAAATTATACAAATGCTCAAATTGTAAAAAAGTCTCAACATCATGATAAATTAAATCAGTGCTTCTCAAACTTTCAATACTTGCGACCCAATATTCAATAACAATATCGATGTACTAAACTCGAGAATACTATACTTTGACGCTAAAGCTACAATACGACTTTAATCTCTCTGCTGCCGGCGTATATAAACGTATCTCTCAGCCAGTGCGTAACTTTCCCCGGACATATGTATACGTCTTTTCGAAGTACGATCTTTTCTGATCACTGCCATCCATAAAACTATTCCGAAAGCTTTGGAATGTAATCAAATGACCTTAACAGTGTTTGTTTACGAATGATTTATTTATTTCAGAGAAGACCCTTATTTACGCCCATTCTCCCCCAAATACACCACATGCGTGTGCATACATAAAAAACGGTGGCATTGTGGAGCGAATCGCGTAACTTTTAATCCGTAGATAAGGTATTAAGTATATAAACCGTACAAATTATCAAGATAAGTGCTAGTTTTTGCACATAGTTTTGTAATAAGTGAGCCCGTGTGGTCACTGAAAATTACTAACCTTGTTCTTAACTTAGTATTGTTAAATTAGTTGTAAAGTACATTGGGCTGTACTGATACATTTTTAAATGTATTATATCAGTATATATATATATATATATATATATATATATATATATATATATATATATATATATATATATATATATATAAAGAGGTTTTTTTTGTTTGTTTTTTTCATTATTATTTTTATGTCAGGATGTATTTTGTTTGATTACTTTAAGTAAATTAATAATTATTTTTAAATAATCTTTTGTTTTCGACTTTTTAATACGACCTTTTCATAGTTTTATCATGCGCCCCCTAGGTGGGCGCGCCCACAGCTTGAGAAACACTGATGTAAATTTATCCAAACTGCAATTTTGCTCCATTCTGTTGTAAAAACGTAGTTGCTTTTATCTGCGCTCCCCCTTCAATACGCATTGAGTAAGACCCGTGTCCTTTCAAATTCCCTTTTTGAGCATTAAATGAATCAAATGCAAATACATTATTACACTGGCAGAGACAAATGAAGGCACAAATGGTCTTTTGACAGTAAAAAAACTTACAAAGCAAATAAAACCACAAACCTGGCCAAAATATCATCCGATATAAGACCGAGTCCTTATGAACCCCTGTGGAAACCACATCCCCTCTTGCACCAAGGTCCTCTTGAGCTTATCGATGGGCCTTAAAGCTAATATTCGAGTTGCAATTGAGCGTAAACAGACATCTTAGGCGTGTCCGATGGGATTAAAGGTCACGGGGGTTCCAGTCATTGAATATCCTCCAAATAGATGTATTCTTCTACCAAATGAGCCATCCATGAGTGTGCATTATCGTCCAAAAGGTTTGAGTATCGCCCAGAAATTTGGTTCGTATGGTCCGTGGAAAAGTCTGGTATAGGTTGCAAGCATCTCATCCCTGTACCACTGACTTGTCAGAGTATTTATATCGAACACATGAAGGTTGGTATGCCCGTCTGCTATGATGCCTGCCCAAACTACAAACCACCTTGACCATAGTGGTCTCTTTCGACAATATTGAAGGGGGGATATCGAACCCTAGTTTATATCCAGATGAGAACATGACTAGAGTTGTTGTCTAGACTGAAGCGCGACTCATCACTGACAAAAACCCGCCCCCAATTCTCCCCTGTCCAAGACAGGTGTTCTGGGCACCGGCTAGAAGGCCGCTTTTGTGGTTCACTGTCAAAGGAATGCAGACTACCTGCATTAAGTCCTTGGGCGACATTTATCGGTGAAATGGATATTCCTGTTGTCTTATACAGGTTTAAAGACAGTTGTGTCGCCATCTCGGACCTTTTCCTTCTAGCTGAAATTGCAAATAACAATCTTAAGCCGGCTTTGTTGTCCTTTTGCAACGCTGACTAGTTCAGCGGACTACTGCTCCTGTCTTTGTGAACGGTTTCCAAAAAGTGGACATAACATTTCTCGAAATCCCGAGGTCCTACTGCAGGCAGACTGTGATTGGTCTGACTCGAGTCTTCTATCTATCCAGCATCTTGTGGCAACTTCTATACCAGCGTTTCCCAATGTGTGGTACGCATACCCCCAGAAGTAAGGGAAGAGTTTGGTGGAGGGTACGCGTTGAACCGGAGTGTGGTGAGGGTACGAAAGTGTTGGTAATGGAGAACAAGACTCGTTTCCCTCTCTTCGTGAATTTATAACAAGTTCGACTACTAATATTGATGCTGATACTCTGAAATGCATAACACAACATTTGGAGAGTTTGCAAGTTGACATGAAAAACTATTTCCCTGAATTAAACGAAAATATTGAATAGATAAAACACCTGTTTAACATTAAGACAATATCCACGCCGGAAGATTTGTTACATGAGGCAGAAAAGCAGTTGTTGGAATTGGCTTCAGATGGATTCTGGAAAAATAAACATAAGGAGAGAGAGTTCCGGTTATAAATGTAACATGTGTATACGGTTTTCACAGAAAAAGTTCTGAGAAATAAAGGGTGTTTTTTAGAGGTATAAAACTTTAAATTGCAATAAAACAACGATGTATTATTCGATTGACATGATTTTTTTTATTCGAAAGATATTCTTGTGGCATTACATTTTAAATATGATTTCTGGCATATGACCACCACGGCTGGCTCGGATGCAGTACAATCTGGACGTCCAATTTTCGATGACTTTTTCCAACATTGGTGGCCGTATATCGGCAATAACACGGCGAATGTTGTCTTCCAAATGGTCAAGCGTTTGTGGCTTATCCGCATAGACCAATGACTTTACATAGCCCCACAGAAAATAGTCTAGCGGTGTTAAATC
This sequence comes from Trichonephila clavipes, assembly GCA_019973935.1. Classification (NCBI taxonomy): domain Eukaryota; kingdom Metazoa; phylum Arthropoda; class Arachnida; order Araneae; family Nephilidae; genus Trichonephila; species Trichonephila clavipes. The sequence goes on along the minus strand of BMAU01000481.1, from coordinate 330,759 downwards.
ACAAGATCTTGGAGGCCAATTCACAGGTCCAAAATGGGAAATTAGGCGGTCACCAAACGTGTCTTTCAATAAATCGATTGTGGCACGAGCTGTGTGACATGTTGCGCCGTCTTGTTGGAACCACAGCTCCTGGACATCATGATTGTTCAATTCAGGAATGAAAAAGTTAGTAATCATGGCTCTATACCGATCACCATTGACTGTAACGTTGTGGCCTTCATCGTTTTTGAAGAAGTACGGACTAATGATTCCACCAGCCCATAAAGCGCACCAAACAGTCAGTTTTTTGGATGTAACGATGTTTCGACATACACTTGTGTATTAGCTTCACTCCAAATGCGGCAGTTTTGTTTGTTGACGTAGCCATTCAACCAAAAGTGCGCTTCATCGCTAAACAAAATTCGCTTATGAAAATCGGGAACAACGGCAATCTCGTTTTGGGCCCATTCGACGAATCTACGCCTTGCTTGATGATCGTTTTGATGAATTGCCAAACCAAACTGAGAATAAATCACTTGACAGCTGTTAAATCGGTCGCCATCTTGGAAAGTAATGCCAACTTAAACTTCTATACCTGGAAAAAAAACACACTATACATCTTGCTATTTTCAACATATTTATGTGAAGTTGCTTTTTCAGCATTTGCAGGCATTAATTCTAAAAAAAAGGAACAAAATAGTGGGCCTGGAACCACATCTCATATTAAAATTAACAATTAGGGAACCACATTATGACGATCTGTCACAAACAATTTCATCCTTCTCATTAATGTAAGTAAATGCTGTTTATAATGTAAGTTTTACTTATATTTTATCACGAAAAATTTCATTTCTTTTTTCTTATTATTTTCCGTATGTCACACACAAAAAAAGAAAATAATAATAATATATTTTAATTGTTATTAAATTACATTCATTTTTTACGAGGGGTATTCAGCGTTAACGAAATTACAGAAAGGGTAAACATATGCCAAAAGTTTGGGAGATACTGAACTAATCTAATACTAATATAATGTGTGTGTGTATTTTTGTTTTACTCTACTACTTATCAATTGCTTTTTCTGTAACATGAAACGTGTATTTTTCCAGAGATTTTATTTGATTATCATCAGTTAATGTGCAAAATACTAAACCTGTTTTAATGTGAAGTTTTTTTTTTCATTTTAACTATGTATCATTCATTAATTTATAGAATAACTGGTATGATGTTTTGGAAAAATTGATGAATAACGTAAGACTTAAGGAACTTAATTATTGACTTACTACGTCTCTGAACTCAAACTCAGTGGCGCAACAGCCAATGAAACTGTTGAGCATGTTAATACAACAGTACTTTTTTGTGGGGTGATTGAAGAGGACTGGACACAAAGTCTGTTTTCGAATATTCCAAATGGTCTCCTCTCTCGACTCTCTTAGAGTGGAGAGGTCCCTTCTTAACTCATAAATTTCACTTGAAGTTCAGCTCACCGGTGAAGTGCAGATGTTGTTTGTCTCATGGCTATCAGCGTGATGTCAGATGAAAGTATGCAGCAATATTTTAGGGGCCAATTTGTGGATATGAACTGCGTAATGTTATCTGCATAGGAAAGCCAGCATTGCAGCTGCGATGCGGGAAAACAGAACGCTGCAAAAACACTTTTGCTAAATTAAAACGCTCTTGAAACTCTTATAACTGGGAAGTAAAAATATACTTATCTTTTTTTCCTTCTCATTTGTAGAACATCATTGAGATTCGAGAAAGCAAGCGGTTTTATTAAGCTTTGTCATTTATAGTAAATAGTTTTCATATTAAATAGAGAAACTTATATATTTCCATTTTCATACTTTACTTCGACAAAACACTACAATGATACAAACACACAGAAAGAAAAATTAAAATCCTACATTTAACTAAGTATAAATTAGTACAAAATATTCGAAAAAGTATTTTCTAGTAGAACATAATCAAAACAAACATACGGAGGCTCCACACGCACGCTTAAAAGCGGAGATGTTAGTTATCGTTGGGAAGGGAGTGTTGCCAGACACACAATACAGAATAACTCCAAATAAAATGGAAAATTACGCTCATGGACAAAAGAATTAGCGCACCAAGAAGGAGTGGTCAAAATAAAACGAAATTTTACATACGTAATGACTACTTTGATATAAGTAAATGATTAGAATATCAAACAAAATAGATCATTTGTTTCAGGAAAAAAGGCAAGAGAACGGAGGATTTAAAATACCCTGTTGAACCCTCTCTTGCGTGAATGCACGATGCGAAACGATCGGGCATTGATACATACAAGTTTTGTATGATGTCTTGAGACATTTCGTTCCATATTTCATGTAACCTTTCCTTTAGTTCACTCAAACTCATGAGATGCCCAACTCACCTTCCCAAATGATTCCCGATATGCTCGATTGGAGACAAATCTGGGGATCGGGCAGGCCAAGGAAGGTTAGTTACAGCGCGGATACAAATCTGTGATATCCTCGCCGTGTGAGGCCGAGCATTGTCTTGTTGAAAAATGGCTCCTGGGAGCCGTTGCATGAGTGACAGCACATGAGGCAGCAGGATGCCATGGACATACTGCTGGGCTGTCATGGTGCCACGGATCAATACTAGGGGTGAGCGTATATTGTAGGCAATGGTACCCCGTACCATCACACCAGCTGTGGGAGCAGTGTGTCGCTGTAAAGCAAAGTTGGTCACGTTCACCACGGGGTCTCCACACACGAACACGATTGTCATCACTGCTGAGATTGAATCTGGATTCTTCGCAAAAGACGAGCTGGTTCCATTCCGCTGCAGTCCAGTTTCCTCATGCACGGCATCACTCCAAACGGAGGAGTCGATGGGTGGGCGTCAAGGGCAGCACACATAATGGGCGTCACGATCCCAAATGTCATTCAGCCAAGCGCCTTCGTATGGTTAGAGAAGACACAGGGTCCCTAATGAAGGTGCTACCTGTGCCTGGATGACGGCAAATGAAGCAGTTGGCTGTACGTGTACATTTCTTACGTTGTGGCGGTCTTCTCGACGACTAGTCAGTCGAGGGTGTCCTGAGCCTGGTCTTTTAGAAAAGGACATCGCTCGGATCCACTGGTCCCAACACCTCCTCACAACACAATCAGAGCGGCCTAATTGACGAGCTACTCGCCTAGCTGATCACCCAGCTCCCATCATACTGATGATTCTCCTCCTCTCAAACTGCGACAGCTGCTCATATTGTCTGTAAAACGGCGTAATAGCTTGTCTACTTCAGCTCTTTTTTGTAAACGATTCAGCACATTCAAACAAGCTTTGGTTACCTGTTTTATACTCCACGGAGAACGAAGTTAAACGCCCTCTGCTGGCTGTACGTAATGCGCAATCTCGCTGCATTTCTAATCATTTGCATATCTCCCCGACATGTACCTTCATGCCAAGTTTCATTACGATCCCGCAATTATTTCTTAGTGCGCTAATTTTTTTGTCCATGAATGTATTTATCTATTACATATTTTAACCATCTTGGTTAGTTATTTCACAGAATACTGTCATATTTAAAAAAAACAGAATCATGTGCTTTAACGAAGGCATTAACATAATATAAAAATTCTTCAAACTACTCTTTTTAGGAAAATGGATTACTCCTTAAAATTAAATTTAGAATATTAAATCAATAAATTATCGTTGAAAAAATTATTTTTAAGTATAATAGTTTTCCTCTGAATATATAATAAACATCGTGAGCAAAAAATGTTATACATTATCTGCAACTCAAATTATTTCTTACAATGAATAATAGTTACTCATAGCCTATTTATACACTTGAGGGTATAAAAATTTATAATGGCAGATCTTCAACATTACAAAAACAGTTTAAATATAACTTGTGACTGCGAAGCATAAAATTTTCCTTAATTATGCCTCCAAGGAAAAATCTAAACATTGCAGAGGGATGAAACAAAATTAATTAAGAGTTTCTACAAGAAAAAAAAGATTCCATCTGTGAAGAGTGAGAATAAATAAAAAGAATTTTTCCTTAGTGTTGAAAAATTTCTCTTGTATAAAAGTTCCCCCATGGCGCGAAGCAGACATTGCAGCAGGAAGTTATGCAAATATTTTTATAGCATAATCAAAAACTTGGCAACACTAAGAATTTTTAAGATTGTTTGGCTTTTTTTCAAAAGAAAAATTATGTTCCTGTAAGGAGTTCAGAAAAATATGAAGAGAAACAGGTGTTTAGAATAAGGCTTAAGGCTGCGTTCCTTTCTGCATAATGTATTCATCAATTGTTATTCTTTTAAGATTGAAATAGAAACATTTTAATAGTATGGGTGATTAGATATGGAAAAAAATAATCTCTATACAGGGAACAAATACCGATAAATATATTATGTTGCACTAGCTAGAATGCATGTGGTATTTTTAAATTTACTGTAGTTGATAAATATTTTTAAATGTTACAATTCTAATTTTTCAAGATAGATAAATAACTTTCTTTCAAAATAAATATTCTTCTTAAATTTTTATCGGTTTTAATATTTGCATATTGAAATACACCACGTATGTTATTGTCCCTGTGCAGCAACACATTTTACATGTCGATTCCCAGCGTGAACTTGAGAAATAAGATTACGGCAACCACAGAAGATGCGATCAGGAATGTAACATTTCCAACTTTATCGCCCTTAGCAACAAATTTTGCAAAAAAAAAATGCCAAGGAATCATCGAGAAGGATAAAACATAAACCCTTCTAGAAATTCCCAGTTCAATTCAGAAGATATTGTATTCGAGATCAGAATCTTTTTGTTCGTTGATTAGGATAAGAGTTTGTGGAGGTGTGAGCGGTTGAGAGCGCTCTACTTCAAACAATTAAGTAGGAAAAGTCATTCAGAAGGTTTAATGATACATCGACTCCATTTATATCACAAATAAACTATTTATTAACCATCAACGTCATCGTACTTCGGCCGCCGGGAGAAGAGAATTACCTCGCGTCACTTAGCTCCGGCGCTCTTCCGAAACTTGTGACGTCATAGGCTCGCCTTCACCGATTGGTTAAGATGAGCACGTCACACAGAGCACTTTTGGGTAAAGGAATAAAATAAGCGAAACGCTACAAAGTATGCCCCCAGTGACCTAAGTCACGATTACATATATACAAGTTAGGATACATACCAAGAAATACATGAAAATATTGACAGCATACTCAATTGACATATTTGAAATATATGGAGAATGGTGCATATATATGCAGTATTACTGACGGTAATAGATATGCAGTGGTATATACAAAATACTATATACAAGTGTATACAGAATAATAATACATGCAAAATTATAGATAATAACAATATATGCAAAATTATAGAGAATAACAATATATGCAAAATTATAGAGAATAACAATATATGCAAAATTATAGAGAATAACAATATATGCAAAATTATAGAGAATAACAATATATGCAAGGTACAAAAATAATACATATAAATGTAAAAAAAAAAAGAATTACAAGAGTACAGTTTGCGTTTATATAATATATTCGGTAACTAAATTCTTGGGAAATCTGACCTTACGGCCGTATCTAGTGGTGTACGGTATAGAAGGATTGGGTGCAGCAGTTACAGGTTTCTCAATAATTGTTTGAGTTTGTACGAGATCGGAATAATCAGTAACGTCTGCCAGAAGATAAGCAGGTTTATATAATGCGATCAATAGATACAGTACTTTGCTTACCGTTTAAGTAGATAATAAAGTTTTTGTCATTTCTGCTAATTACCAAATGGGGTCCAGTATAAGGTGGTGTTAATGGAGGATTAACCTTGTCAGATCTTAAGAATATATGTGAACAAGTTTTCAATGAGGGGTTGATATAAATATTTTGTGTGCCATGTTCAGCTGTAGAAACAGGATTTAAGGATCTCATTGTTTGTATTAAACTAGTTACATAAGTGGAGTTAGCCGTTTGGTTGATGGAATCACTCGTTACAAGATCGGAAGGTAATCGTAACGTAGTGCCATAAACAAGTTGTGCACAGGTAGCGTTAATATCGTCCTTAAGCGCTGAACGCATACCTAATAGAACTATTGGAAGCAGTTCAGTCCATTGAATATGATTGTGAGCTTTTAGTGCACCTTTGAGGTGTCTATGAAGGCGTTCAATGATGCCATTTGCTTGCGGATGGTAAGAGGTACTGTGAATCCTATTACAACCTAACATACGGATCAGTTCTCTGAAAAGATTAGATTCGAAGTTTGTACCACGGTCAGTTGTTATTGTGGTTGGACATCCAAACCTGGAAATCCATCCGTGCATCAAAGCACGAGCAGTAGTTTCCGCAGTCATATCAGGCGTTGGTATCACCTCAGGCCATCTAGTAAATTTATCAATGATGGTCATGCAAAATTGATTGCCGTTGGAGGGTGGTAGAAAGCCTATAAAATCCAAGTGTATGTGTGCAAAGCGTGCATCGGGAAGAGCAAATGTGCCAATGGGAGATTTTGTATGCCGTGTCACTTTGGCTCGTTGGCATTTAACACAGCTGCGAACCATAATTTTTATATCTTTGCGCATGCCTGGCCATACAAATCGTTTGGCGATTAAATCGATGGAGGCTGAAATTCCTGGGTGGGAGAAAAAACGAAGAGCTTTAAAAATTAGCTGTCGCATGCTTTTAGGAACAAAAGGTCGGGGTTGTTTTTGAGACATATCGCAATACAAAGTAACATCCTCAAGGGGGAAATAATATTTTTCGATTTCTAAAGAGGAATCATTGGAATTTAAAATTTTTTGTAGTTCCTCATCATCCGATTGAGCAGAGAGAAGCACACACACAAATTCTTTAAAATTTATTACAGTAGGCGATATTTCATCTATTTCAATTCGAGATAAGGCATCGGCAACAGTATTATCCGAACCTTTAGTATAACGAATGTCAGTTGAAAACTGTGAAATAAAATCCAGATGGCGCAACTGTCGAGGACTGCATTTTTCAGAGTGTTGCTGGAATGCATATGTTAAGGGTTTTGATCAGTATAAATGACAAAAAGTTCTTCCTTCTAGCATATGTTTAAATTTCTTTACAGAGGAATAAATAGAAAATAGCTCACGGTCATAAGTGGACCAATTCTTTTGAGATTTATTTAATTTGGAAGAGTAAAATGCTAGTGGTTCCCATTGATCATTAGATAGTTGCATTAAAGAGCCGCCAACTGCTACATTCGAAGCATCTACCCATAAGCTTAACTGAGCATCTGGAATGGGATGCTTTAAAAGCGTTGCTTTAGCGATTGCTTCTTTTGAGGCCTTAAAGGAAAGAGTTGCTGCATCGTTCCATTGTAATTGCTCAGAAGGATTGTTAGCATTGGAACGAGGATGTTTCTTTCGGTTTTTATGACCTTCAAGAAATTTAACGAGGGGTTCTAGTATGTCTGCAGCTTTAGGAATGCAACGTCTATAAAAACTGAAAATACCTAAATAACGGCGTAATTGGGTCAAGGTTGTTGGTTGAGGAAATTCTAGGATACATTTTACACGATCAGGTAAAGATTCGATTCCTTCCCCTGATAACTTGAATCCAAGAAATTCAATGGTAGATTGTCCAAATTGACATTTCTCAACGTTTATACATAAGCCATATTCTTTAAGTTTGGAGAATAAGATTTCCAAATGTTCTAAGTGCTGGGGTTCATTATCTGAAGCTCCTAGTAAATCATCAACAAATGCATAGACAAATGGTAAGTCCCTGGTCACCTCGTCAGTAAAACGTTGAAATGTTGATGAGGCATTGCAGAGGCCAAATTGCATCCGCAAACTCTCGAAAAGGCCAAATGGGGTGCATATTGCTGTTTTGTGTACGTCAGATGGATTTATGGGAATTTGGTGATAAGCTTTGATCAAGTCAATATGACTAAATATTTGTTTACCATATAATTCCGAAGTGAAGTCGGCAATGCAGGGTATAGGATATTTTTCTTTTATGGTCTGTGCATTAAGTGCACGATAATCTCCAACTGGTCTCCACTCAATAGAATCTTTTAGGTACCATGTGCAAAGGTGAAGCATATGCACTTTTAGACGGTCTTATATGGTTGAGTTTAATCATATGTTGGAATTCGGCTTTTGCAATTTTAAGCCTGTCTGAGCTAACCTTCTTGGTTTAGCTGCGACTGGAGGACCTTTAGTATTTATAAAATGCATAGTATTGTGTTTAACAGGTTGATTGATATCAGGTAACTTAGTAAGTTCAGGATACTTCAATAACAATTTGCCATAAACATTATTCATATATACAGATTTTACAGAAAAAATGGAACATATACCTAATTTAGCAGGCACTTTTAAATTAGTTACACAATCAATAAGACGCTTATGTCGTAAATCTGGTGATAAATTAAATTGGTACAAAAATCAGCACCGATAATAGCACTAGATACATTACAAACATAAAATGAATAAGTAAAATTTCTGCGTAGACCGAAATTAACAGTGATGAATTTTCGTCCATACACATTTATGTTAGTACCATTAGCTGCACGAAAGGTTTGAATAACAGGAAATTTCTGTTCTGTTTTATTAGCGACTATTAAGCTGGCGTCGCTACCAGAATCTACTAAAAAACAAATACCTGAATTATGGTCCCTGATGAATAGACGACGAGAAGTAAATCCAGAGGAAGAGTCCGCCGCCTCTACTCTCCCAGAGTCGGGTTTTCCGTAAAGGAGCAGGGCGGAATATGCATTTCTTGGCGTTAGCTTGAAAACGAAAGTGGTACCATCAGAGCTTACTTGAACGGGAATTCGAACGCTTTCGACGAACGTTGTTGTTGTGCCGAAATTGACTACGATATCGACGAAGGTCTGCAACTTCCTTGCGCAAAGCTTTCACTTCATCCAAAAGCATGTCCATTGAAGAACGACGATCAGTCACTGATGAGGGGCTTGCTCCACTTGCAGAAACAGCGTTGATTGCGTGCGGAGAAATAGCAAGAATTCTATCCGCCACCTCAGATGCCTTGTCCGAAGTAATCGGAGATATGGATGCCAAAATGGTTTGCACAGGAACAGGCATGGCTTGATTGAAAAGTTCAAAAGGAGAGAATCATCAATGTTGTGATTTTCAGCTCGTCTTTTCATAATGCGGAGAAGTTCACTTGGTTTTCGATCTCCGAGACTCTCACTGGCCAACAAACGACGAATTTCCTGCGTTTTATTTTCGGAGCAACGCTCAATAATTTTAGCTTTCAGTTCGCTGTAGGGATCAGATATATCCGGTTGGATTATAACATCGCGAACGACTGTCGCAATATCTGGAGGTAAATGAGAGACTGCATAGTTATATTTCGTCTTGCTTTCAGTAATAGGTTTTGGCGAGGCAAGTTCGAATGTTGATTCAATCATGTAGAACCAAAGAGCAGGATCGCGTTGAATAAATGGCGGAATAACCACAGCTGCTGTTTCTGGAGTAGCCATTTCAAATCGAAACTGAAGTCAAAACGAAAGTCGACGAATAGAACTTTTAGCGTGAAATCTTAGGTCACCAATGTGGAGGTGTGAGCGGTTGAGGGCGCTCTACTTCAAACAATTAAGTAGGAAAAGTCATTCAGAAGGTTTAATGATACATCGACTCCATTTATATCAAAAATAAACTATTTATTAACCATCAACGTCATCGTACTTCGGCCGCCGGGAGAAGAGAATTACCTCGCGTCGCTTAGCTCCGGCGCTCTTCCGAAACTTGTGACGTCATAGGCTCGCCTTCACCGATTGGTTAAGATGAGCACGTCACACAGAGCACTTTTGGGTAAAGGAATAAACTAAGCGAAACGCTACAAGTTCCTGCTAGCGGAACTGTTCTAAAGAATCTTTCAGAAACTCTATGAAGCTTTTTTATAAAGAGTGCTTTTTGCATTATTATAATAAACTAGTTATAATATTACTTTCTGTATATACCGTAAAATCTGGCGTATATATAACGCTCACATATACTTCAACGTTATATTTTTTTAATTTTTAGGTATATTCGCCGCATAATGCTCACCCCCTTTTTTTACCAAGAAATCTGAAATGTGTATGCATGCAGTACTTTTATGTTTTTTAGTCATTTATTCGAGGCTTTTACGCAAGGTTTTTGAAAAAATAGCATACTTTTAGAATTATATCTCTTGAAGTTCAATAGGTATGTCAATTCTATTAAAATAAACAGTATTTCGATGTATGAAGAAGTGAAATTTTCTTTATGCTCATCTATTCTTCTTATTTTTAAAGCTATCATTCTTACACCTGGCGTATAACACGCACCCATAAATTTCGATCTTATTTTTTGTGTTAAAAGTGCGCGTTATACGCCGGATTTTACGGTACTTCGATTTGTCTTTGTTTAGTAATCTATTCGTCCTTGTCCATTAACAAATCAGTTACTCTTCTAATAATTGGTCTCATCAGACTAAACCACTCAAATTTGAATCACCATTATTCACAGCATTCTTTTTAAGGAATACTTTTGGATGTTTTAATGCATTATAAAGCCATTTCAAAAGTATCTCACGAAAATTGAAGGAAAGAATATAGCCCTCGAAATTCAAAACAAGAAATGATAATTTTCGGTTATCCACGCTGAAATACCTCCAAGAGAACGCTTTTGACTATGACATACAAATTATGCACGAATAAGAGCAACTTGAAGTTAGTCATTAATATGTCACATAATTTACAACCAAAAACTGTGAAGAGAATGGCGTAAAATGATTGCAATTAGTAATATTTCGTATGGGGCTGATGACAATATTTGGCAATATTTCTCGTATGAGTTTGACGGCATTATTTGGCGATATTTCGCATGAGGTTGACAGCGATATTTATCGATTTTTCGTATGAATTTCGAAGTAATATTTGGGGAATTTTTAGATAACCGAAAAACAGATAAATGCACCCTTATTTAAAAGTCTTAATTTAAAATAAAATCAATATGCAATTTTCATTTATTTATTTATATATTTATTTTGCTTTTTATTACGCATATTATGTATATGCGGGTACTAAAGTATATCATATTCTCTTAATTTTGGAAGCATGTAGAGTTCTGATAAAATTTTAATCTTGCCAATACACTTATTTAACAACACACATTTAATTGTATGTCACGAAGTATAAAATAATAAATGTTTGAAATATATATATAAAACAAGACTTTTACGACATTATACAGCAATTAAACCTTTAATCCTTGAAAATAAAATGACAACATAACAGAATATTAATGATGACATTTAATTAAAGTTCCAGAGAGCAAATTAACGCGTGAAAATAAACAGGGCTTCTGAAACATTATCATTTTTTGGAATTTCGCAAAATGATTCTAGAATCAAACACTAGATGGCGACAAAGTCTTAGCATAAGTTAAGTCGAACCAAATGATAAGGATTATTACCTCATTTCTTTAAAATAAAGGAAAGGAAAAAAGACTAACGTCAGCTTTTAAGAAAAGTGTAATTAACCAGAAGATGAAATCCTTTAAAATGAGCAGTTAGTTTAATAGAAACATTAGCTTGTTCGTTGCAGGATAATAGTTCTCAACAAAAATAATGGTTACGTTGTCGTAACCTGTTTTAAGTTACTGGAATTTTCAAGATGAGGAGATGTATTTAGTAAAATTAAGCATGACGCGACGAGAAATATATTTTAGCTTCGGTAAAGTTTTAAAGGAAGATTATTTAGTGTATGATGAGTCTTGGTTTTTCTGTCGTACAGAAAGGATTTAATTTTGATAATATGTTGCCATAAAGAAAGAAATATTTACTTGATATTTATAAAATAGTATGTAATTTTCAAAGTTTAAACTCTGTACTATTAAACGTCTTTTTAATTAAGATTTTATTATTATTATTATTTTTAAAAATATTCCTCTTTTCAAATTAAATTACAAGAAATTTATTTTTCAGAGAGTATAGTAAGAAATATTTTGTATATATATAATTAAATTATGGAGTATATAATAGAATCATAAGTAAAATAACTTTCAATAATTAGTTTTAAAATAAAGTAGCATAAATTGATAGTTATTACGTCACCAGAGTGGATAATGTAACTTAAAACAAGTGACATAAAAAATATTTTTAAAGTCAGTTCCTACTTAAGTGAACAAAGAAACATTTTACTTAAGCAACTTTTTATTAAATAATTACAATTAATAAAAATGTGTATATACACATGACAGAATTACAATATTAAGTGGCAAGTTAGAAAAAGCCAATTTCTTTCCAATTTTCCTTTTTTCTTTTTGTATAGGGTGTTGGACTATTATTTTTGTTTTTACTATTTATTCATTAATTAAATTTAATTATTCCAATAAGATAGTATAGTAAAAAAATCACCTTCTCAGAAATTGGTCCAGCGCAGGTTGGATTCGAACCCACGACCTTTGGATTAGAAGTTCAACGCTCTATCCATTGCGCTAAGTAATATTTGAAAAACTGCATTAACATCAAGTGCCATCCACTACAAGTTCATAAAAATGGGTTTGAACTTGAGTGGATGAATAAAAGTATTTTATTAACGATTCAAAAATTAAATAATATAATATAATGTATATATATATATATATAGTCTAATTCTCTACAGACAAGAGATAAACATTCACCAATCACATTCGAAAAAAACACAGAGACAGTAAAGAGAACATACAATGAAGGACACTAGCTTAAAAATTATAAAATGGATGCTGCAGTATTATAAACATTGCTGACTTAGGACAGCTAATATATAAATTACATAAAAGGGTGGTTGAACATGTTTTTTGGCCAGCCAACCTTCCCCCTTTATGTACATAATACTGAGCAAAAACCTATTGAAAGTAATGGATAGGAATATCTAAATCCATTAAAAAATACTTACCAAAAAATTGCACTTGAAAAGGCAGAGCCCGCGCTAAATCTGAGTGCAATAAATAAGTTATTGCCAGATTCTGGACCATAATGCAGATTCAAAGCATGTGAATGGCTGAAATGTAGCATTTAACAAAAGTATAAAAAGAATAGAAAACAAAAATTAATAAAAGAGTTACGAAAAACCATAACTTTAGAGACACTAGAGTATATATGAATTAAATAATAATAATTCATTTTAACTAATAATAAAATATGGAGGTAACTATAACTATGAAATGTGTAAATTTATACTATTAAACTATAATTAATCTAAGAATTTTTAATCCTTACAATATTGAATAACTTTATTCATATAACTATTAATAAAATGAATTGGGTATTTCTTATTTAAGAAATATTTAGTAAAATGTTTATAGTTATTTATTATTTCTGATTTTTTTGACACTAGAAATTTATTGCGTTGTATATAATTAATAATAATATTTCTAAATATAGAAATATATACATTACTTTCCCAATGTGGAACTTTTATTATATTGAAATTAAAATCTTCTCTTTTATCATAAATATTAGAAACTATTACATTATCTATTAATTTGATATGTATGTCAAGAAAATTTGCTTCATTGTTGTTACTATTTGTCTGTATTAAATTAAGATATTGAGGATATAAAAATTAGTAGGTATAAAATTGACTTGCTTGCCAAAAATGATTATGTCATCTATATAACGATAAATATAATATTTAGAATTATTAACATAACTACTTTCAAAATAATGTAAGTATAAATTGGCAAGAAAGTTGCTTGCAGGGCCACCTTGTGGCAAACCTTTAATCTGCAGATAATAGTTACCCTTATGAAATATATATTTCTATTTAAGTACTAATATAAGTAGTGAACTAAATCTATCATAATTAGCATTATTAAATAAATTTTCTTTATGCAAATTTACAAATGTATTAATCATATCATCAATATCAATAAAGTTAAAAAGATCTTCAAAATCTAACTATAGATTGAATAAATCTTTTTATCTTTCATTTTTTCTATGAGATTTATTATTTTTAAGTATGGTTGTGGATTTAAGATTATTTATTATATCATGTAATACTTCATGGAGAATTTTGCCTGTTTTGCTGATATATGTAATAAATCCATTTGTATCTGTCCTAAATTTGACTGGGTCTTTATGAAATTTGGGAGTAAGAAATATATAAGGAAATTTAAAACTATTATTAATTTTAATTGTTAATTGTTTATGAAAAGCCAAAATTCGATTACTTATTTCTCTATCAGAAAATGATGGCTTAATAAATGCTGTATTATTATCAAAATAACTGTTGATCATTAAATTATAATAGTATTTACATATGAAGGCAAAATTACCTGGCACTTTATCAACATAAACTATAGTGAAATTATTTTGTAATTTTTTAATCTGATTTTTAATATCATTAAAAAAGATTTTATTATCTGTACCAAAGTTATATTTATTAATTTGCTGTGTAATATTACCTTTGAATTCTGTGAATGCCACTATAGGCATACTATACTTAATAGCTATTTTGTATTTATATAAATTGCTCAATATCCTTATATAACTGTTTTTTTATAATTTTATTATTATTCGAAATCATTAATCTAAAACCAGTACCTTTATGCATTATGTTTCTAAGATTGTTGTCTTTTACAATATTGAGGTCACCAGTAACAACATGCTTGTGATGTTTATCTATGAATTCTTTAAATTCATTACTTTTACATATTAAGTTATCTTGCTTTATTGACGCATTATAGTTAAAAATTGATCTACCTATTTTTTATTGTATTTAAAAGCTTTTTTAATATTAATATTTTGTATTGGGAAAGATGACATGTGTTTTTTAAAAATATCAGAAAAATCAATATTATCATATGATTTATTCATATATAAAAGTGTACAATACTCTCTATTTGGTAATCTTTATTTACATTAACTTTTATTTTATGTTTATGCTTCAAAAATTTGTGAATGTCCTTTATAATATGCAAAGCATGGCAATCTTTAATTTTATTTGAAATTAGTACATCTTCTGTAATACATAATTCTGTCTTACTGAGTCCAAACATAAAATATTTAATATGTGTTTTATGTTAAAATTGTTATCAAAGTGTGTGTTATTACAAATATCTATAATACTATCTGTAAGTACATTATTGTCTCTACTTAATCTTTTAGTTCTACCCCCTCTAGTTTTTCTTTTATTAATTATTTTATTAATCCCATTATTGGAATAATAATCTTGAGAATTTTGTTTAATTGCATTGAAAATATTTTTTCCTTGGTATAATACATTTAGTCCATAAGGATAAACTGCATTATAATATTTAATATAATAATTTTCCCACCACATAATCTTTCTTTAATATCAGGAACAACTTTAATAATATTGAGTGAAACATTTTCAAAACCATGTGTACTAAAGTGTCTTATTTCTATTTATTAGAATTTTTAATACTATTGAAGTATTTAGTATCTGACCTATGTTGATTAATTCTAATATTAATTTTATTAGATGTCTGTCCAATATATTTAAGTTGGCATTTATTACACGTCAATAAGTAAATACAATTATATGTTTTACAGAAGGTAAATTTAGAATCCTCTTTGATTTGATCATTATGGATCATTTTACAAGTTTTACATCTTTTGTCGCCACATCTTTTGTATAAAGGAATTTTAATATTGCCAAATTTACTATTTTGAAGCTTATCTAGGTACCTATTACATTTGTAAGCATTCGAGTTATTTGAAACATTATTGCATTGCAAAAAATCTTTTTTAGAATTCTTTAAGTATTCCTTATTCCAGAATATTCTAGTATTATATGAATTAAAAAGTCTCGTAGAATCTCTACAATGTGTCCTGCAATCAATACTTTGTCACTATCTACTGTGTTTGACATTTCTGTAGTATATACTGTTAATAAACTATCCTAACAGATTATAAAATACTACCATATATTAGAAAATAAATTGCTAAAAATATAAACTAACTAATTAGCCTACCAATATAGCAAAATAAAACGTTTTAATGGTTGCTTACCATCGATGCTACATATACCATTATAATGTATCACCGAGCAAAGACAGAGTATAAATACTGAGCCTAGTTGCCAGTCTCGAAATTTATAACTTTAAAATTATTCATATTTGTGAAGAATATTTTATTAAGTAACTAGAATTTTGAACTTAATATCTATAGTAAAAATATTCACTATAGCTATCATGAAATAACATCAAAAATATATATCAGTAAAAATTGTACCTCCATGTGTTTACATAAATTTAAAATAATTTAGTAAACCTAGAAGCAATACTAATCTAAATATTATAAGAACATGTAAATATTGAGAAATATAAAATATAATATAAAATAAAAATAATTTTTTGAAAAATATTGAAAATTAGAAAATTGAAATATAAAACTGGAATAACACATGATTCTTGGAATAGTACTGACTATACACATAACTTAGAAAAATATATTTACAAATTGAAATTAAAATATGTACATAACATAGAAAGAACATTTTACATCTATCATCATAAAAGTATAATAAAAGCAATACTCCAAAAGAAACATCAAATACATAAATCTTAAAAGCTACAATATTATTACCCCTACAGTAATAAAAGTATCAAAATTCTAATTTCACATTAATAACCCACAAAACATATAAACAAATAAAGATTAATAAAACTAAATTAATAAATACATTTTTAAAGTGCATTAATGACTTTATATGTATATACACTGAAGAGCCAAAAAAAAACTGGTACACCTGCCTAATATCATGTAGGGCCCCACGAGCAAGCAGAAGTGCAGCAACACGACGTGGCATCGATTCGATTAAGGTCTGAAAAAGTGCTGGAGGCAAATGACACCATGAATCCTGCAGGACTGTCCATAAATCAGTCGGAGTAAGAGGGGTGGAAATCTCTTCTGAAGAGCAGGTTGCAAGGCTTTCCAGATATTTTCAATAAAGTTCATGTCTGGGGATTTGGGTGGCCAGCGGAAGTGTCTATATTCAGAAGAGTGCTCCTCGAGCCACTCTGTAGCAATTTTGGACGTGTGGGGTGTCGCATTGTCCTGCTGAGATTCCCCAAAGTCCGTCGGAATTTACAATGGACATGGATGTGTGCAGTTGACCAGACAGGATGCTTACGTACCTGTAACTTGACAGAGTTGTATCTAGACGTATCAGGGGTTCCATTTAAAGCCAAGTCCAAACGCCTTATACCATCACAAAGCCTACATCAGCTTGAACAGTCCCCTGTTGACATGTAGGGTCCATTGATTCATGAGGTTGTCTCCATACACGTACACGTTCAATGTGAAACGAGACTCGTCAGACCAGGCAACATATTTCCAGTCATCAACAGTCTACTGTCGGTGTCGACGGGTCCAGGCGAGGCGTAAAGCTTTGTGTCGTGCAGTCAACAAGGGTACACGAGGGGACTTTCGGCTCCAAAAGATCAGATCTATGATGTTTCATTGAAGGGTTTGCACAGTGACACTTGTTAGTGGCCCAGCATTAAAATCTACAGCAATTTTCGGTAGGGTTGCACGTGTGTCACGCTTAACGATTCACGTCAGTCGTCGTTGGTGCCGTTCTTGCATGATCTTTTTCATGTTGCAGCGTTGTCTTAGATTTGATGTTGTATCCAATTCCCGATATTCACGGTACACTCGGGAAATAACTGCAAGTGAAAATCCAAATTTCATCGCTACCTCGGAGATGCTATGTCCCAAATCTCGCGCGCCGGCTATAACTCCACGTTCAAACTCACTTAAAAAAATCTTCTTAACCTGTCATTGTAGCAGCAGTAACCTATTTAACAAATGTGACAGACACTCGTTGTCTTGTATAGGCTTTGCCGACCTCAGCGCCGTACTCTGATTGGTTCCATATCTCTTTATTTGCATGCGCATGTCTGTACTAGTTTTTTTGGCTCTTCAGTGTATGTATGTATAAATATATATATATATATATATATATATATATATATATATATATATATATATATATATAATCCAATATAAAAATTTCAATATATAATTATATACATAGAGAAACAATATTCTTTCGAAATAATATTCTTTCGAATTATTTCAAAATTTTCTTTCCGAGCATTGCTTTTTAAAGATTGATTGCCATTACAAGACATTACTAGATCGTCATGTTTCCTCTCGACGATCTACAACATGCTGGTTTTTTTGCTCTTTGCAATCCCATTTATTCCAATGGATATCTATTTCCTGCAGAAGTTGCCATTGTCTCCTTCAGGGATATCAAGCAATATAAAGCCTTTACCGTGAATTTGTCAAATTTAACCTTTAATCACACCGATCTGATTCTTAACCAATATTATTCGGATACTAAAACCAATATTGTATAATCCCAAACCACAAGAGGGACCGTAACATGGTTTCAAGCAAACGGCCATTTGTATAGGATGTATAAAGACATCTTTCAAAATTTGGCCGTCCACTATCCTAAAGCAAGCATTGTTTACGTTTACGGGTCTAAAGAAAAGGATTTGTTTAAAAGATTTTTTCGTTTTTTGCCTGTGGTGGATGTGTTGGAGTCGCCTTGTTTCAAGAACATTCCAGAACCCACGGATTGTAAAATTATTTTGAAAGAACACCGAAATTATATATATATATATATATATATATATATATATATATATATATATATATATATATATATATATATATATATATATATATATATATATATATATATATATATATATATATGGGGGGAGTCCGAATAAATCTTCGAAAAAATCAGACTCTTCAGAAGGCGGGATTTTAGATTGGTGAGGTGGGTTGTCTAGGGGTAAGTATTTAAAGGTGAGTAATGAATTAATTGAATCAAAGTCATTTAAACACAGATACTTCATTTAAGTAAAAAAGAATTTATTTAAAGTTAAAGGGAAATATTTACAAAAGGGGATACTTACAAAGAGAAAGACATGCAGGAATTAGGTTAATTAAAAGTTGAGTTATACCTTTAGAAGACGGGGAAATAAACCTTTCTCATTCTTGGACGTTAGGACTGGTGGTGCCGTGCAGGGGGCGCGAAAATGCGGTAAAGATGTGACGTGTTGAACAAGCAGTGGTTAGTGGGCCTCTGCCGAAAAATTATTCAAGCCGGAGCTACGAAAGCTCACTAGATGGCGCTGCTTCGGAATGCAGTAATAAATAAAATTGAGATTTATGGTCCTCTGAAAAGGATATGACTCAACCTTTTAACAAAATATTTCAAAGGGAAAATCCTACATATATATATGACGAATCTGTACGGAACCTTTCCACTAATCTTCTTATGCGTCTTTCGGGAGAATATAAATTCGCGTTTATTTCCGATCAACTCCAAAAAGAAGTTTTGGATATTTAAATTAGATAAGGTATTTAAGTCGAGGGTTGCGAGATAGCAAGAGAGATGATGGTAGGCTATTGAGCCAACAACGTTAAAAGCAAAACTAGAAGATTCAAAGAGATTAGATTCGTGAAGACGTCGTGCTGCTAGACGTACCAGAAAGCTGATATAAGACAGCGGTAAATATAATTCACGTACGCTTAAAGTAAGCGTCAGTTTGAGATACTTAGTTAAAGTTAATGACAATTAAGATTCGAATACGTGTGTTTCTCGGATCTCCTATTTCGGTAAACCTTACTTGGGTTGAGCTAGATTAGTAATTAATTGTATTCTTAGTAATTTAATTTAATATAAAGGCAAATCCCTTTAGAAGACGTAACATTATTGTATTATTTGTTATCAGAGAATTTTGAGGAAATTATAACAAAAATAAATAATGTTATTATTCAAAATGGATTTTGGTGGTTCTTTGACTCAAATTAATCTTGGTGTTCAAGGTGTGACCCAGGGGGGTCATCATATATATATATATATATATATATATATATATATATATATATATATACTGGTGTGGAAAAATTAAGGACGAGACGGTTTTTTCAATATAACTTTGTACAAAAGCTTTCCAAATCAACACATTTAATACCGTAAGATCCCCAATAAGTAAGGACATGTGTAATATGTAAGCAAAAGTTACTAAAAGAGAAATCAGAGGGATAAAAAGAAGATTGATTGAAAAAGTAGCATGGAGCGCAATGCGACTGAAGGCCGAAACACCCCTGTGATGGGTGTCCAGCAAGAAACATCCGGTCTTTAGTAGGGGATATGATCTCCCCTGACTGCTAGGCAGGTTTCACAGCGTCTGCCCATGCTGAGAATGAGGGTGTCAATGAGTAGTTGAGGCATTGCTGCCCATTCGTCTTGCAGCGCCAATCGAAGCTCCCGAATCGTTACTGGTGGTAAGGTACGAGCTGCCAAGCGTCTGCCTAGAAAATCCCATACATACTCGATGGGATTGAGATCCGGAGATCGTGCCGTCCAGTCCATACGTTCAATATCCTCACTCTCTAAGAGCTGTTCGGCAGCTACTGTGCGATGACATGGTGCATTGTCGTCCATGAAAAGGAACTGCAGACCCATAGCGCCTCTAAAAAGACGCACATATGGAAGAAGAATCTCGTTACAATAACGGGTCCCGTTGACTGAACCTGCGTTGAAGATGTGAAGGTCTGTACGATTACCAAGCATGATGCCTCCCCAAACGAGAACACCGCGACCTCCATACCTGTCCCTTTCAATGATGTTCGAGGGATGATTGCGGCTTCCCCGCTCTCTCCAGATGCGTATGCGATGAGAATCGCTACTCAAACTGAATCTGCTCTCATCTGTAAAGAGTACTCGTCCCCATTCATTGTCTCTCCAATTCCGGTGTTCCCGGCACCACAAAGAACGCCTTCTCCAATGGGCAGGCGTTAAAGGTACACACCGTACAGGGCGTCGTGCAAACAGACCACCACCGTGCAGTCTTCTGGCCACGGTAAAACGCGATATCGGTCGTCCAGTCGCCTGTGTCGTGTGTCTAGCGATTTCTCCCGCTGTCTGCCGCCTGTTTCTTCTGGCCTGTAAGACAATGTACCCCGATCATCTGCGGGTGTGGTTCCTCGTGGACGACCTCTACTGAACCCCCGGATACCTGTTTCTGTAGTTTTAAATTGTCTCCGAAGTCGTGAAACGATGCTGTGAGCAATTCCGAACTCTGCAGCCACACTTGTCACACTGCGGCCTTCCTTCAACTTCCCATCGATTCGACCTCGGGTAAAAGCATCCAGATGTCGTCTAACAGATTGATTATTCGCCATTTCTCGCTGAGGCAGCAACTCGGTGTGATTTTAACTGCTATACGGCGTGCAATCTCTTTGCCAGAAATACTGATCTTACACCGACAACATGCTTTATACTACTCAGACACTCCCCCATTACGTCTACCTGCATATCTGCGCATGTGCTACCGTACATCACCTTACTTAATCTCCTGATTGGTCTTTCTGTCCGCTCTGCCTCTTCGTTCAGCTGATATGCTAATTTTTCGCCTTCGTCCTTAATTTTTGCACACCAGTGTATATATACTGCTGGGCAATTGCTAAGGACGGATAACACTATCATCCATAGCAACCAAAAAATGAAAGGAAGCAAAATGTGGAAAATTAGAATAAGTGCGGGATATTAGTAAGAAGTATGAGTATGCAATTTTTTTTCCACGTCTGTTCATCACGTGATAGCGTTCATAAGAGCTTTAAAGGTTTTGACGCGTGCGGACAGTTGTTGTTTCAAGTCAAAGTTTTACAGGAAAGATTTAATAGACGAACTTAAAATTTTTGACATGTCTTCCCGACATCACATAGATGATTTTATGCGTGGCCGAATTATTGGAAAGATCGAAGAAGGGCGAAAAATAACAGATGTTGCCAGGGAGTTCGACATCGCTCACAGCGTTGTTTCACGGCTGTGGAAGTCATTGAAAACTACTGGAATGTGTAGTAGACGGCACGGGGGAGATCGTGTTAGAAGTACGACGCCTGCAGAAGACAGATATATCGTCCTATCAGCAAAAAGGAACAGGCGCACCCCAGCTCAGCAGGTGGCAAATCAGTTTCTTGCTGCCTCAGGAAAGCAGATCTCCCGAAAAACTGTTGCCAGACGTTTGAGGGGAGGAGGACTATACGCACGCAGACCTGTTGTGTGTGTCCCATTGACCAGACAGCACCGTACTGCCCGTTTGCAATGGTGTCGTGAGCATCACAATTGGACTGAACAGGACTGGGCATGCGTACTATTCTCAGATGAGAGTAGGTTCAGTCTGACATCGGATTGTACACGCCAACTGATCTGGCGCGAGAGTGGTACTGCTTATCGTCCAGAAAATATCCAGGAAAAGGACCGATATCCGACATGCAGTATGATGGTGTGGGCCAGCATCATGATCAATGGCCGCACGCGCCTACATGTGTTTGCGAATGGGACTATGACGAGCCAACGATACATTGATGAAGTTCTACTTCCTCATGTTCATCTTTTCCGTGGTGCTGTCGGTGATAAATTTGTTTTTATGGACGACAACGCAACATGTCATCGAACTCTCGCTGTTCAGGATTGTCTAGACAGCGAGGGTATTCAACGTCTCGTATGACCAGCACGTTCTCCAGATCTAAACCCCATTGAAAATGTGTGGGATGCTTTGGGGAGGCAGGTTGCTGGTCGAAACTATCCTCCGACAAACAAGAACACCCTCATCTATGCACTTACAGATGAATGGGATAAATTGCCTCAACAGCTGCTGGATAATGTTGTGCAAAGTATGGTACGACGTGTGGAATGTTGCATCACACTCCACGGTGGACATATCCCGTACTGATACCTTTCTTTAAGGTGCCTGCTCACTTTTAGATGCATTGTTCCATTTCTCCGTACGCAGATCAAATGAACATTTTTTTTCTTTCAGATGTTTCACAGCTTTTGTACTTTCCAGAACAATAAATATTCTTTATTCTAATGTCTGAACAGTGTGGCATCTATATTTTATCCTACTAAGCCTCATGTCTCGCTTAATGTTATGCTACATTACAATTTGTTGTTGTTGTTGACAACAACAACAACAATTTGTGATCCGTCCTTAGCAATTGTCCAGCAGTGTATATATATATATATATATTGGGAGAGTGTGAACTAATAAGTAGGAATTGAAAAATATGCTTCTCTTTCAAAAAATTAATCTACAAAACGAGAAAAAGTTATGCTATGAACCATTTTTTCAAATGCATTTCATTCTTTTATATACATTTTCATTCGTCTCTATGCTTTTCACTTAAATCAAAATTAAATTTTATTTACTAACTTTGCATTCTTGGAAATAGTCTGTTAAAATATTTTGAAGTTTCTTCTGTATGTAATTATTATCTAATTGTTTTTATTTATCTTTCACTACATTTTGAAAGGAAAACAGAATATCTTGGACGTATAAAAATGCATGATTTTAAAAAATACATAAAACGTTTTTGTTTTAAATAATTTTAATGGAATTTATCTCAATAAATTTAACGCAATCGTTTTCATTTAGTCAAGTATATTTTTAATGCAGAAATCAAATTCTTATTCTGGTGCATTAAAATATTTTTTTTTGAATATTTAACGATGAAAGAAAAGAAATGAAATGTTTGATGATAAAAGTATAGTGTGAAAAAAATATACTCTAATTTCCTCTTGTCAGAAACTGTTCCCATGTGAGTTGATTTTTCTGCTTCCTTCTTTTCTTTTCTTTTTCGAAATTCTGTTTTGTCAGACGATTTTTTAAGCGAAAAACGATCTTTTCGAAGAAGATAATTTTTCATGTAAACTGGAGAGAATTTTCTTTATGAGCTTATTATATATATACGTAATCGTTAGACTCTGCATTTTTAAAGTGAAGATGCATTTTTTAAAGTAATTTTTCTATTTGAAATAATTCCTGAAATTTTAATTAAAAGTTATTTATTGATTTATTATTATATTTTTGTTTACAGATTTTATATTTTATTCTTTTTATGTCGTCTTTAAAAGGAAATGTTCGACTGATAAAAACATCTCTTAAATCTTTCCAAACTTTAAACTTTATTTTGCTTTTATTTCGTTTCGAGGCAAAAAAAAACTAATTTTTGATTATATTACTTTATTAATGGATTTAACAAAAAACTTGTAGTTTGTATCAAGAACTTGCAATTTTTTGTATGATCTATTCCATTTTTGAAGTCTATCAAATTTCTTATATTACACTATGGAAAAAGTATTAATTTACCTCCTTTTTCGTCTTCTTTCCAAGCTCTACATCCAGTTACCGGTCAAGGCTGTTTCAGTCAGCTTATACTATATCGGTCTTATTGATGCTATGTTCTTCCATCGGTTAACTTCCACTTCCTTCAACCACTTTTCAACTTTATCAATCCACCTTGTCTTTGGTCTTTCTTTTCCTCTTTCCCTCTGGAGTTTGGATTGGTAATTTATGTTATGTTAAGTCCGCTAAGTCTTGCAAGGTTAAACGAAGTCCATTATATTGCGCATCAGAAAAATTCAGAATTATAAAGGGGTTCAAAACAAGATCTCTTGTTTGGAGACCCTTATACGAAATAAAGAAAATCAAGAAATGTTTGTTATTATCACACTATAAAGCATCGCGAGGGCTATCGGGCACTGACTTTGTTGTTGTTGTTGTTGTGGCTAATACCACCTGTCTGACGTAGTCAGAACGAGGCCCACGAAATTCATCGTGGCATGGGCAAGAGGTACGCCTGTCGTTGGCCTTGAGCACCATACAGGTGACAGTGCGATTTAAGCTCAGAGAAACTTCCCCGAAGGGACGATAGATGGCGACACGACCTCTATCTCCACAATTTCAGCAAGTGAACTGAAGGGGAGGGAAATATTCTCCAGTTCCTGCGCTAGTGAATAAGCCCACAAGACTACGGACCCACTGATTTAACGAGCACGTACTCCGTGTGCACTCGGAGGGTATTTGGTGACATCGAGCATCGAACCCAGGCCTTCCGGTCTGGAGTCCGATGCTCTAACCACTAGGCTACCCACGGCCCACTGACTTTGTAATTTCTAACTATGGCCAAGTGACAAGTTGAAACCATGGTCTTCAAATTCCCCCACCACGCTAACGGGAGAACATTGAGCCTTGACAGATTTAATGTGTATGTGGCGGTGTGATATCTATATAAACCAGTAATATCCATCACGCAATGACGATCGTTTTGGCGTGGTGGCTAAGATACTCGTTTTCGGATCGAAAGGTGCTCAGATCGAATCCTCCTTTATTCGTGACCCTTGTCGTGCAGAAAGAAATGCAGCAGTCGTGGCGCCATCTATCCACAGCAAATACAAGCAAGCCATCAGACCACAAAGCCATCTCACACAAATAACGCAACCCACACAAGCAGTCACGCATGAATGACGTGATCCGCAGTGATGCAACTGTTCACACGCTCCCCACGAATATAGTATCGTTCGTTCACCTATTCGCCGAATCACTGGCATGGGGGTAGTGTAGCAGTGTGATATCTATATAAACCAGTAATGGTCATCAGGTGATGACGATTGTGTTGGCTAAGATACTCGTTTTCAAATCGGAAGGTTCTCAGATCGAATCCTTCCTTTATGTATCAGCTTCTCTACACAGCGGGTCTTCATTGAGTCTAGGGTTAAAAAATTGCTATTTTATCAATCCAAATGCTTCGCATGACTAATAAAATCACCATTTGTATGGCATCCAACAGGTGCGAAGAATAATGGAATGTATTCATACAATTGGGTGAATAGTGCATTATTATCGAATAAAATACATAGGAAAGTTACTGTTCATACGTTAGATTAATAAAGCTTCAATTTATTGCTCAGCTATTTATTTTGATCCATGACCAAAGCAATATAAATTTATTGACAGTTTGGGAAATACTAGTTAAACTAAATCTGCTAATACATCAAAATGATTTATCACCTGTTAACGTACTTGGTCATACGTAGAATAAATTCAGACTTCAACCAAGCACTTTCTGTAAACGAAGTCATCTGTTACACACATTGAAAAGATTTATTATCTGTTAACACTGAATATACTTTGTTAAATAAAGTACTGAATGGGAGATTTCTTTTGATTTATCTATTTAACACACATCCAAAATTAAACGAAAACCTTTGAAGCAGAATTAAGAAAATCTGAACCACAATGTAGGATTAATCTGCAGCATATAAATAGAATACAGTTTAATAGTAGCGAGGATCCGAATGTAATTTTAATCAATTATTTTTCTCTTTGTAAACACATCCCTAGTTTGGGTTCCATTTTCGAACATTATGCTTGTAACAATGGGGTATCTGTGAGGGCTATCCTCCTTAACTCGGTTTTTTTCCGTTCGGCCAAATTGGCACTTAGAGCTAGAACAACTCTATTCCACAAATGAATGTCACTACTAAAGAACATGTAAATAGTCAGTGAGCTAGGGAATAGCTGTTATGGGGACAATACAGCAACGTTAGTGAGTTTCTGAATCACAGTCGTTATTAGAAGATATTAGAGCAGTGGTTCTTAAAATGCTCGGGGATCCGTAAAGGTCTTTCATTTAATGTCAAGATTTCTCTTTTTTACAGACTCTGAAAGGCCGCGTAGAAAAATTGAAAATTTAACCATCCTAGACTACATCACTAAATTTCCTCAATGAAAAAACATGCATGTCGATCCAGAAGATTAGTCCAGTTTTCTTAAAATAACAAGTTAGCTGTTTTCTTAAAGGAAACAAATAAGTGTTAAAAAAGTCTGTAAGCAACAGAGGCAATCTTAGGATCATTGAAGAACTTTTAAAACATACAGCCTACTGTTGGGAGTCAGAGTGGGATGTTCAAAATCTTGGGGGGCGTTTGAAAGTTTAAGAACCATTGTATTAAATAATTTCCCCGTCGAGTTTCGGAGGTTGCGTCTCATATCAGATAAGTACTCATTATTTCTTACAAGTTAGTTTGTCTTGTCAACATATCGCATAATCAGGTATATCGTTAAATTAAGAACAATGAATTACTGTGAATACCCGTTTGCAATCTTTTCATGTCTGATTTAATGGCTTCTCAATCCCTACCGCGTTCGAATCACCCGAGGTTCTGTTCGCATTCATAAGACATTCTTGAGGTAAATGCTTCTTTAACTGTTATATGATTATATAAAACCGCCTCCCGTTGAAAAAACGTGATTAATGTTAATTTGAGTGCTATTTAAACTCTAGCGAAGTGAGTGTAGTTGGTGGTCGTTAGGCGACTTTTGAAGTTAGTCAATATCTGTTGTTGTTGTTGTTGACTAATTCCTCCTGTCTAGCCGCAGGCTAGACCAGGTCCATGAGCCCAAGAGTCCTCAGGAAATCGTACACCAAAAGAGGACTGGAATAGATGTCCTCCCTTTCAAGTCCTGCACAAAACAAAAGATGATCTGGAGTTGCCTGTACCAAATTGCATTTAGTACAATTCTCGTAAATTTTCTGGCCTAAGTTAAAGGAAAGGCCTCTAATGTGTCCACTTGCAAGCCTACTAATAGTTGTTTGGACGACTCTATCCGCCTTGATGGAAAGGGCACCACCTGGGGCCTGCCTATTATACCAGGGGTGAGTCGGAGGAGTCTTCCATAGTTCTTGAATCAAAGATTTCGTTTTAGAAAAAATTTCCGAGAAAGTCAAAGTTCTTCTCGACATTAAATTTTCAGTGACACCTTCCTTGGCTAAAAGGTCAGCTGTGTCATTGCCAAAGAGACCAATGTGAGATGGAATCCATTGGAAGTAAATCTCATGTTGCTGGGAAAGTTCTTTAAGATTTTTAAGAATTGAGACCGATGTTTTGTCTCCAACATCTGAAGTATCTGAAGTATATCTGAAGCCCTGGGAGTTCATGATGAAGATATTTCAACCAAACTATCAAGTTATACCGTTCTAACCGGACTAGTGTTATTGCATTGGATATTACAGAAAGATAAGCGAACCAGTTATTTGTTATAGATATTTAGGGTAGTGATTTTATATATATATATATATATATACTGAAGTGCCTATGAATTAGGGATACCTACCTAGTAACTAGTTGAGCTTCCTCTGGCCTTGATAATGGCAACCACACTACGAGGCATAGATTCAACAAGTTTCTGGAAACGTTCCACGGGAATGACTTGCCAAATATTGGCTAACGCTGTTCATAATTCAGTGAAATTTGTTGGTGCTGTGTGATGGCCTTTCAAACCTAGTTCCAAAACATCCCAAAGAGGCTCAATAGAAATTAAATCTGGGGCTCTAGGTGAACAATTTATGATAGAAAAGCTAGAGGAAGGCTCATCCAACCTGCCAATAGCCAACCAGGACTCGTGAGAGGTAAAGTTGTCTTGCTGGAAAACTTCATTACAGTGCGGATAACAGAACATCATAAACGGATGAAAGTGATCTCCCAGCAACTGTACAACCCGGATTTCAATGAGGGAGATTTCATTGGGGATTTCTAAAGTTTTTCAGTTTGAAATTTATTTGAACGGAAATTTATACATATATATATAAATCTACAATGTATTTGCAAGTAAACCTGTTCTTGTTTTAAAATAAATCATTTTTGAAAAAAAAATGTCTTTTAGATTAAAATAGATTTATATTTCATCAAACAGTTTCATTTGATTTTACTATAGTAAATTACTTTTTAATAAATTCCGAATTGCAGTATGCATATCCTTTACTGTGGAAGGTACATGATTTTCTGTGTGTGTGCGACTTCCTTTCCTCCTCCTCCTTTTCTATTTGGAGTGTCCAAAAAGCAAGAGGCAGTCAGAGATGTTTTTAAAGTTTAAAAAAAAATATTCAAGACGGTTAAGATAAAGGACAATCAGTGGCGTACACAAGGGGGGTCCTGGTAGTCCGAACCCCCAAAGCCCTTGATTTTTTCCGATTGATTATAATTTTAAGTATATAGTACGTAAAATTTAATCATGTATTGTTATTTATGATTAATTTTATTAATTAATATGCTGGTTATTTATTCATTAATTAGTTTTTCATTGTGTTTTGTTCCCGAAAATCGACAAAATCAAAAGGAGCATGATACAAGAATGGTGAACTTTCAACCCCCCGAAAAATTCCTGTGTGCGCTTCTGAGGACAATGTATACTTAATCGTTTGCGAATGACAGCACTATCAAATTTCAACAATGAGTAACGAAAGATCAATTCAATAGGAACACCGTAATTTTCCAGAAAATGGTAACTGTAATATTTTAAACCTTATTTGATCATTGCATTATTATATTATCTAAACATTATTATATTATCTATGTCTGTATACATGAAGAATAATAAAAACAGCAATAATAATTCATTCTGTTTTAAATTTTCATTCTAATAAATGTTTTTTTTTTGTTTACAAATCTGATGTAAATGTACAAATTTTTATGTGCGGCCCGCGATATTATAATGTTTTTGCGAAGTGGCCCGCAAGGTCATTTGGGTTGGACACCCCTGTTTTAGAACATTGAGGCCCAGTGGCCGAGTGGTAGCGTTTCGTGCTTCAACACCACAGGTCCGGGGCTTTATTCTCGGGCTGAGAAAGGTCGACTCAGCCTTTCATCCCTTCAGTAGGTCGATAATTGAGTATCAATGTTGCAAAATGAAGTGAAATAAAAGTGCCGCTAGGCGGCGTTGTTTTTGTGACGTCAGTCTGCGAGCTGACGAATATATTCAGAGTACTGGTTGGACGCTCGGCGGTTGTCGAACGTTTATTTTTTATGTATTTTAATGTGCCGTCCTCAGTAGAATAAAAGAATTATCTTGAAAGGCGTCTAGTCTTATTTTGACCAAAGTTACTCAGCATCTGGTAGATGCACCTGCAATTGAATTTCTAGAACATAGTGGCGTCCGCGACAGGACTCGAGTACTTTGGATTTGAATATTTTAGTTGAACTCTGAATTTTTGATATCGAAAATGAATTTAAATGCTTTAAAAGCACAACGAAAAGGACTGAGGACGGCTTTTTCTAATTGTTTGAAGAAAATCGAATCTGAATTAGCACAGGAACTCTGCAATTTTGAGACACTTTCGGTTTTGAAAATTCAATTCAACGATAAATTTGCGAGAATGGACTCTTGCCAGAAAGCGATTTCAGAAACATTGTTGTTGTCTGATGATGGTGAGCATTTATTCGCTGAAGATTTGGAAGATGCTGAAATCTACCGAGAAAAGTTCTGGGAGCTTACTACGAAAATAGAACTGAAGTCGCAACAGTGTACTGTTCCGAGCGATAAAGAATCAAGGAAATTTAAACTCCCAAAAATCGAACTAAAAAGTTCAATGGAGAGGCGAAAGAGTATTTGACCTTTTGGAGCCAATTTCAAAAGATACACGAAGATAGAGGAATTGCGGCAGAGGATAAAATGCAGTATTTGTTACAATCGATGGAGCCAGGGTCCAAAGCAGAGAGATTAGTACTAAGTTTCCCTGCTACTGCTGCAAATTACCCAAAGGCGATAGATCAACTGAAAGAAAGATTTGGACGAGAAGACTTATTAGTACAAATCTACGTTCGAGACCTGTTAACTTTGGTTATGAAAAATGCTGCTACCGGAAGAGCGAAGGCAGATTTACCCTTACTTTATGATGAACTTGAAAGTAAATTGAGATCCTTGGAGAGCTTGGGGAAGACTCAAGATAAATACGGAGATTTTCTGACGCCCTTAGTGGAGAGCTGCCTGCCTGAGGAAGTGTTGGTCGCCTGGGAAAGAAGCAGAAATCATCAAACAGAATCCGAGGGATCCCGTTCTTTAGAACAGTTGATGAACTTTCTTCGGCAAGAGGTGAAAGGAGAGGAGATGGTTCTTTTGGCACGGACCGGCCTCACCCCCCACCAGAATCCACGAAAAAAGGATTATCATGCAACACAGGCAAATAAGGTAGAAACGACGACAGCAGCAGCTTTAGTAAATATGGACAACCCAGGTAAGAGAATTTTAAACTGTAATTTTTGTAATAAGTCGCATCCAAGTGAAAAAATGTTACTCAGCAAAGAAAATGACAATAGCTGTTAAGCAAAATTTATTGTTAAAAAAAAGGGGCATGCTTTTCTTGTCTCAAAACTGGTCATTTAAGTAAATTCTGTAATATTAAAAATCAATTAAATTGTTCTCATTGTAATAACCATCACTTTGAAATCATGTGTTCTGAAAAAGAAATGAAAACGAAATCTATTCCAAAATCGGAAAGTTCTCTCTCTAACTCCAGTAAAAGCAAAACTGTATTTTTGCAAACGCTTTGCGTTATTATTCGGTGTCAAGGTCAGGAAAAGTTAATCCGTGCGGTGATTGATAGTGGATCTCAAAGTACTTACGTTAGCGAAAATGTAATAACTCATCTAAAAGCACTTCCGCTTAGAAGCGAAACAGTGATTCATGCACTCTTTGGAGGGAGTGAAACAAAACCAAAAACATGATATATTTCCGGTAGAGGTTAGTAATTTAAATAAGACGTATACTTGTAGTTTTGAAGCTCTTTCTGAAAAAATGATTTGCGGATATATTCCGAAGATTGAAGATAAACAGGTCTTAAATGAATTAAAAAGAAAGAAAATAAAATTTACTGATTCTTTTCGAAGGGAAACGGAAATAAATCTTTTAATCGGTGCAGATGTCTTAGGAAAATTATTAACAGGGAATTCTGTAGAATTAGAGTCCGGCTTAACTGCCGTAGAAACGAAACTAGGTTGGACAGTATTTGGAAAGGGTTCATGTGTAAAGGATAATATTGTAACAACATTATCGATGCATTCTATGAACATACCAGTTAATAAACTTTGGGATTGATTGATTGATTGATTGATTGAATATTAACGTCGCACTGTTCAGCTACACGAGGGCTTTCGGCGACGGACCACGTAATTTTGAACCATGGTCAAGTGACGTGGACGACACCTGAGCTGGCACCCCCCTCTCCTAACTACCACACCACACCAACGGGAGGACGTTTCAGCTCTCGACAGATTTAACGTGCATCGCTGCCCTACACGGCGGGTCTTTAGTGGTACTGGGCTCGAACCCGTGACAAAGCAAGCCACAGTCCGATACCTATACCACTCGGCTACCGCGGCCACATAAACTTTGGGAACTTGAGGTTTTAGGAATTTCCAGTCCTACTGAAATTGAAAAACAGAAAACTGAACTTAGCTTAAATGATTTTAATAACAGAATTAAAATTCTTCCTGATGGAAGGTATGAAGTAGAACTCCTTGGAAGTATGACTCATTGAAGTTACCAAGTAATAAAGAATTGGTCTGGAAACGACATGAAGGAATGATAAATAAATTTGGATGTGGGAAATTTTTTATTGATTATCAAAAGGTATTTCAGGATTGGGAAAAATTGAACATTATTGAACGCGTACCAGATTTAGAATTGAATAAAGAATCCCATTATTTGGCTCACAGGCCAGTTATTAAATTAGATAGTCAAACGACCAAAATTCGCCCCGTTTTTGACGCCTCGGCCTCCGAAAAAGGGAAACCTTCTTTAAATGAATGTTTATTAAAGGGAACTAATTTGATAGAGCTAATACCTGATATTCTCGATCGATTTAGAATGTATCCAATCGGTATTAGTGCGGATATAGAGAAGGCTTTCTTAATGCTGTCTGTAGCACCGAAAGACAGAGATTTTCTTAGATTTTTTTTCCCATCTAGTGAAGGGCGGATCGTGTATAGGCACTGCAGAGTTGTGTTTGGTGTTTCTTCTAGCCCTTTTCTGCTGAATGCATCTATTATGCATCTTTTAGAAAATTGTTAACCTCAACATGAAGAGGTTGCTCAGAAACTGAAAAGTTCATTCTATGTGGACAATTGTGTATCTGTTTCATTGAACATGCGAAATTGATCATGTTGAATGGATGTTTCAACCTGCGTGGTTTTGAAAGCAATGTGGCTGGCAAAAATGTTGATAGAAGCTCAGGAGATACTTCCGTTTTGGGAGTAATTTGGAATTTAGAAACTGATACCTTGAAGTGCTGCACAGATATGGATACTTTGACCTGTGAAACAAAAATCACAAAAAAGATTAATTTTGGCAATTGTGCAGAACATTTTTGATCCTATTGGCTTATTAACTCCAGCTACATTGCTTCCGAAACTATTAATACAACATTTGTGGAAAATGAAAATTGCTTGGGACAGTGAATTGTCTCCTAAGGATGTAAATGTATTTTTAAAATGGTTTAGAGATTTGTATATATTGAAAGATGTTACTTTGTCAAGATGTATGATAATTAATTCCACTTCTGAATTACATGTTTTTGTTGACGCTTCCAAGGAGGCGTATGCAGCGTGCGTCTTTGTGAGATCAATGTTTAAATCAGATGTAAAGGTAACTCTGGTTCGAGCCAAGGCCAGAGTAGCCCCTCTAAAGCCTTTGAGTATACCTCGTTTGGAGCTTATGGCTTGTTGCATCGGTTCTAGACTTGCGAATTCTATTGTCAATGCGCTTAATTTACCGAACTTAAGAATTACATTTTGGTCCGATTCTACTACAGCCCTTTGGTGGATAAAGGAAAAAAAGGGAGTTGGTCCGTTTTTGTAGAAAATAGGGTTAAAGAAATTCGTCAACTAACTCGAGGTCATTTATGGAAGCATGTACCCGGAAATCTTAACATTGCAGACTTATTATCGCGTGGTTGTTCTCCTCAGCAAATGCTTATCTCTAGGTGGTGGGAAGGACCTTTGTGGTTGCGAGAAAGCCCTGAATATTGGCCTCTTGGAGAAACTCCTGGCGATTCGGAGGAAGTAGAATTGGAAAGGAAAAAATTAAAAGTGGTAAATATTGATCTCTCAAGAGACGCACCTCCTTGGCATTTGTATGCTATATCTGATTATAGTAAAATGATTAGAGTTTTTTCATGGATTTTAAGGTTTGTGAATAATTGTACCTTGTTGAACGGAAAATGTAAAGATTCTGAACTTTCACAATCAGAAATTGAAAATTCTGAAAAGAAATTAATTCGTTTAGTTCAGAGCTATTACCTTCCTGATGCGAAATCTTCAAATTATATTGAGACTTACATAGATGATGAAGGTATTTTACGGGTGAAAACTAAAATACTTAATCGAGATGATGAAAGATCATTTTTGTACCCAATATTGTTACCAGAAAAATGTGAGTTTACTAAGCTATTAATTAGAGATGTACATAAGAAAAATTGTCACGCGGGAATTCAAATGATGCAATGCTTGTTAAGAGAAAGATATTGGATAATTAGAGCTAGGAAAGCTATAAAAAATGTTCTGTATAATTGTATATTCTGTAAACGCTTTAAAGTTAAATCCATGTCAAGCGAACCAACGCCTTTACCACCAGACCGAGTAACAGACTGTGCACCTTTTGAAATTGTAGGAATAGATTTGGCGGGGCCTTTATTTTTGAAAGATGGAAGAAAAGTGTGGATAACTTTGTTTACTTGCGCGGTATACCGTGCTATTCATCTTGAACTTGTTAATTCCCTAACTTCTGATGCTTTTCCTTTGGCCCTTAGATGCTTTATTGCTAGGCGTGGTCGGCCACGAACAATCTATTGCGATAACGGAACTAACTTTCGAGGCGCTTTTAATGATCTATCAAAATTGAATTGGAACAAAATAGTGGAAGAAACTAGAACTCCAAAAATATTATGGAAATTTATCCCACCTACTGCAGCTTGGTGGGGAGGCTGGTGGGAAAGGCTGGTCCGCACTGTAAAAGAATTGTTAAAGCGTACTTTGGGTAGATCAGTGTTAAAATATGATGAATTGTATACTGTGCTTTGTGATTGTGAATCCATTATAAATTGTAGACCATTAACATATGTGTCAGAAAATCCGGAAGAATTGATTCCTCTTACACCTAGCATGTTTCTTATCAGTAATAAAAACTCAAACATTGAGGATATTGAAGAATTAAATTCGAACAGCCTTAACAAAAGAATAAAATATCGGAGTAAGCTGTTAAAAGATCTACGCCAACGCTTTAGGAATGAATACCTTAGTCAACTTATACAGAAACATAATGAAAAGGAATCGCGTGATCCTCAGATTGGAGAAGTAGTTTTAGTTGGAGATGATAACAAAAACGATTGTTCTGGGCATTAGCCAAAATTATTGAATTAATTCCAGGGCGAGATGGCAAAATTCGAACGGTTAGACTTAAAACTCAACACGGAAAAATGTTGCGACCAATACAGCGTATCTACCCTTTAGAGATACGCTCAAATGAAAATCTTCAAAGGGGTATGGAGGAATCAATTCCCACTGTATCTGAAACTCTGTCACCCGATGAGGTAATATTTAAAAATATACTTCATCCGGGAGATGTGTGAAGAAACCAAAGAGACTGGATTTATTTAATAGAATTTGTTATGTGCTTGAGACTCTTTGCGAGTCTCAAGGGGGAGGATGTTGCAAAATGAAGTGAAATAAAAAGTGCCGCTAGGCGGCGTTGTTTTTGGTGACGTCAGTCTGCGAGCTGACGAATATATTCAGAGTACTGGTTGGACGCTCGGCGGTTGTCGAACGTTTATTTTTTATGTATTTTAATGTGCCGGCCTCAGTAGAATAAAAGAATTATCTTGAAAGACGTCTAGTCTTATTTTGACCAAAGTTACTCAGCATCTGGTAGATGCACCTGCAATTGAATTTCTAGAACAATCAAGCTTGGTTGGGGACTCTTTGGGTTTCACTTTAGACTGACCACCTGATCGGGACATCTGCTCAGGCACCTCAATGCCCAATGATCACGCATACTGAAATAAGCACAGTAGGCCTTGACCCTCATGGTCTGTTGCGCCACTGAGTTTAGTTTAGTTTAGAACATTACTTCAAACTCTTCTCTGTTGGGAATTACTTTCATTTAATCCTCAATTAATAATATTTAAGTACCAAGTGACGGAGTATACTACTTATATTCTCTTTTAAGCATCGTATATTATAAAAAAAAATGTCGCTTGATTTTCTGAAGGTTCAAATTTTATGCCGTTATAAATTTATACCATCAAAAAGAAAATTTTGAAAGCGTTCTTGTAAATTGTGGCTTAATCACCTAAGTACAGGAGTAAACAGGAAGAATTCAGTAAGTTGAAAAATTTATGACAATTTGATAAGATAATATAATTGTAAATTAACAACAAAGAGAGATGTCTTCAAAAAGCAATTCATATTTTATACAAATATAAATGTTACGGGGAAATAATGAAAAACACAATAAAGGAAGATACAATACAATAAGAAAAACCATTCGTATAATTAATTTAATGTATATTTAACTAGATTTAATACTAAGTAAAGCAAATATTTGAATAAGTTATACGTATGTAACTCTTTTTACTTTTAAAATGAAAATAAATTCATATGTAATGAATAAAATATCATTCCCAGGTAAGTGTAAGAAAATGACAAACCTAAAATTAATTATTTAAACTATTTTACATTTATTCTCATTTTATTATTCGGTGTTTAAAACCTACTTTGTTTCATTTACTCAACACAGAAGGGTAAAAGAAAAGAAAGAATAGTTGTCATTTTAAGCAATAGATGGCGCCCTGATACTTTATTGGTTACATCCAGATCTATTCACCTATCAGCTTATGCTGCTGTCAGGGGATTTAGCGAGCGGATGCGAAATGTAAATTAATTAGTAAATGCAAAGAGATATTCAGTAGTGAATTAGAGCATTAGTTTATCTATTGACTCAATTTAGAACAATGGAAATGATCAATAACCTGAGACAGTGTGTCAAGAGGCTATCACATTGATGCCTTTTGTATTACTGGCTGAAATTGTACAGGCCGGAATAATTTACTATTTAATCTGTCGATACAACTGTAAATATATATTTGTCTACAAAGTTTGTTTTACTTAACTGATTTTAATTCCTATTTTTTCGTGTTAGTATTTATAGTAGATTTCCATTCAAAATAATAATAAAATAAAAAACAAAAATATTCTATTATTTTTTAAAGTTAAATGATGTGACTATTTTAAATTTAAATATAATTTGAGTGAAATATTGAAGTGAATTATTAAATTGTAATTCAAATCAGTCACTCATCTGTAATTCAAATCAGTCATTCATACCAGTCACACATAAACACGCACATGCATACACAAATTTATACGCTCGCTTACAAAAACGTACTCAAAGACGCACATACATACACAAATATATACACACGTATGCATACACTCACATACACATATACACACAAACATACATATTTATACACACATACATACGCACACTAAAAAAATGAATACATACATACATAAACGTACATACGTACACTAAACACATATATGCACATAAACATGCACATATACAAACAAACATAACTCAAACATACACAAACGCACGCATACATACATGCACGCATACATATATGCATGTATATACACGCACACCATATAATTTCTGGAATAAAAGTTCTTCAGGATTAAATTTTGTACGTATTATTAAGTATTCTGAATTCGTTAACATAATGTTAAATGTGTGGAATTTATATTTTATTCCCAAATCTATATGAATACAATTCTTCAAATTTAGTGCAGTATTGAAAGA
This sequence comes from Trichonephila clavipes, assembly GCA_019973935.1. Lineage (NCBI taxonomy): Eukaryota > Metazoa > Arthropoda > Arachnida > Araneae > Nephilidae > Trichonephila > Trichonephila clavipes. Next base: position 293,311 of record BMAU01000481.1, on the reverse strand, counting down.
ACAAACCCACAAATGTAAGCCTTAAGTTTACTGCAAAATAAGTACATTTTACTTAAAAGCTAATGGTTTAAGGTTTATTCGAACAATCCATGCTTTGAAAACTCAAAATTTAAGTTTATTTTAAATGAAAGAGGCATAAAAAATGTAAGTAGTTATATTAATGAGAATAGATTTGCTGTAACAATAGGCCTACAGCGAATTCAATAATTTGCTTTAAATGATTGAAAATTGGGAAAATTAAGTTCACATGTTCTGTATCTTTGAATTTAAATAAAAATAATTTCCTAACATTAAAAAAATGGTTTGGTTCAGGCATTTGGAAAGTTCTAGGTTTCCGAAACTATAATATAATTAAATAATCAAAATTTCAAATTGCTTGATTTCTTTTATAAAACAGCTATTTACATGCATTTAAATAGAGATTTCTTTTCACTATGCTTTAAGGAAAATTTATTGAAAAATAGTTGAGGAACTATGCCTTTGCTAAAGCTGCTCACAATTTAATGCGACTTGCATCATATCTTATTTTCAATTTTCCCAACCGGATTAAGCTAAACAAACTTAACAATGGGCTCAGTTAATGACAGGTACATGATAAAGATGAACACGTGTTCTTCATTGAATGCAAAGCAGATATTAGACTAAATGTATTTGTTGTTCTATTTGCAAAACTTAGACAAAATATCAAGTTTCATAATTGGGTAAGGATGTTCAAATGTTATACGGAATAATTTAGTGAAAAAAATTTTAAAATTTAAAAAATATCTTATTTTATGCATGCACTTTAAAAAAAATGTTTTTTATGTACATATTGTTCGTTATTATTGTTAACAAATATCTTCTTTTTAAGAGAAAGTTTCTGCAAAAAGCAACAGTTGGCAACAACGAAACGTATGAACTAATTAGCTGGAAACACATGATTGCTTTTGTCGAATGACTGTGACATCACATGAATTTTTGAATTGATTGGCTAGGAACACGTGATTGTTGTTATTATATGACTATAGCGTCACATAAATTTAACTCATTAGTAAAATTAAAAAAATGAATTTGTTTTAATGAATTTTATTTAATCCACCAAAAGGCCTTCCTAAGAAGTTACTTGAAAGAAAATTATTTGTATAAGAATTGACAACAAATATGTAAACAATTTTCCTCTAATATTTTTGCTGCTGTGTTGATTTTTTAAAAAAATTATGAGACTAACTTTTTATATTTAAAAAAGAAACAATAAATTCCTTTTAAAATATTTTTAGATGGTTTTTATTAATATTTATCTCACATTAAACGAAGTTTTTTTTAAAAAATTTTATTTTCTTATTTATTTAACTTAAAATAATAATGATTTCTACAGAACTGTATAACTTAATATAGTAATATATTCTGGAATAATTCATTTAAAAGAATAATGTATTTTATAATAAGTACACGTGTGTTTTGAAGAATAATGTATGCTCTGATATATTCAGTAACCTTCTATAATAAAGTATTCTGTTGAATAATGTATTCTCGCAAATATATCTAATAAAACAATGTATTCAATAAAACTTCGTATTTGAAAGAAATACGAATATTGCAATTCATACAGATATTTTCAATTAATCATTTATAAGTACAATAATACTTTACTTGTTAAAAAGTTAATCGTAAGTCTATTAATTAGTTCGTTGGGTTACAGAACACATTTTGCCATTTTTTTTAATATCATTTATTAATGTTACATAATGAAATAAAAAACATTGTGTGCTAACACACATTACAGTATTATTTTATTACTATAATATTTAATATAGCATTATTTTCTATAATTACTATATTTCTTTATTCAACATTTTCTTATTATTTTATCCGCAATAAGTTCGAAATTGATCCTTTTCTTTTTATGGTATCGTATTTTGTTTGAAAAAAATTAATTTCTTTTCGTTCAAAGTGTTCTATTTTAGAGCTTCTATTTGCAGCGTTTCTGCGGAAAATGATTAGAAAAATTTAAGCCAGATGTTTTGATTCATATCTTTTTAACTATGGTTGAATCTCTTTGTTATTTTCATGCTCTGAGTTTCATAATAAATAACGATGTGATTTTTTCTTCTTCTTTTTTTTGTCTAAAAAAACAGGCGTTCGGTGCGCTATTGTTTATTATATGGTATTTCGGTAATATTTTTGATGAGCTTTTTTTATTTTTTCCTGCTAGTGCTCAGATTTTCGTTTCTGGTGTTTTATTTTCTTATTCGTTTATTTAATTTTATCTTTGTTACACCTTTTCCCTCTTTACATTTTATAACTCTTGAATAATTTGATAGATATTAATTGAAAGTGGAGGGGGAAGAGAGTTAACAAAATACACATAAAAAATATTTCTGGCTTAACTGATTTTTAGCTTACCAAACCCCAATCTCTATTAAACTATTCTCTATTTATTTACAGGATTTGCTGAGAATGAAGATTTTTTTACAGTATTCGTTCGAAGAAAATATTCGATAAATTAAAACAAAATTTCGAATCTATGGCTACTTAATGCTGCCTACTCCCTGTTAGACATTTAAAAAAAAATCGGATCCAAATTTTTATGATCTCCTTGTGTTGTTTTTCCAATCCCGTTCCATGATCTCAATGAAAGTAAGCACACCGATTCGAACCCGATCTTTTTGAGTTTCGTGATTTGAGGTTGGCAGCAACTGCCATGCAAATCGAGCTAGTATTTAAACTCGGCTCATGTTAGTTTTTCAGAAAAAGGAAGGAGAAACGGAAATATAAGAAGTGTGTGAGTAGTTTATCTCTTAGAGGGAGAGAACAACTGGTTGGCAATGCAACTGCAGATTGCATCACCATTTTAGATTAGAAATTAATTTTATAATATTAGAAGACGGTTCGAATCGGATGTCTCTGGTAATGTTGCTTTTTGAACTTATTGTTTTTATCGCTCCAGTAACGAGCGCAGTGACTTTATGATTGATTATTAAAGGCCAATTTTTAAGAAACTGTTTTTCGTCTTCATGCCTCCTCGACACAAATTTCACTGCTAGCTTTGCAAAATTTAAATTAGTTTACCAATAAGTGTAACAAATTTGGTTATGGGCCCAGTCCATGTATTGTGTCGAGGCAGGCTAAACGGTTGAACCAGGCCATGAACTTTGTCTATTTAAATACTGTTCCAGCCTAGAACTATTTTTTATGAACTCTGTTGCTAGTACGCTAAATCGAGTAGCAGATATGGAGTTTAACAACCAGATATCAGTGTTGACTCCAAATAACTGGAACACGTGGAAGCATGATATGCAAGTACTCTTAATGCATTATGGTTGCTGGCAGTTTATAGTACAGACCAAGCCAGAGCAACCTGATGAAGAAGCAACATACAAGGAAAAATTAGATCTACAACTTCGTAAGGATAGATGTTATACGTTGATCTATACTAACATCAGTTCAGATTTGAAAAATCTGATAACGGAAACAACTGACGGAGTAGCGGCATGGAAGATATTAAAAGATCACTTCGAACCAGTCACAAGAGCAAGAGTAATTCAACTATTAGATCAATTTTTTGGAACAAAATACCAACCAGGGGAAGATGTTGGAATCTTCATATCTCGTGTAAAGACAGCGGCAACCAGACTACAAGAAGCGGGTCATAAATTGGACGACCTGTACATAGGATTTCAATTAATAAGGTGGCTTCCTCAGGAATTCCAGTCTACCGTGCAACAAATCTATAGATGGAAAGAAGAGACTTCAGAGTTGTCAAAATTGAAGCAGAGCTGATATTAGAAGCCAATCGTCTTCAGTTGATGAAACAAGATTTGGAGAAAGCGGAGAATGCTTACTTGAGCAGTTTCACTTTGAAGAAGTCGAAGACGTTACCTGGTGCTACGGCTGCAGCTCATGGAAATCCAAATGGCAAGAATGATTACCAAAAGAAAAGTGGTAAGGTATTTAACTGTAAAACTATTAAAAATGTTAAACAATCTATTAAGACTATAGGTCCGTGTTATGTATGTAATAAGTACGGACATCTTAAAGTAAACTGTAAAGAGAAAAAGTCTCTACAAAAATCTCCTCCAACTGTAAATGAAACTTTTAACACAGAGTTTGATAAAGGTGTTTGGGTAATAGATACTGCTGCCACGAGTCATTTTTGTAATGACAAGAGTTTATTTCTAGATCTTAAACCGATAACTAACATGAAAATGTCGTTAGCCACGGAGGATAAAAGTTGTCCCGCAGAAGGAATCGGTACACTTAGATTTCGGGTAAAATATAAGGGCAGTTTTCATGAAATAACTTTTGACTGATGTATTATTTAATCCTAAGTTGAGGAGAAATTTATTATCCGGTTCCAGATTAGAAAGTAAAGGTGCGCATTTTGTGGGTACTAAAGGTAAAATTAATGTTTTTAATAAAGACTGATAAAATTGTTCTCGGCGACACGCCATGAACATTTGTATTTTTTTAAGCCAGATCATTATATTATACCAAAGAGTAAAAAGAAATTAGTTTTTTAGTGATGTAAATCGCTAAAACAAAAATCGGATCAATAGAAATATGGCATCAACGCTTTTGTCATGTTAATAACGATTACTTGGTAAAAACTAGTAAAAATGATAGTGTAAAAGGTCTCCCACGCTTAACTGATAATGGTAAGACTCATTGTATACCGTGTAAATTAGCAAAGTCCAAGAGAGTTTCATTCAAAAAGACGGGGGCCGTAAGATCAAAACGTCCATTGGAATTGTTGCATATGGACCCTGTGGTCCAATGCCAACTGAAAGCCAAGGCGGTAATAAATATTTTTGAGTATAATTGACGATTATTCAAGAAAGGTGACTGTATTTCCCATCCGAAATAAATCTGACGTATTTCATACGTTTATAAGATTTCAGAAACGAGCAGAACGTTTTCTAAGTAGAAAGGTAATAGCAGTTAGAACTGATGGCGGACTAGAATTTTGTAATAAAGATATGGATAATTTCTTGACAGAACTGGGTATAAAGCATGAGGTAACAAATTCATATACGCCAGAAATGAATGGGGTCGCGGAGAGATTCAATTTAACTGCTCTAGATGGCATCAAAATATTGCTTAAGTTCAGTGAAGTTCCCCATAAGTTTTGGGAGAAGCATTACTTTGTTTCACTTTATGCGTGGAATCGAATTTGTCACAAAGACAGTAACAAAACGCCTTTCGAAAATATTCAGGTAGAAAACCATCGGTATTGCATCTAAAACCTTGATGTTTGGCATATGCTGGTGTGCCAAAACAAATTAGAAAAAAATTCGATATGCGTGCGAAAATGGGAATTATGATGGGATACGCACAACGTACTAAGGGTTATAGAATATGGTTGATAGATGAAAATAAATTAGTCGAGACTATTAATGTAAGATTCGATGAAAATAAGAGGGGAATTAATTTTAGACAAAAAGTTAATAGTAACCTTGGATATAATTTAAACCTTCCTGATTATTATGATGATGAGGATGATTCTGATAGAGTAAAGGATTCATTAACGAGTCGTTTAGTTTCAAAGACAAGTACGGAAACGCCCCTCAACATCTGAAAAACCAGATGTATCTTCCGATAATCATAGCTTGATCCCATGTACAGAGGTTATGGGATTCGAAATATAGGTAGGAAAGTAACTGGATCTAACGTATATTATAGTATAGAAGGGGAAGCAACCCGATTGAAATCTTTTAACGAAATAGAGAGATACTGTAAGAGGCATAATATTGAGTATGATCCTAGTTTATTTAATTTTAGAAAAGATAATATCGAATCCCAGGGATTTTCAGATTTGTCAGAGCAACAAGAAGCTCTTATGGTTGAAGTAACTATTCCTATTTGTTACAAACAGGCGATAAGATCCAGAGACGCATCTAAATGGCGTGATGCAATGGATAAAGAAATTAACGTAATGATGGAACGTAAAGTTTGGGATTTAGTTGATCATCCGGATAATATAAAATTTTAGAAAACCGTTGGGTTTATACCATTAAATATGATGAAAATAATAAAATTGTTAGATACAAGGCCCGCTTAGTTGTGCGAGGTAACACACAATTACGAGGTGAGTCATTTGACGAGGTATTTCAAGAATACAAATTAGAACTTTCAAAAGTTAAATCATTAAAACTAAGATGTTATTCAGACTCAGATTTTGCTACAAATAGGGATGATCGAGTGTCGATGGGAGGGTTCATAACTTTATAGACGAAACTCCAATTTCATCGCGAACTTTCAAGCAAAATCCGTTAGTCTGTCGACCATGGAAGCTGAGTATGTTAGTTTAACAGAAGCAGCTAAGGAATTCATTTGGCTAAAGAATGTAATTGATAATAAAAGTTTAAATTTGGAATTAAGTGAAAATGTAATGTTTTGTGAAAATCAAGCTGCTATAAGTTTTTCAAAGTTACCGGTAGAAAATTATAGAACAAAACATATCGATGTTCGTTATCATTTTCTAAGGAATTTGATATACGACAAGGTTTTCCAAATTAAATATATAGGTACCAAAAATAATTTGGCGGACATTTTTACCAAACCCATGGTAAAGGAAAAATTGTTAGAATTTTTGTAGAAAATTATTTCTTTTAGAGAATAAGACTGTTTCTTTAAGATTAAAATATTAGTTTGTTTATTACAATAAAGATTGTGAATAAAATGTATTTTTGTGTTAAATTGTATAACATGTGATTATAGATTAAAATTAATTTACTGATTTGTAAGAGATAATGGTACGAGAGATTGGAAAAAGGGGGCCGATTGTTAGACATTTTAAAAAAAATCGGATCCAAATTTTTATGATCTCCTTGTGTTGTTTTTCCAATCCCGTTCCATGATCTCAATGAAAGTAAGCACACCGATTCGAACCCGATCTTTTTGAGTTTCGTGATTTGAGGTTGGCAGCAACTGCCATGCAAATCGAGCTAGTATTTAAACTCGGCTCATGTTAGTTTTTCAGAAAAAGGAAGGAGAAACGGAAATATAAGAAGTGTGTGAGTAGTTTATCTCTTAGAGGGAGAGAACAACTGGTTGGCAATGCAACTGCAGATTGCATCACCATTTTAGATTAGAAATTAATTTTATAATATTAGAAGACGGTTCGAATCGGATGTCTCTGGTAATGTTGCTTTTTGAACTTATTGTTTTTATCGCTCCAGTAACGAGCGCAGTGACTTTATGATTGATTATTAAAGGCCAATTTTTAAGAAACTGTTTTTCGTCTTCATGCCTCCTCGACACAAATTTCACTGCTAGCTTTGCAAAATTTAAATTAGTTTACCAATAAGTGTAACACTCCCAATAAATAAATTACTAAAAAAAAAGATTCATTTCACATTTTTCTCAAAACATTTTTAAAATCAAATAAATACTTTTAGCAAATTTTTTTTGTTACATTTCCTCAGATATATATATATATATATATATATATATATATATATATATATATATATAGATATATATATATATATTTATTAATAGTTTGTTAATATTAAACAAATTTTGTAAATATTCCTATTTCCAAGTATTATCTACTTTTAATAACCTTCATATTCAATTCATAGATGGCGTAATAGTAGTTTTTATAACTAAATATAATCCAATAATTTTATGTTTGACCTTAATATTATAGAGCAGACAAAAATAAAAAAATATTACTCACATAATTGTAGCATTTAACTTAATACACACTTACTCATAACAATTTTAGCAAAAATAATTCTATACTAATTGTTATGCTACAATTCGAACAGTATTATAGTTTCGAATCTGTACTTGGTTAATGAAACTGGCAATAAATTGCTTATTGTTCTCTGATTCATCGTGGTCTAAGCTTTTCTCAATGTATTTTAAGGTAACTTAAATTTTTTTATAATGGTTTTATATTTTCTATTCATTATTTTCAATAGGATTCGGTCAGCTTTATGGATAGGAAAGGCGAAAGTTGACTAGCCACAAAACTAGTTAAATCCCACTTTTAGATAAAATTGAAAACAGTCCTCACACACACACAATCACCATTGCTCATAATACTGCAGCATCCATATTTTTAAGTTTCCGATATCTGTATGATTATTTTACCTGAAATGTTAGAATCATTTCTGTCTTTGTAGAAGAGATTATCAAAAGCTGTATTTATAATCCGACACCGATTTAACGAACCAATATTTAACGAATTTTTCTCTTTCCCCAATTAAAATAAAAGCAAAATCCCCTATGTAATAAACAGTTGATAATAAATTCCGAACGAAATAATTATTTCAACAGCTGCATTAATTTTTGTATAGTTGGTTGTTTTTTAAAAATAATTTCGTTTAAAAGACATATTCATCTTGTTCGGATGAAACCTCCTGTTTGCAGCAAATTTCGTCGGAAAAGGGTACGTTTCCGTTTTAAGTCTGCTCAGGTGCAGGTGAGTCATGAGAGTAACCTATCGTGTGAGTTTTGAATATGACAGGAAATTCCATTTTTCTATTTCATTCAACTTCACAACGCAGGGGATATTTTAAGATTTTAAAGATTATGTAACATTTGTGTGTTGACGGGTTGCCTACCTTTGCAACTGAAGTTGAGGAAATTGTTGATTTGTCAGAGTCAATAAATAGCGATTTTGATGCAGAAAATGATATTGAAGTTCCTATCAATACTGTTACATTTACTAATGATTTACGTTGTTTGGAAACTGAAAACATGCCTCTCATGCAACTAAATGTAAATGCTGTAATATTTTTTTCTCTGTATAATATCGAAAAAGAACTCTTTTGAAGCAGGAATCAAAAAGATTGTCAAACATCTATTGCTCAGTATCTTAGAATTTCTTAATGTAGTGTGGAGTTCCTATTGTGGTGTTCTAAGCGGTGTGTAATAATTCATTAATAGTACTTTTAGTTTTTGAATAAAATGTGTGTTTTTTTTACTATGTGTATATTTGGTATAGTTGCTTATTACAGAATTTCCAAAAGGTAAGAGCAAAGAAATCTGTATTTTGTTTGAATCCCGATATAATGAATAACCCCGTATTAACGAACCAAATGTACGGTCCTGATGAATTAGTTAAACAGGAGTCCCCCCGATTACGTGTAAGTTTTAGTTTCATTTAAGGAACATTCTAAAGAAATAATTTATCTATCTTTACTGTTATAAAATTTCATTATTTCTTTCAGTTTTGAAATATATTGCTACAGTCAAGACAAACATACTGTTACATGCATGTGAGCACTTTAAAAGCCTATTTGTTCAAATAACTATCATCACTTTTCCCCGCAATTTACGAATCTCTTGTAAACTGAAACACACAGTTCAAAAGATTCAGACGATTTAAAGCAGCTTAATTTCCACCTGCCTTCCCGACATCAAAGCACCTCCAGCATTCAGATGAAATCGTCTGCATGATAAGCTTGAATTACTCGGAATGCATAATCGGAAGTAAATAGAACTTATAAATAATTCTAGAATTGCCGGGTAGATTTACGTTGGCTACATGGTTTTAGAAGATCTAAGCGAAATTAAATTTGAGGGATGACTTTTCAAATAAGTGAAATTCTTTTTTTTAAGTCAAAAGCTTTGACGGATTTATCTTCCTAAGAGGGTAATGCTCTTTAATAAATGATCAGAAGTTACTTTAAAGCTACGGATTCTATTGAAGGATAAGGATTCACACATGCTTTTGTGGTTATTATGAGTTAGTTTAATGCTCATGGTCACAGTCAGCTCAAGAGTCACTGAAGAGCCCCCTCGGTGTAGAAGAGCTTGATGGACGTTAAATCTGTCGAGACTCAAAATCCTCCTGTTGTCGTGGTGTAAGTTCGGAGAGGGGGTGCCTACTCAGGTGTCATCCTCATCACTTGAACAGGTTTGTGACGGATCTATTCGGGTACCTTCCACTAATCCTCTTGGAAAATCTTAAGGCTATCATTCGCCTTTTTTCACAGCCAACCCTTCTGAAGAAGAAACCGTGATATTCAAATTAAATCTACTATATATATAGTAAGGGTTTTCTAGCTAGCACGACGAGAAGGAGAGAAAGAAAGCCAGGAATCAGGTGAGATTGCTACTGATCAGGTGTCACTCCAAATTAATGATTATTTCAAGTATTAAATAGACAAATATTTAAAGTGACGATTGATCACTAAACTTAAAGTAACGATAAGCTACTTGGGATAATTAAATTTATCGTAAATTAAATTGGTCAATATTCATAGTTTGCGTATATTCGCGCATCTCTTTATTGTTCTACTTGTTTTTTCATATTGAGACATTCTCTTCTTGAATAAGTAAGTTGATATAAGTGGATAAGTCGAATCAATAAATAAGTTGATTTTGAACATGTCTAGTATTTCTTCCCTCCCTCCCACACATCTAGGCGGGCAAGAGAGAGGGGGTAATCCCTCACAAAGTTCAAAGTAATGAGAACCGGCACCATCAACCCTCGTGTTAATTTATAGTGTAAAGTAAACCAACATTCACTCAGTCACGTAATCATTATAAAAATGAAATCCAATGTATTTTTCCCCTCTGATTAGAAAATGATTTTTTCAAAATCATTAATGAGTTCTGGTAGGGGATTGTTTCCATCAATGTTCCTCTTATAAAATAAGAGGGAGCGGGGAAGTATATTTTATAAAACATTCAGAAAACCACCACACATAAAATGGTATGCAGTGAAGTCTTAAGGTCTCACACACACACAGGACCCTTAACAAATATCCGTGCAATCGAAAAAGTCATTCTTTTTCAAGCCAATATAACTTAGCAATAAAACATAACAATAATTCGAAAATTTTACCACATGATGATCATATATATATATATATATACATTATTTCTCAAAATTTCAGAAAATTTGAGAAGAAATTTAAAAAGTTAAAGAACTAAAAATTGGACAATTTTTCAAAAATAAGAAAATTAGTATTTTACACCTCGCAGGATTCTGAAGTACAAAATTGATCAAAATTTACAATGCTAATTTTACTTGGTATAAAATTGTTCGAAGTTATACTAACTTTTTAGAAATTTAGAGAAAAAAACTATTTTTTAAATACAATTATAACGAAAATTTTAAAATTTTAAGAGAACAATTAATTAAATTTCAAATAAAAAAAATCTATTAAATTTTTTTGAAAATTGATGTATATGTCATAAAGATCCTTATTCTGAACACGTGTATAAAATTTCAACTTGATACCATAAATAGTTTCTGAGAAATCTTGCGCGGAAGCTAAAATTTTTTTGTTTTGCGAAAAATGAAGTGAAAATTATGAAAGAGATAGGATTTTCGTTTAAGTTTCACTACTTATTTCTCAATAACTTCGGAAATTTTCACTGTATCATCACAATTTTGGAACCAATATGCTCAGAAATATTGAGGCTGTAACATATATTTTTTTTCAAAAAATAGAAAAATTTGCAATTTAAGAGTCCTGTGAGCTCTTAAGGCAACTTGAGGTCTTGGACCTTATGCAAAAGTAGGACCCCCATCCCCCCCCTGCAACTTTTTTTAAATAGACAATACATAGTATACGTTTTGCCAAATATTCGTACAAAAGTGACCGATAACAAATAAATGTGCATGACTCACAACGTCTAAAACCTATTCACAATCTGAGTCGACCAACTGTCGCATTTCGACAAAACGAGTAAAGATAGTCTATGATGATAGGCCTAGGCCTAGACACGATCATGACATAATGATGCAGTTTTATCACTGATGCCAATTGACACATAGTAGTTCGAAATTCAGAATTTTTCGAAGATACCTGGGAACAAAATTTGACTCTTTAAATTATTCTGTTAATGATTTTACTGAAATTGGTCGAGAACAGGGCGAGGTTTGCGCTCGAATCAAGGTCCTGGGACCGGGCCTAGTTGATCCATGCCCAGTGCCAGTTTAAGCTAATTTCGGGTCCTGGGCGCTGAAGATCTACAGGCGTCCATGGCACTGGTGTATCTAAGGAAATTTTGATTAAGTCCAGCTTATCTGGGCGCTTCCAGATCCTTCCGGGCCGCTGGACGTTCCCCCCCAATGGATAAAACTGCATATCCAATGACTTAAGCCGTACCTGTTGATATGGAATGAAATTTCAATTTAGATGCTGTCCTTGAATCCAATCTCCTACAGATCGTTATATTTTGTTAACGCGAAATTATAACCCCAAAACCAAATCATTAAAATATTAATTTACATTTTTTTAAATATTCCTTGACATGAAAGGCATATGCAATAATATTTTCTAACGTATAATGTACATGCGTTTTGTATTAAAAGAAAAGGAAAAAAAAAACATTTGGATTTTTAGTCAGTAAATACAAATAAACGAAACCATAAAGAAAGATAAATGCAATTTTGATTTCTAATATTTATTTTTATAGACTCAAAGATCTCCGTTCCATATCCGAATTCTTTTGTAATCTTAAGGTATCCGACTACGTTCGGAACCGTGCTTTTAAAAAAGCGCATGAATGGACAATTTTCATGATATTTAGTGTCACTTAGATTAGAATACATGTATAAAATAGTTTTAAGGACATTATGACGAAAAAAATTATTTAAATACAATATTTTAGCAAAAAATAAACTTAGAATAACCTTTTTTCAAAATATTCTCCTTTCATAAGAAATGCTTCTAAAATAATATTTTGCTTACATAAAGTAGACTTCTCCAGAGTGTCTGAACTATTTTTTTTTTTGAAAAATTCACATTATTTTCAGAGTTACAAACCATTGGAATAATTATCGGCGTTTTTTTCTTAAGATTTCTCCCCTCTTTTGTCGTAAAACATGGATAAACCCACTTCTAAGTTATATATTTCAAAAATTCTTGTTGAGCCTCTGTGTAGAGGTCTGAGCTATATACAGGCAAAATATTATTCTAATAGAAGCATTTTTCACAAAAGAAGAATATTTTAAAAATAGGTCATTCTATGTTCATTTTTTGTCAAAGTATTGTACTTAAATGATTTTTTATTGTAATAATACTACTAAAACAATTTTATACACATTTTCTAATCTAAGTGACTCTAAATATCATAAATATTATCCATTTATACGCTTTTTCAAAATCACGGTTCCAAACGTAGTTGGATACCTTAAGAGATAAACAATTTATTTGAAACGTTTCAACTGGGGTCCCATTAGACTCCTGACACGTTTGGTAGATATTTTTTATTGGTTATTTCTATACAGGGAATAACATTTAGTTTTCCAATAAGCTATGATTCTAAACCATTGAAATGAAAAATTGTTGAATTTGAAATAAATATATTAATTCTTTTAAGTTTCGCCAAATTTTAATTTTTTATATCTCCCTTTCCACAAGTCCACAAATTACAAGTGCTTTTGGCCATTGTCTTTGCATTATTGATTATTTTGAGACAGCGAACAACATTTCGCATTCAATTAAGCTACATTTTTACTTCTGTGAAATTAAAATATTAAATGTAGGAAAAAAAACTGTTTTCTTTCCCTTTTCCCTCCTTTTTCATCGTGAGTGAACGGTACATTAGAAGCTATATGAAGACCTATGAAACTGAGATGAAGGCATCAGCTGTTGGAACTAAACTTAAAGAAAGCGACTATTGGAGCTTATCTAAAGACATCCGGGTTTTTAGAACTTAAGTTAAGGAGATAGTTGTTGGAACTATATATATATATATATAAACTAAAGACAACGACTATTGAAGCTGAACTAAAGGCATGCGAGTTTTTAGAACTTAACTTAAGGATATAGCTGTTTGAACTTAACTAAAGGCAACGGCTATTGGAGCTGAAGTAAAGGCATCCGAGTTGTTAGAACTTAACTTAAGGAGACAGCTGTTAAAACTAAGTTCAATACAATGGCAGATGGAACTGAACTAAAAGCAATGATTGGTGGAACTGTACTGAAAGCAATGAATGGTGAAATTGAGATGAAGGCTACTACCGTTGGAACTAAGTTGAAGGCAAGAACTGGTGGAACTAAAGTTAATAGCCGTTGAAATTGAATAGAAGACAGCGGTTGTGTGTGTTGGGATGAAACTAAACTGACGACAATAATGTTATAACTAAATTAAAGGCAACTGCTGGTAGAACTAATCTGAAGCAAGAATTGTTAGAACTGAATGGAAGGCAACAATTATTGGAACTGAATTGAAGGGAACAGCTGTTGGAACTGAGCTGAAGGTAACCTATCATCGAGATATTATTGAAGATGTATAGTTTTTTTTTACATAGAAATAAATAAAAAAAAGGTATAAAAATTAAAATTAGCAATAAATAAATAAAATGCGTAACTTAGTCAATAAACAAACAAACAAGCAAAATAATTGTATTTTTTATTATGCATATGAAATTATTCACTTAAACTTTCTCCTAAGAGATTTTATTTCCTAATGGTCCAGAACCCTCCAAGACTTCCCGTGATAATTGATTTTTAGTTTATCCGCCTAATGGAAAATAACTACAACTTTATCTCCCCCAAAACTGACAAGTTAGCGTTTTTAAAACGCAATAATATAAAGACCTATCATAAAGGTCTTTACAGGAATTGGTATGATTCTAAAAGCTTCCGGTTTACCAAAACTACAAAAAGCTGAGGTTTCAAGAGCGAGACAAAAATTGCTTTTGTGAACTGTTCTTTAAACCGAGTGTATAGTGCTTTTTGTGCAGTTGCGTTGTCTGTTCATTCGTTTTATGTTGGTGATCGTAAATAAATGTAGAGTTTTAGGTAAAATGTTTTTCTTCAAATGAGCAACGACTGCTACCAGATAAAGTATACAAAACTGTTCTAATACAAGTGAAAAATGCCTTAAGTCAAGTGCAATTCTAACACATATTTGAGCAAAATAAGATTTATAAACAGAGTATTATAAAGTTAAATTTTTGTGCATAAAATAATACTAAACTAAATTAAAATTATTAGCGAGCCGCCCATAAGGTATAATGGCTAGTGACGCTGACTGCGGTGCGTAGGGCCTGGGTTCAAATCCCGAAGAAGGCATAGATGTTTGTAAATGTATAGTGCCTTTGCGGCATGGGGGTACTTTAAATAGCCGTCGAACCACAAGTCCCGCAAGTTTGGTGGCAGGGGAAGACAGGTGGCAGGCCCCTGACCACTCCTCAAAATTGGGGTGAAACCAACCTAGCGAAATCGTACTGTCACCTACATGGTGGTCAGAGCTAAGGCTAACGACACGGTAAAAACCTAATCCTTAGCCGGGCTGAATTTCGTGGGCCTTGATCTGATGTTACTGTCGATCAGGTGGCATAAGTAACAACAACAAAATTATTAGCTGCATGTGTAAAAGTTTACTTTGAAATTTGACTTTTATAATTTACGTGCCAATTAAGCGTTGCCAAGAATATAGTTTGAATTATCTCTTTAAAAGGACAATCACAAAAATATGCATTCGCACGTCTGATTTCAAATTTCTCATATTTGAAAATACATTTTAACCAATTACTGAGTAGTTTAATAATAAATATTTGATGAAATATTTAGATAATTGAGACGAGTGAAAAATAAGTAAATTGACTAGAAAATAGTAATTGACGATGAATCTGAAAAGCTTTACTGACGGCAAATTGTTGATCTCTGCCATAAAATAACGTGCCATAATTTTGGAAAACTGATCAAAATCCATCTATCCTTCTCTAAAGATCGACTCTTCCATCCACAAAATTATCCTTTCACTAGATCTCATTCAGCTAATTTTCTTCTTAAAAGTACTATACATACTCACCAAATAAATAAATTCACGTAAAACATTCTTCAAAAACTTTCCAAAAAAATTAAGAAATAAAAGAAACTCAACCCCCCTCCCCCCTGATAAATTCTTCCACCAAAATTCTTATCTGGTACTGTGGCGAGGGCATTTTCGTCGGAAATTACCACGGTCGCATATAAAGCAAGCCAAAACCCTTAGTCAAAAAATCGTCTGCACTTTTCTCGGGTGGCTTTTCTACTCATAACTGCAACAGTGATGACACAGCCTTGTATGTATACACCTAACACCCGGTCTACTTGCTCCTTCCAAAGGAGGGGGGAGGATAGGACCCACGAACATTTTATTGATCTCCGCATTGCCGCTAGCCCTCCCTTTTCATCCGGGCTCTCGACCCCCCCTCTACATCTCGTCTGCCACCCCCCTTTCGCATGCTGTGAAGTGGTTCTTCGAATAAATTACTTTGTTAAATTATTAAACAGAGTGCTGCAATGTTTATGGAGAGAGAAAGGAAAGAAAAGCGGGGAGGGGGGAGTTTTTTACTTTTCATATACCAACTTCGTTGTATAGGTTTTAATTATTAGCTAAGGATTCATGGGGTGTTGAGACTTTAAAAAGGATAAAATTAAGTAGTTAGTGTTTAAAAGTTATTTAGGGTTGGTGCTGGAAATGTGAAAATAAAATTAAATAATTAAACATGGACTGCTTTGACATTAATTTATGTACAGTGAAATACGTTTAAAGCGAAAACGCTTAAGACGAAATATTGGTTAACACGAAATAATACAACGCTCCCGACAAATTACTAAGTATTTCTATATTTTTTCTCTTAACACGGAATGAAAATCACTTAACACTGAAAGATTTTCCTTCTGGAAATGAACAAAATACGGAAAACACCAGTCGCACAGGCGGGATCGAACAGGAGTGTGAAATGAAACAGAGATGGTTTCATATATTTCGTAGAAAGGAAACTATCTTGGTTCGTAAATACCTTCGGAATAGTCTGTGACACGAGTCAATTTTGTTTAATAAAGCTACTTTCCCCCTGCATCCCAATAAACGTCACACAAAGCATCCCATCTGGCACTAAATGGCTTTAGAATTCGGTTGCATGTATGTCGCAGTGAAAATGAATATCAATGAGTCTGGTTCGCCAATGGTGAAATAAATAATAAATGGACGGCATCAAACAATCTGTGTTGACAATTTGATGCTAAAAAGGCAATGGAAAGAAATATATCCAATTATTTTCCAAAAACTCAATAAATGATTTGTTTTCCGCAGAACATGAAAATTTTGTATTAAATTTCATTGTTCTTGAAAATGTCTCCCTCTGTTTCACTTCTTTTTATTAAATACGTGCTTATATATGTAAGGATAATTAAATTAGATTAAAAATTAAATTCCCAATCTAGCACTTAACTCATATTTTTCATTTCATCTTCAAGCTTATCACCTATTTATTTCTTCCGAACATATGGCCTAGCCAATAAACATGTCTAATTCCAGATCGTTAGATTTAATAGCCCTATATGTCAGCATTAACTTTCCAGTACAATCATAAAATCCCTGATACTTACCCCCATCGGTGTTTTAAGTGCTAACCCCCACTTAAAACACACCGTGGCGTGTTTTTCCTCCCAGCTCTTAGCGTCAGATGTACTAATTCTAGAATAAAGACTATTTTTAAAACTAAGTCTGATTCTGGCTCAAAACATGTCAAATATATACATCTATATAAATAAAATATACTCTAATAAACTTAATTCTGTAGAATATATGTTTTTCTAATTTAATTGATTAATTTTCAACACAAAATTCTTTAAAAACGAAAAAAAATAAATTACAATCCTCTCAGTTTCGTGTTAAACGATTTTCATTTTTATGAAAGTTGAAAATGTTTTAATCATAAGTGCTTGATATTATCTAAGTGTCTTAGTGGTGAATTTTTTTTTTCTTAAGATAAGGACCAGAAAAAAAAGGAAGAAAGTTTATCAAGCTGATATAATTTACCATAAAGAGAGAGAGAGAGCTCAAAATTATTACATTTAAAGAAAATATTTCGAAAACTACATTATAATAATGCAATAAATAAAGCTCCGACTGATTTTTTTTCAATTTACTCTTAAAGCTAAAAATAACGTATAAAGCAGTAAATTTAAAAATAAATAAGTTGCTGTTTAGATCAGCGTTACTCAACCTGCGGTTCGCATGTGGCCCACCCAGTCTTTTTAAGTGGCCCGGTCATAGCCCATTGCTCTGAGAAATTCCCTTTTCTGAGAACATTGTATAAAAAATTTGGTGGGAAATTATTTGTCAAGAAAAATATCAATTTTTCTTTTTGTTGTTGGTGTCATACGGGTACGAATTGATATTCTTTTTCTATTTGGAATGGTTACGGTTAGTGATAACAGACAACAGTGGAGTAGCGACAATTTTATGGGTGGAACTAATTTTTAACTATCTTTCATATTTTGCAAGTGAAAAATATTCGAAGTAAATGCATCGTTTCAAGACGATTGGAAAGTTGATTATTTTGTAGTGAAAAACAAACATGATTCATTAATTGTTTGATTTGTCACGAAAGTGCTGTATTTAAAAAATACCAATAAACAGGAATCATTCTATGACACTTTTCCTCAAAGATCTCTTTCAAGAGGTGATAAGCAGGCTTTCTTGAATAGTCTTTTCAGCAGCAACTAAGTGTTCTGTCAGCGGTAATATCACAGTGGAAACAAAGACATCCTATGAAATTTGTTATATTATTGTTAATCATATAAAACCGCTTACCGATGCATAAATTATGAAGGAGTGTTTCGTAAATGCTTCTAATTTAGTGTTAGTAATAAAAATAAAAAACATTAAAAAATAATAATTGAAGAAAGCAAAACAAAAATTTTAATATTATGATCAATATTTTTCATATTTTAAGTTTTTAATATCATCTTGATCTTAAAGCATTTCTCCCCCTTCCTTCCCCATTTATCCTCATGTTACGGCCTGCGTGAAATAACTGACATATGTATGCGGCCCAGCAGAAAAAAAAGGTTGAGTACTCCTGGTTTAGATAATTGTATGCATTTTTATTTGGCAGGTTCAAAAACTTTTAATTATAAAAGTTTTTAAATAAATTTTTATATAAGTGTTCACGGCAATATTTTTGCCTAAGCAAAACAAAACATAAATAGAAAGTCTGTAGATTTTTTTTTCATATGCAATGCATGGAACACGAATTTCAATGATTCTTTTTGAAAAATTGGAATAAAAAATTTTATAATATAGTTTTAGAGCTAGTGGCGGACTGAATGTGAGTGCGTATTAACGCTGCGTTTTAATCCAACACGAGAGCTGCTGGCGATGGTCCCATAATTTTGAATCATGATCCATGATCATGATCAAGTGGAGAACGACACCATAACTGGTATCTCTCTCTCCTAACTTCCACACCATGCAAACGGGAGGACTTTTGAGCTTCGACATATTTAACGTGCACGACCACCCCTACACGGTGGGTCGTTAGTGGTACTAGGCTCGAATTCATGATATGGCGGCCACGAATCCGTTACCTTTTAACTCCCCTGGCGCGCTAGGCACTTTAAATTGTTACTTCCTCCCTCTCACTATTTCCAGAGCATCTGTCTCCTTCCTTGTTTGGGGATGGATTTTTTTAAGCATTTTCTTTTTTTTTTCGCCCTCCAAGTATTTGCGCCATAGGAACGCACCTAACATGCATTTGCGGAAAAGAGGCCCTGTTGACCACTAGGCTAGGAACTTACGAATCCGTGACCATGGCCACTAGACGTCACTGAAAATCGGAGGATTGAAAAGAAGATCCAGTGGGTCAATCATTGGTCTAAGTTAGGGGTACTCATCCTTTTTTCCTGTTGTGGCGCATACATTTGTCAGCTACTTCACGCTGGCCGCATACATGTGTTAGCTATTTCACGCCGACCACAACATTAGGGGTTAAATTGGGGTAGAGAGAAATACTGTAAGATCAGGATGATATTGGAAATTTAAAATGTGGAAATTTGATCGAAATATTAAAACTCCTGCTTTGCTTTTTTTAATAATTACTTTTTATTTTTGTCAGTAACACTAAATTAGAAGCGTTTAAAAAACACTCCTTCACAATTTCTGCATCAGTAAACGGTTTCATATGAAAACCAATAATATAACAAACTTCATAGGATGCCTTTGTTACCGCTGTGATATTACCACAGACAAAACACTTTGTTGCTGTTGCAAAGATTATTCAAGAAAGCCTATTTATCACCTCTTGAAAGAGATATTCGAGGAAAAGCATCATTGAATGATTCCTGTTTATTGGTATTTCTTAAATACAGCACTTTCGTGACATATCAAACAATTACTGATCCATGTTTGTTTTTCACTACTAAATAGTCAACCTCCCAATCGTCTTGAAACGATCTATTTTCTTCCGAGTATTTTTCCCTTGCGAGATATGAAAGGTAGTTAAAAATTAGTTCCACCCATAAAATTGTCGATATCACTAATCGTCGTTGTCTGTTATCACTAATCGCAACCGTTCCAAATAGAAAAAGAGTATCAATTCGTACCCGTGCGACACCAATAGCAAAAAGCAAAATGGATATATGTCATTTCTTGACAAAGAATTTCCCACCAGAATTTTAATACAATGTTCTTAAATAAGTAAATTTCTCAGGGCAGAGGGCCATGACCGGGCTTCTTAAAAAAGCTCGGTATCGCTGGTCTAAGTCGAGTGCAGGGGAAATGAAATTTACTTAGTGTTTTTATACGCAATTATGACACAAAACGAAACACAAAGTCAAAAAACAACAACACAAACAACTGGAAATCTTTCTTAATTTTTCATAACAAGAAAAAAAAGCACAAGTTCAAATTAGGATTAATCGGGGATAATTATAATTTATTTTTTCAACAATTTGTACACAAGACAATTAATTATGTATGAATCCCTGAAAATGGTTTTAAGAAATAACGTCATGATAAAAGTACATTGTTCACTTCTGAAAGGAGAATTTTTTTTTTTTTTTGAGAAATTCTGGAGAAAGAGTTTTCAGTTTTCTTTTCTGATAAATGTTTTTTTTTACCTTTAAAACAAAGGGGGGATAAAACAAACGATAAAAATTTTTTTTAATGGGAAGCAGGGCATAAAAACTGGCAACTATTGCTCAAATTACAAGGGAAAAAAGCATCGGAAAAATATTGCAAATGATTAACTATCGCTGGCTGTAAAAACTATAAAAATTAAATTATTTCTCAATGATTTAGAACGTTTTGTAGAGTAGAAATTGGTATCTCTTCCTCTATTCGCGATTTTTTAGTGTAGTTACATACATTTTCCTGAAACAATGTTTTGACTTTTGTTTTTTATTCAAGATACTTCTTCTACCGTAAAATTTGTTTAAGAGCCTTAAAATTTTAAAAAGGTGTTGCTTGTTCAACTTAGAGAAATCACCCAAGGACTTAGAATTTTTTTTATTATTTATTCCAAAACATAGCGCTTGAAAAAATAAATGCTGCTTTTTTTTTAAATGTTAAAAAAATGAGAACTTTTAAATTGTTTCGTTTTTTAAATTATTAAATTAAATTCAGTATATGAATTCTACAGGGTGTCTCAATAGTAGTCTACATTAGAACAACCTTTAAGGGGAGGTAGGGGACATGATAAAGATTCAAATTTTCATAGCAACCCGTTGTCGGAAAAGTCTTCGCTCTGTTCAACGTGGCGTTGTTCACAACAGCATTTGAGGAAACAGATGTGCATTACCGCTGTTATCGCCTGAAAAGGAGTATGGAACGTTTTATGAACACCCAGCTGGTCGATATGGACCTGATTTACGGATTGAGAGAAAGAAATAAACAAGCAGCAGAAAGATTGTATAGCAAAAGGTTACCAGGAAGAGATGCACGGGACCTCCGGATGCTTGCTAATTTTTATCACAATTTGTGAAAACATGGATAATTACGAAGTAAAGGGTCTAGTGAGGACAGGCCACGAATTTCTCGAACTCCTTCGAACGGTATCCAAAATATTATATTCCCCACATGCAACAAAATACACTCATGTCCATAAATTAAGGATAATTCAGAATCACACAGAAATTGAACTCTAAAATAAAAATTTCACCTGTAGAATTATCACACACATCTTGAAGAAGAATATTCAAATTACAGGAAACCACCAGATGGCGCGAATAGTATGTCACAATGACGAGAGGAGTATATAAGGAATGGTGGAAAAAAAGTAAAATTGTTCACAAGCGCTTTAAAAGCCTTTCAGTGCAATAACCGCATAGTTATGGCACAGAGGAAGCATTTGGATGATTTTTTACGTGGTAGAATTATTGGATGAATGGAATATGGACGTGCCGAGCTGGAAGCATTGGAGGAACTTGAAATCGCCCAGAGTGTCATCTCCAGGCTTTGGCAACGATTCCAAGATGATGGTAATGTGAGTAGATGTTACAGCACAGGTCGCCCCCGAGTTACAATACCGAATGAGGACCGCTATTTGGCAGTTACTGCGTAAAGAAACAGACGGAGCACAGCATCAGACCTGTCTCGTCACCCCCTTCAGCTACCGGTACAACAGTTTCAAGGCAGACCATGTACAGACGCTTAGGGCACATTGGTCTATATGCTCGTAGGCTCGTGTCCACTTACCGCAACTCACTGTCGCCTGCGATTAAACTGGAGTAGAGAGCAAGCATTGTGGACACCACAACAGTGATTTTGTGTGATGTTTTCCGATGAGTCTAGGTTTAGTTTGCAGTCTCATTCTCGCCGGACTTTAATATGGAAAGCGCCAGGTACCCGTTACCACCAAGAGAACACCATTGAACGACACCGTTACGGTGGTGAAGGATGGTTCGCGTTTGGAGAGGAATTATTCTTGGTTCCAGAACTGACCTGCATGTTCAGAGTGTAGCGATGACAGGCCACATCTATCGGGATGTCATTCTGGAACAACATGTATGTTTGTTTCGGGGCACCATGGGTGCTGAATTTCTGTTTATGGATGACAACGCCCGTCTTCACATGCAAACATTATAGACAAATGCCTTCAATCGGAGGATATCACCCGTATGGATTGATCAGCATACTCATTGGACTTGAATCCAATAGAGCATGTGTGGGATATGCTTGGCCGACGAATTTCAGCCCGTCAACCCCCTCCAACCTGTCTACCGGAGCTTCGGAGGGCATTGCTTGATGAGTGGTGTAATATTCCCCAAGATCAAATTGATAATTTGATACTCAGCATGCCTAGGCATTGTAAAGCCTGTATTGCATCGTCCGGGAGACATACTCCGTATTAACCATCATACTAACCATGTTATACGGTTTTTTGTAAATAGGCTCTTTTTTGAAATTTGCTCCAGGGAGTAAAAATCGCAATTTTTATTAATTATGTCAAACATATAGCATCTTTTTTGCTCTTTACCTTTTGTTTAATAAATAGACTTTACAAATAAGTCAAATTTGTTTTGTTTCTGACTCTTTTTTTGCCTGAACTTCATTATCCTTAATTTATGGACATGTGTGTATATTGGGTACTGTGGACCGTTAGAATGCTTGTCTGGCCCTCAATGTATCTTTTATTTAGTAATGACCTATATTCACACAAATTATGATAAAAGCATACATCCGGAGATCCGGTGCAACTCTCTGTGGGAGCCTTTTGCGATACAATCTTTCTGCTGCTCGTGCATTTCCTTCTGCTAATCCGTAAATCAGGGGCATATCTACCAGCTCTGTGTTTGTAAAGCGTTCCATACTCCTCTGCGGGTGATGGCAGCTCAAATGATTGCAGTAATACATGTCTGTTTCCTTGAATGCTCTTGTGAACAGCGCCACCCAGCGCCAAACGAAGTCTTTTCCGACCATGGGTTGCTTTATGCAAATCTTAATCCTTATGAGAGAGAGATAGAGATGTCCCGTACGTCGCTTTAAAGTTTGTCGCAATGATCCTGGAACACCCTGTATAAACAAGCTAGCCAGCTTTAATTTAATAATTTATGTAATTCTAATCGTTCTTAATGTTTCATATTATTTACTGGTACTTAATCATTTGTATTATAAATTTTATTGCAATATTTGACATCCTTTTTGTCATGAATCTCGATGTAAGAATTCGGCAGTTGACTGCTAGAAATTGAATTAGTACGCATTTTTTTACACGTAATGAAAAAGCAGTTGCTTTTACGAATTGATTTACATTTTAGATTTAAAAGATTTATTAAATATTCGGTACTTTTTCGTTTCGCTGGCGCAAATCTCGCCAAGCAGGGTTATTGACGAAAACGCACAATACACAAACAAAAACATTTATAAAGGTTAGCTCTCATTGATTTTTCATCGATTTTTGATATATTATGAAAAAGACGTTACTGAAAAAAAAAGACCATGACTTGATTTGAAAAAGTGGTAGTAATAGTTTAGCAGCAGGAATATTCCGTTTGGCGTCGGTTGTATCCTTTTTAGCGACTTTATCGCATGCTCCAGTGAAACGGAAATGTATCGAATATTCTCAATGTGTTCTTGTTTGTTACGACTTAGAGGATTAAAAAGTTTGTACTACTTTAAATTGATTATTTTCACTATATATCAAACAACTGAACCATTGTAAAAAATAAACTGCAAATTGGAAACACTATCACAGTACGGCATCCGATTGATTATACTTAGATAAAAATTTATTATACAATACTAAATTTTCTTTCAAAAATATGAAATTAATAATGTCGTTTATAAAAGTAATCTTAGAGCAAAGATTTCAGTTTTTGCAACATTGCGTAGAAAGCAAAAAAAAAAAAAAAAAAAAAAAAAAATCCGAAAAGGATTCGATTCCAAATTCAGTTACCAAACGCTACACATAATTGAAACTATGAACCCGTGTCTTTTAACAAAGTTAACAGATTTTTTGAACCTTCATTTTCTAGTAGGGAAAAGCTAGTCAATGAGTCAATAATGTTCATTTCTTGCTTCTCATTCTCTTAGTTGAAGACTTTAATCTCATTATTGCTCGAACAAGAGACTTTTTTTTTAAAAAAAACCCCTAGAATTAAATTACCTTAGAAACTCTTTAGCCTTAGACTTACCAAGAGAGAAAAAAAAGGGAAAAAAAATAAAGAAGACAATTTTTCTTAAATAATCATTTCCTTCTTTTATGCTTATTTTTTTAACAGTTCTTTTCCAATTAAATTATTTTCTCGCTTTGGAAAAGGTAAAAGAATTAAATTGAGTTGTACATTTTTTTAAAGGGTGGATTAGATTTTAGACTTTTATAATGTTTCTTTTTACTAAGTTAAATTTAAAGAAAATTTCGATTTTATATCAACTGATACAAGAGATTAAAATTATTTTCTTTGTTTATTTTAGAGATTTTAAACGAAAATTAATCGAGTGTAAGATTAAATAAAATTCAAAATGCATTAATATTTTTTCTCTTCAATCTATGGTTTTGAAATTAATTAGTAACTAGATACTTTTTAACTTCGCAAATACCTTTATTTAATCACCATAAAAAATATTTTATTGGCTGTTTTGAAATATGTACGGCAAATTGATTTACAAATTAAATTTTGTGGTCACTTTCACGTAATAAATAAGATATTTAATACTTAATTAATTTTGCTTAGAAATTGTATTCATGTATTTTTTTTTAACTAAAGAATTACCTTAGTTTAACTTTTTTTATTTTCTTATGTATTGATCCATTTCAAATTTAAAGCTTTTTTTATCATTGTTTATATAACAAGTATTTATTCCTTATACAAATTACACATATTAAGATCCGTTGTATTTGTTACATACAATTAAATATTTATGAATCATTATCATAATTATATTAATAATTTTGATTACATATAATTATGACATATTTATACAATAAAGAATACACAGAAGTTTTATTTTAGTATATTTATTTTAATTTTATTTGACTATAATTTTATTTTAGTATGTTTATCAGTTTCAATTTACTTTAATTATAAAAATTAACTACAGCAATTATTGAAAAAATCTGTAATATAATTCATTCTGCTCTTTATGAAACTTGAAAACTT
Organism: Trichonephila clavipes; assembly: GCA_019973935.1. Taxonomy (NCBI): domain Eukaryota; kingdom Metazoa; phylum Arthropoda; class Arachnida; order Araneae; family Nephilidae; genus Trichonephila; species Trichonephila clavipes. The sequence goes on along the minus strand of BMAU01000481.1, from coordinate 267,536 downwards.
TAAATATATAAGGAATGCAATAATAAAATTCTTGAAATAAATGTATATATTTGTTTATCTGTATGTATTTGTTTATATTTGTTATACTAGTCTGTATTTGTCTTATTTATCAGTCTATACATGTTTACCGCAACTATGTTTACTTTTCTAATTAAGGTTAACAAATATTTTCTCCCTTTTTTGCGTGGGATATGAATTTTTTAGTTCTTGATTTTGTTATTTCTTTCGTTTGTACTTTTTTTATATTCTTTTCGTAGAATTCTGCTTTTTCCACGAGTTCTGGTTCATTTTCCAAGGATTATTGTTACGGGAATTTTGGGTTTTGCTCGCTCATTTGCCAAAAGAGATCTGCCTGAAAAATCATTCTCGCGTCTAAAGAGAGTACCATTTCAATAACGTTAAATGAAAAGGCGAGAATCTTAGCACAAACTGGATCCTCAAATCTTAGCAAGTTGTAAATTTCGGAGACAAAATAGATGCACCTAAAACATTTCAGAATGTTCTAGGATGAATTGTGACCGGTATAATTGTAGGAAGTCGTAAAAAATCTTTTCCAGTTTTGACGATGCAGAATAACATGGAAGTCAAACATTTGACAGTGACTGTGCGTTTCATTTGCTTTATGCGAATTCGTGATTATGGACTATAAAATTAGAAATCCTATATTTATTTTGAATCTTTACTATTGTAGGTTTACTTGTACGTGTTATTTGTTTTCTGTTGGAAGAATACTGAAAATAACTATTGGAAAAATCCATAATAAATTGCAGTTTACTCCGAAAGGATCTGTTTGTTAAATGCATGAGCCTTTCCAGTATTTGTAAAGAGATCAGTTATCAATACACGAAAAACTAAAAAGAGTACTATTCTAACTTTCTTTTCTGCTTCCATTCTAAACAGTCGAATGAAGAAATTATTTGATTTGTTTTTAACGTCGCACTTGGTTCTACATTAAGGTTATTCACACCAAACCTCATCAAGTGAAAAGGAAGAAGCACTTTTCATCCAAACATCCCATCATACCATTGTAAAAATTTTGATTTAATGTCGCGTCAATCCATTTGCATGGCAAGTCGTTAGTAGCAAATAGGTTTGTTTAAAAAAAAATTAAAAACTTCAGAACTGTTTTTGAATTATATAAAAAAGTTTAATTTATACATACTTTCTCTCCTTTCTCTTTGAGCCCCTTTTGCAAACTACAATTTCAATTTTATTTCTTTCCTTATTGAAATGACAAAATTCAAACCTATCCACCGATAGATAAATTCACTGCAAATAAGTCCCTTAACGTAAAGATCCAGTACCGTCTAAAATAGACAGCAACTTCAAAGACAGAAGAAGAAGAATCCAGTAAAACCTCCTTTTCCCCGACACCCTATCAAACGATATTTTCTTTCAACAAATCACCCCCAAACTGCGGAAGTACAACTGGAAGTAGCAGAGAACGTTTCACGGCAATAGTTAAGATATCGCATGTCGCTCTTAGTTCTAGATAACGTCTTTTAGAACGAGCAAGCTGTAGGGGGTTCGAATTTTATCGATTCCATCAACTCTCAGCCCCCCTTCACAAAATCGTCTGCTCCTTCTCCCTCCCCTCCTTTCTCAGCACCACTGAAATGATTCTAGGAGGGAAGTGGGGAGGGAATAAACACTACCATCCCCTCTCCTTTTCTCGACTGATTTGGGATGTGGTCTTTGAAGAATAATAAAAAAAGAAAAAGAAGAGAGAGAGAGAGAGAAGGAAACAAATAGAAAAGTAAAAGAAAAAAAAGGAAAGAAAAAAGTTTTTAAGAGTTGAAAAGAGCTGAACCTGAATTTTAATTAATTTTACTTAGAGAGCGCAGTTTATCTTCTATGATGCTTATTTGCATCAGATCTTTATTCTTTTTTTTATTTTTGGTTTAAAAAAAAAGAGAGATAAAGGGGAAAATCGTCTGCGTTTTTTTACTTGCTTATTAGGAGCAGATGATTTTGTTCTTATTGCCACAAATCAAAAAATAATCAGATTTTAAAGTGGAACATTTGAGTATGTTTAAAGTATTAGAAATTAAGACTCTTTACCTCCCCCTTCCCAGTCAATCTCGTTATCTAAATAAGGTTCTTGTTATTTTTGTAAGTTGATGTATGGAGTGTTAAACTTTCAGTGTTTTTTTAAATGAAGTTATTTTATAGTTTCTCTTGTGTTAATTATTTGTAAGATATATTTATTTTGGCTTTAAAAAAATTTAGAAGTTATGTTTTTTTTCTTGTAATGTATTTCATTCATAAACAATAATTGTTTTTACGAATATTTATTGGCAAGGAAATTTATGGATATGCATTCCAAGAAATAGGGTGCTGTTAGTAAGGTGTTGGGTAAAACGAGAAATTTAAGTCCCCGGATATAAAAAATTATTGCATTCACTGTTAAAGCTGTATATGTGGAGTTAAAAAATTCTTTTATGTGCACAATACTTTTAAAAATTATTTTTATTTCTTTAAAGTTGAAAGAGCATTTATAAAATTATTTAATTCTAAAAAGTACAAGACTTGGAAAAATGATTTTTAATTGATGAAAATGTATAAGAGCATTGAAAGAATACTTTTTAATTTTTAAAAGTATATAGGAGAGTTTAAGAAATAATTTTTAATTCTTAAAAGTATATGGGACAATTTAAAGAATTCTTTTTAACTTGTTTAAAAATTTACACACAAAGGACTTTAAAAAATTATTTTTACTTCTTTAAGGCGCATAATAGGACTTAAAAAACTCTTTTTAATGCTTGTAATTACAGGCAGGTACTTGGAAATTTATTTTTAATTGATGAAAGTGTATAAGACACACACACAAAGGAGTAATTTTTAATTCATAAAAGTATATTGGACAAAATTTAAAGAATTATTTTTAATTCTTGTAAAAGTGTACAAGAGAGTTAAAAAAATTATTTTAATTCCCAAAAGTGTATAAGAGATCTTAAAGAATTATTTTTCATTCTTGAAAATGTATAAGTGTATAAGAAGACTTGGAAAATCATTTTTAAACGATGAAGGTGTTTAATAAAAAATTTAAGGAATACTTTTTAACTCTCAAAAGTGTGTAGGACAATTTAAAGGATAATTTTCAATTCTTAAAAGTTGATAGGACAATTTTAGTTCTTTTTTAATTCTTTTAAACGTAAACAAGAGAATTTTTAGAATTATTTTTAACTCTTAAAAGCGTATGAGGGGACTTTAAGTATTCTTTTTAATTGATGAAAGTGTATAAGATGGCTTGAAAATTTTTTTAATAGATCAAAATATTTAAAATGATTTGAGGAATACTCTTAACTCCTTAAAAGTATAAAGGAAATTTAAATAATTTTTTTCTCTCTCTTTAGAGTATAAGAAAATTTAAGTTATTTTTAAGTAGATATAAGTTATATTTAAAAAAACGCTGATCACACACACACATTAATGTAATTGAATGCTTTATATCCTTTTATTGGGCTTTTAATTATTTTAATGTCAAATAAGAACAAATACTGGTTCTTAGAATATCGCGAAATATTAATTTTTAGTAAAAATATATAGCAAGTTTTGTTTTTGAATACAAAATATTTTCATCTATATATTTTACAAGTTAAATTTGCAACTGAAAAAAAATAATTTTCACATTCAAATATTTCTGTCGAATTGTTGTTATTCCTTGGGTTAAAAAAATAACGACACACACATATTTTTGTAAGTAAATTTACCAAAATGTTTTGTATTAAAGTGAACATAGTTAATCATGAATAATCCGGTTAAAAAGAATTTGAAACTCACACATCAAAAGAAATTTTTTTGGAAGAAATAAAGTTTTTTTTTCAATTAAAAAAATACTTTTATTCTTTAGAATAAGACAAATGATATTTTTTAAAAAAAGGAAAATTTTCTACTATATTTCGATACAGACATTTATCATTTTGGCGACTTTTTTCGGTGATTTTGAATCAGATTCTAGCTATCCTGCTTTCCTCTCTGGTTGAGCTTTTCGACTTATGGCACACTTTTCACATTTTATATCTGATTAAGTAATTATTTTTATTTATAACAACTAACCTGACGTTAGAGTAGCACAATAATTTTCTTTTTGAAGTAAAATTAAATATCGAAAAGCTTAATGTTGAAAAATATCACACACTTGACGATTACCCATACTTCATCACGCTAGAATTTTTTTTTGTTTTGTTTAATTGGAATTAAGGAAATCAGCTTCAATTATTGCCATTCGGTTGCCCTTCGTAAAATTTAATTCCAAACTGAAAACTCTAGAAACAAGACAACATCACTCAAAAATTCAAGAATCGAGTTAAAAAAAGTTATACAAGAAACTATAAGAATAAGAACTTAACATGGTAAATCTACCACTATTCTTAGGAAGCATATGATGAGAGGCCAGAATTGTTCATGCTTTAGAAATCGCCCCTCAACAACTTGGGATTTTTATGTGAGTCCCCCTTGACCGGATGTGGTGAAATTCCTCTGGTAGGGAGTGTCAAAAAGTTTCCCGCGTCACAAAAGTTCAGTAAACGCATAAATTTTGAGGGGGTGTAACACTGCGCCCGGCCCCGGACCAATCAGAGAAATTATACTGGACAAAGCAAAGAGTTCGGCTCCAGGATTTTGGAGTGATGAGGAGCGGAATAAAAAAGGGAACGCAGAGAATTCGGAGAGAGAGCCTCTCCCAGAGTTGCAGAAAAAGAACCCGATTTTAAAAAAAAAACCCGTCGAAACTCCCCGGACTGGGATGTCCACCTCATCTGCACCTTCTCTCTCTCAAGCTAAGTTTTAATTATCTTTTGATCTTCTTGTTTGTAGAAGTATAAATCCTTTTCTATACGCTTTTAAACGTTAAAGATAGTCCTGTATGACTCTGATGATGACTCTTGTCTTATTTAACTTTGGTCATGATGCGATGTGAAATTATAGAAACTGGGTTGATTTTGAGAATTTAGGTAAGATAAAATAGCCAATCATTTGGTGCCGTGACCAGGATGCACCCCCAATGTTTACAAAGGCAGAAAAATTGCACATGCCAATCCCTGCGAAAACGATTTGCCGCATGCCCGTAACCGCCAACACAAGAAACAGAATGTACAATAAAAAAATGCAAATCCAAATTTAAAGAATTAAACTATTTGATTAATACATAAAACTAATTTTAGAGAGAGAAAAAAAAATTTCTACATTCAATACATGTGAATTTCCATATTGAGAAATGAATTCCAGAAATCCCCCAAATTCAGTTGCAGATGTAAGAAAAAAAATTTAAACATAAAACTCTTAATGCAACCTATGACATGTGTGCCAACACATTTGGAGTAAAGTAAATTTAACCAAAAAAATATTGCAACTGCTTCACATAATTCAACAACACAAATCCCTAAAAAAAATTCCCTTCACTAATCAACATCACTTTTGAACGTTCCAAGTCATTCAACGTATTGATTCAAAGTAATTTAGAAACTCATCAAAATAAAAAAAAACATCCTCAATTTTCCACAATACAGTTAACTCCAATTCATCTATAACCTTCGAATTTTTTTTACTCAAATATCTCTCAACAACATTAACTCCAAATTCCCAGTACCCTTCAAAGGGGATTCTTCAAATATTCCACAATACCATTAACTCGAAGTTTCTTTATCCTTTAAATAACTTTCCCAATTTTTTTTCACAAAGCTTTTAACTCAAATTTTTCTATCTCCATCAAACAACTTTCTCAAATATACCACAAAATCATTAACTCAAAATTATCTATCTCCTTCAAATAACTTCCTCAAATGTTTCACATAATCATTTCAACATTTATACAGCACCAAAAAAATATCGAAACTCAATATCTACACTGAAACAATCTTAACTAACCTCTGTATTCAAATTTTTTCACCAATACCAATAGCTCAAAGCTAACCTCACTACACATACACAATTCTTTAGTTTAATAATTCCATTATCTGACCATATGCCTATTTCCAAATTATAATCCAAAACCACAAAATTAAAATAAGACTCAAATAATATCAGAACTCAACTCAATAATCTGACTAAACGCTGCTATGTAGAAAAAATTTAATCTAAACCAACAGGCCTAATACAACTAACCTAAATAAAACATTCAATATATATTACAAATTAGTACACAAGCTAGACAAAATTATTTTTTCACTATACACTCTCTTATCTAAACAACAATTTAACTAGAGAATCCTAAGAAGAAAAAAAAATTCAAAAGCGATAGCAAAAACGAAAAAAAAATAAAATTCAAACACCTAACCGACAGATTATAAAAGTTTAGATAAAATTTAGCAATTAAATGATAAAAAAAATTTAACATAAGTAGAACAGATCAAAGTATCGAAATAATTTTCAAGAAAAAAAATTAAACAACTATCTCTATCAACAACATCCATACAAGCACAAGTTCCAAAGATATCATTATTCAGTAAATAATTAAAATTAATACACTATCATCAACGTATCACTAAAAATGCATCTTACAAAACACCTTCATTTAAAAAAGAAAATTTATGCAAACTAAAAGAATTCACAAGAAAAGTACATAATCATAACACAATCAAATAAACATGAATTAAAAATATTTAAGCAAGATACAATGAATAAAGCGTAAATAATTAGGTAATAGCAACAATAAAATTATTTGATTAGTGAAAATGCCAATTATATGAACATTAATAACGCCTCAAATTTCCTGACAGGTGTCCAAAGGGACCCCAAAATTTGATTTCTGTTGCAAACAACATGTATAAAATATTATCAATATAAAATTAAAAATTTACATGTATACATATTTTACATAGCAAAAGTAAATCTCCATCGTCTCACAAACTACAAAAAATTATTTTGTCAAAGGTAAACAATGAATACAAGGTACCGTGTTCTAGGTGTGGACTCTCCCTCAGTGACGGAACGCCAACAATGGAACGGAACAAACAAAACTCTCGCTCTCTCCAAAAAAAAACTTTTTTAGCGCAATAAGAATTAAACTAATTAACCGAATTGCTTGTACGAATCCTTAAATTATACCGCGGACTGGAAACAATATTTTTAACCTCCGTTTCGCCTGGTAGTGAGTTGTCTAAATTGTTTAGGTGCAAATATGAGAATCTCTTAATAAAGACATGTGCGTTATACCTCTTCCTCAATTGCTCAACATGTTGAACTCTAGAATTGACGTTAGAAAAACGCTCAACTACTCTGTAGGGACCTTCGAACTTAGGTCTAAGCTTTGGAGATAGAGTGTTTTGTGAGATCTCAACCTTCCCCTACAGCGGAAATTTTCCACATATTAGCACATTAGATAAACCAAGGCAAATGCCCAAAACCCACGTGGGTGAGTATAATAGCAATAGAAATAGAATAGAATTAGAATATTAAATTACTATAGGAATCCGGGGGAAATAGACAAATATAAATATGTATAAACAAAAAATATTTGCAAAAGAGGGTAAAAATGATTATGACCATAATTAATAATAATGTAAATGAGCGAAGAAACTAGAATCTTACCCTATGGAGACAGATTCCATGAGTGTACTGACTCAATGCACAAAAAAACCCAGCAAAACTAAGAATAATGGCGCCATCTATACATATTTTTAGTAGCTAAATTTATTATAAAAATATATTAAGAAAATTATATACTATAAACCGAATAGAAATTAATGTATTAAATATAAATAATTAATTAGCTATAATTTTGAAGAAATATATTTATATATAAAATTAGCTAAATAGTTATAGTCTAGGCAACTTTGAAAGAATTTTTTATAATTATTAATTCCTAATACTTCTTCAGATACTAAATCATTGTTTCTTTTTATATAATTTAGAATAATATTTCTAAAATTGAAATGTGAAGGATACTATTCCAAAATAGCATTTTATACCATTAAAATCAAAAGAGTCTCTTTTATCAAAAAGATTACTTTTAGCATATTATTTTTAACTTTTAAGTGGAGATCTAGGAAGTTTGCTGATTCTGTATTGCAATTGGTTTTTATTAATTTCAAGTAGTGTGAATAATAATTAAAAATAGGAGTAAAGTCAACTTTATTACTGAAAATAATTAAATCATCGATGTATCTAAAAAAGTAACAAGAGTCTGTATCAATTTCTTTCATTCTCATAATTGTGTAAATATTAGCCAGGCTATTACTTGCTGGGCCACCTTGTGGCAGACCCTTAATTTGTTGATAGTAATAGTTATTATGAAATATGTAATTTTCTTTCAAAACAAATTGTATAATAGTATTATATTTATCATAATTTATCAATTTATTTAATGAATATTTAATACTAACATTTTTAAGTACTTTAATCATATCCTCTATATCCATAGAGTTGAATACGTCTTCGAAGTCAAAGATATGCAAAGAATTAATACTCTTAATTTGCATGTTCTCAACGGTATTTTTACTATTCTTTACAATAATAGAGTTTGATATATTGTCTAGAGTGTGTTGTATAACTTTTTGCAACACCTTGCCTGGTTGTGTAATTTGGGTATTAAAACCATTAGTAATAGCTCTAAATTTAATTGGACACTTAAGAAATTTTGGTGTTAGAAAAATATAAGGAAAATTGACGGCACAAGAGGATTTTACGGCCCAAAACAGACAAAGACAACACAAACACATAAAGCGCGGCATCCGGCTTACTACATGATTGCAGAGAGGCGAGAGCAGAAGAAAAGAGAGCGCGCGATTTCCAGATCTCGGTATTTATAACCAACAGGACGTCACGTGATTTTATGAGGTGGGTGGAGATAGTTTCAAAAGTCCCCGGTAGACGGGAAACCAATTAAAATAATTACATGTTTGTCCTGGAGGACTGGACGGTAAATAATTCAAGAGCTATTATAGATTTAACTTTTGGAATTATTATATATATATATTATATAAATTCCAGTAGTAAAATTATAGTTATAATAAATTAGCATATAACAATAAATATCTATTATGCAATAAGCATAATAAAATAAATAATAATAACACAATAAAAAATTGCAACACAAAATACAACTTTTGAACGGTGAATAAAGTCAGAACCACCGGTCTGACAACACTGGCGAAACAAAACGCTGCACATGCGTAGCGGCAGGTGTTGTCCATCTATCCCAATCGTTGTTTAGTTGAGCGTTATTTGTGTTTCATGTAAGACTCGGTTTTAAAAAGTACTTGTTTAGTGCATTGGTTCTTAACTGAAATCAGGAAAATATCCATCTGTCCGCTACTGGTGCAAAATGAACATCCACCATTCTCGCCAGATCTGAATCCTCCAGACTTCTTCCTATTCCCACGACTCAAACTTGCTTTGAACGGAAAGATATTTGTTGATATTTCTAACATCCAAAGATACGTGACGAGGCTTTTGAACTCTATCTCAAAAGAAGCCTTCTTGCGAAGTTTCCAGGACATGTATAGCAGATCTGAGCGGTGTATAGTTATGGGAGGTGACTATTTTGAAGGACAGCAAGTAAGTTTCGTTAATATTCCATTTGCGTTAATGTTATATATACAGGACAATTCACCAAACTTTCTTGTCAGAAGTTGTAAATAAATACTATTAGTAAATAAAAAAAAATAAGAATAAGGTTATATAATGTGAAATTACGACACTAATAATATTAAAATGGTTAAAATTCAAAATAACAATAAATTACAATAACTATGATTTAACAAACACACGAATACAGTAACAATCCATTACGATAGCTAGATTAAAACAAAAATAAATGCCTACATTTTAATATATACTAGAATAATACACTGAAATAACTATAATGTAATAAGAAATAATTAAAACAACATAATAATAAATCACTTCTGTAAGATAGAAAATTATAGTAAAAATAAGTTAAAACAACAATACACAAAAGTAACAAATTATTACAATAAAATTTTCAATAACACTAAATTACACTAAGAATAAGAATTATTTTAACAAGAACTTATACGAAGTGAGATACAATAGAAATAATTCACAAATAGAATGCAACACAAGTCTTAGCTTCCACGAAATAAAAAGAAAGATTAAGGAAAAGGAAAATGTAGTTAAGAATAGAAATATCAAAGTATAACCACTTTTAACAAAGGCTTAATTCATCATTACTCAGAATTAAAATTTCTAAAAACATAAAATGGTCTCATATAAAAGCCTAAACTCTTTGTTTTAAAATGAAGAATACAATTTCTTTGGTATTCTTGGAGATATTTTCGAAGTACTTTTCTCTAACAAATGCAACCTCTATTTTGCAGACGTTTTTCTTCCATCGATTTTAGATTTGTTCTTAATTAAACGAAAAAAGAACGAACGATTTAAGAATTGCTTATTCTTTTGGTTGAATATTGTCCTATTCGAATAAATTTATATTTCAACATGTCTTGAGGGGCAAAGGACGATTTCTGAGACATAAGATAAAGGAAAAACAGATTTTTCGAAAGCTTTAATACAAACATATGCTTGAAATTGCAGTTATTTTTCATGTCATTCTTTTATTTAGTTCAGTACAATAATAGTCATTATTCATTGGTCTATTTAAAAATATCTCTTTTTGAGGTCCATTTATCAAAAATATTCAGTCACTATATTCGTATTACGAGATAAGGATCTTTGTCATAAAAATATCACATTCCCATAAATTTATTTAAGATTTAAAAAGAGTAATTATATAGAAGTAGCTATTATTTTTAAAACACATTAAAAGAACAATTTTACTTTTATTGTAATGAAAGAATACTGCAGTAGCAAACTTTTTATTTCCTAACTATTTTAATTTGATTTGTTATAATATAGGGAACTGTTAATGCTATTATGTATATGCAAGGTGATTATAATAAAAGTTTTGATTTCAACATGCTGTAAAAAAAGTATTACTGGCTAGAAGGATTTCAAATTTGAATAAAATATACTTGAAGAAAGGGGGAATGGCACAACACACAAGAAAAAGGGTACTTACGTACTATCACAACAATGACAATTTTCAAGTGAACTCGCACGCGCTGAATTGACAACCATGGGCTTCGTTTTATATAGCGTTGCCAATATGGTTGCGATAATACATAAATGCTGAGAAAAAGTTTTAAAGTTTATAGTCGTTGTCAAACCAATATCTGCAATGTACACGTTTGCTGCATGGCAGTTTTTATTTGACAATATTCTGGCTGATGTACATAGCATTATTTTAGCATCCAGAGTTCAACATTTAAGGCTTAGAGTCACAAAGATTCTTATACGAAAATTTGGTTTAAAAACTAGTCATAATAGTCAAAAGGCTGAAATCTCCAAAAAGTGCACAGATCAGATATTAGTTTGACAACGACTTTATCAACTGATGGCCCTCCTCCACATATTGTAAACCAATGAAGTAACTGCTCAAAAGACGTTTTGGAAATGATAATGATCAGCCGTTATTTTCCAACACCCTGGCCTTTCAAGATCCCCAGACCTCCATCCTTATGACTTCTGGCTGCGAGTTACCTTAAAAATAATGTGTTCGGTTGTTCAATTTCAAATTTAGCTGCCTTGAAGAAATGGATTACGCAGCACCTTCATTACATGACCCCTGAGACACTCCACTCTGTTGTTTATCGATTTCAAATTGGGGCGGAAAATGGTGAACAGCACGTTGAACATGTTTTGGGCAAGTTTAGCGGTGGCTATCAGGCGTTTTGATTATTTTAATTTTAATGCGCTTTTTGGCACAAAGACTATTAAAAATTGATTTTTCCGTGCAATATTAGGATGAGATTTTTACTAAAACTGCCATAACTAATGAATGACTTAGAAGTCATTTTCCGTCAAAACCCCGAAAAAATCATGCACATCGAGCAACAAAGTTGGTTTAATGCAGCGTTGGGGGCACGATAACCCAACGAGGGGGGCGAGCTTAATGAAAAATGGAAAATAAAGCATTATTTAAAAATATTATTAATTTTCTGATAGAAAGTAAAACAAAATACATCCTGACATAATAAATAAATGATAGATTTAAAAAAAAACTAAGAAACACTCTTTCATAATTAATCGAACTAAGTTGTATCTTTTAGTCGCCAAATCTGGAAATGGAATCTGAAATTAGTCGCCAAATGCGAGATGGGATCTGAAGAGGGGAAATCGTTAATCCTGATTCGGACAATAGAACAAAATATAAAATTATTGTATTGTCATCGTCTCTGGACAAGTGAGCTAAATTTTGAATTTATCTGACTTTTTAAAGTGGGTAAGAATTGAGTTCAAGATTCCGTTACATGCAAGTGAAACTTATAAAAAGGTGTTAAAAATAATGAATTAGTCACCAAATCTAGAAACGTTATAATGAATTAGTCGCCAAATATCGTAAATCCTTAAAATTCTTAATGATTAAAATCCTGATCAGGACAATGAAACAAAATTATGAAACTATTGTATTGTCATGGGTACTTGAGAAGTGTGCGAAATTTCGAATTAGTCTGACCTTTTAAAGTGGGTAAAAATCGAGTTCAAAGGTTCCATTACATACAAGTGAAACTTATAAAAAGGTGTTAAAAATAAAATACGCATTTACACTGATATACTATATGCATCAGTACTGCACAATGTATATGATAATTATTTTTTTATCAATACCAAGTTAAGAGCAAGTTTAACAATTACTATTGACCCTATGAGGTTCTCTCCTTCACACCTAGAGGTGTGGGAGGAAGGGAAGAGAGACTAACCATATCCAAAAATACTCTATTTATTTGCCACACAATCAACGGCACAAGTTCAATTAATCTTAAATAAGAGATATGCCCAATCGAAGCAATATGTAAATAAATAATGAGGTACACGAAATATGAGAAGACTTTAAATACCAATGTACTTACTTCAGGGTCGAATCTATATTCCTAGCTACCTAAGCTCTACTTAAACTCTAGTGACCCCTCGCCACTTAAATTATTACGATTATCAAATATCTGAATTACGCTATCAATTTGATTAATACCTGATCTTTAGCAATCTATCCTATCTCCCTCACTTTCTCTCTCTAAAGCTTGAAAGCCTAGACCAGGGATGGCAAACCAATGGCACGCGTGCCATTTATAGCACGCGACACAATATTTTGGGCACGCCACTGATCGAAACGGATTGCATTTTAATCCAAAATAACAAAGTTCAATATGAAGAATTGTGAACAAACGCGAGTGATCGGTCGCAGTTTTCAGCAAGAGTTTCTCAATTCAAAGCATTATAGTAAACGTTCAAGTTTTTTATGTACCCTGGTGTGACTTCATTTAATAAACTGAATTTGTTCTAATTCGATTCGTTGTAAATTGAAAAATTTGAGATGCAACTCTGTGTGATTGATTTCCAGTCTAGTTCGATAAGGATTCAAAAATTTGTTTAAAAAATGAGAAAGTTTGAATTGATTAAAAACAGAAAGATTAACAAGCAATATAAGTAAAAATGCGAGTAACAAAATTTTGGAAATAAAGAATTCGATTCCAGATGCATTCAGCTGTTTGAAGCTAATAGCTCATGCGATTTTAATAATAGTTTTATCTACCTATGTCTGTGAGTCATTATTTTCAGAGATGACTAACATTAAAGATTCACATCGAAACCTTTTGGCAGATGACTTCAATTCAGCTTCCATTCTGCTAAAGTAACATCTGCAAATAATAGCTGTGACGTAAATAAACTAAATGTTTAAATTATTCAAAAAATCCCGCTACCATTATTTATGTCAAACATCACAAGATAGTATTAAAAGAGGATTATCACACAAGTACCGTTATGAAACAAAAAGAGAAAGAATTTCCAACGCCCTGGCCAACCAAGAAATGGGTGCATTATTAGACCCTTGAAACAAAACGACCCAATATGGAACGGAGCACAAAAAGTGGAACTGTTCCAATAGAAAAAAAATGCGTTTATCTGTTGAAAACATTCTCGCTACTCTCTCTCTCTCTGTTTTTAGGATTCATATAACAGTGTAACTTAGAACTGTGACTTTAACTTTTAACTGAACTGTAAACGTTTGGAGAAGGTTGAATGAGCAGAGCAATCTAAATTACGCTCAGTTGTAACCCTTAAATTTCACCTTCTCTGGGGCAATTCAAGATCCCACACGGCTAATGTAAAACAATAAACTTCACTGGATAATATTCGAACAGCCACCATGTAGCCCGAACTTTGCATCAGCAGATTACTATTTGCTAAGTATCCTAAAAATAGCTTTAGGAGGTCAAAGAATTTCATCATATGAAGTAGAAGAATTTTTCGCAATCATAGAGAACATCTGACTCTTGTTTATCAGACAGCGATTGCGCAGGGAAAAATCCTATACGTTGGAAAAAATGGGTTTTTCCTGAAGAAGGTAAGTGTGAGTGTTGAAAACATCACATTATAAGACAATAAAAGGGCTATTGGGAACGGACCTAGTTAACTTTACAATTGATCAAGTAAAGAGAACGAAACCTAAGCTGGCACTTTTCTCTCCAAACTACCACATTACGTCAACGGGAGGACTTTGACCTCGACTGATTAATGTATATTATCCTCTTTACACGACGGGTGTTCAGTGACACCACGACTCGAACCCCAGTGACTATAATCACTACGATACCGCTGGCACTATCCTGAGGAAGGAATTATGAAAAAGCAAAATTGATGTGTATTAGGTATATAACACTACAGAAGAGATCTTATAAAGATCAGATCTTGTTTCTATTTAATCCAACCTCTTATCAAAAAGGGTTTAAAAATTTTGCAAAAGAAGGAATATAAATTTGTGTGGTGGAAGAACATATCAGTTCTTATAAAATAAGCTCCTTAATACATTAACTTAAGAGTAATAGGATATGCACGAAAGAGTATAATGTCAAAAATAAGACTCTTTGTTTATGGGACATATATCTTTAAAAACTTTCTATAGAGCTTAAGTGATTTTATATATATATATATATATATATATATATATATATAATAAAAAGGTATTTTAATCATTCTGTAGAAATACAAAAATTTTCTGTTTAATTTAAGTTAGACATAATTTTTGAGATTTTATAATATATCTTTATGTGTGTGTGTGTGTGTGTTTAGGTACCATTTTTAAAGAAGTATCTCTTAAATATGTAAAATATTTTTGCACATATATAAAACAATACACAAAATATAGTGAACCTTTTTTTTAGTAAAATATTAAAATAGTTTCTTTAAAAAAATATAAAACGTTGTATAATTTTGAAAATTTCCATTCCCCTCTCCTATTTCACACAAAAAACTATTTTTTTAAAAAACTATGTACAACTGCGACTAAAAAAAGTTTCACTAAATACACAGGTATCCTGTACAGAAGTATAAAAAATTTCGAACTACTCTATTTAGTTGAAAAGTTTTCTTAAAAAGTGTATCTAAAAGCAAAAAAGTATGCTTTGGAGAAGATTAAAAAAAAAAAACTAAACATTTGTAAACGTTTGTTTACATTATTTTCAATTACTTTTTTCATATTTTAAGGTTATTTTATCAACTAACATATAAGTGTTATACATTTTGAGATTCAGAAAAATATGCATTATTTTTTAATACTACAATTGAAAAATTTATTTTTTTAAAAAACGTGGATGATGTCCTGGTTCCTTTAAGCAATATTCCGCATTTGTTAAACCTTAATATACATTCAAAATTCTTTTCAAGGTAATAAATACATTGTAATATGCAGGATACATACTTTTAAGAAATGCGAAATATTCAATGTAGCAACTGTGTTGCAACTGAATTTATCTAAAATTTTGCTACAACTGAGGCATAAAACAACTCCTCAACCCTTATAAACTTAATAAGACACTAATTACTAACGTTGGAACTGTTTTCAACAAATATTACCTAATATTAGGTTAACTAAGTAGGATTTGTTGGAAACAATTCCACACAAAGATAAGTTAATGTTTATTAATGCACTTCAGCGCGTATTCGGAGCACCGAGGAAGCGACACAAAGTGAGAAAGAATACACAGCGAATGATACTAAAAAACATGAGTTATACAAGTTTCCCGTTGACAAATCAATTACCCATTACCACTCCACTGAAGATAGAAATACTTAATACCGTTAATTAATAATTTGTCTGTCTACCTCTAATTTGTATCATCACCTTTATAATAGAATTGTTTTTATTTTAATTCCTTACTTATTTATACTTTCGTCATAGCGTCTCTGTATTAAATTAAGAATATTTTAAATGAATTTTAGAAGAAATGGTGTGTGCGTGTGTGAATGTTGAGGAAAAGAGAATTATATATTTAAATATCGTTTCCTTATTCTGTAATATAAATGTAATGGTGTAATAAATTTAATGTTAATTCTTTGTATTAAAAAGGTAGAAGTTACGATGAAAAATTCAAATAAAAAAATACGCGATTAATTTTTTTTCAGGCGATTTTGCTCGCTTGCTGTACAAAATTGTGAGGAATACAGTTAACTTTTAAACAGAATGTATTCAAAAATTTAAAGAATGAGAGCTATAACCAGAGATACCGTATACTTTTGAAAAAAAACTGATCCATGTATAAGTCGAGAGTGCATTCTTTCTTCAAAAATTTAATCTAAATTTAAAATTTGTGTATAAGCCGAATTGAAGAAAAAATTGTAATTTTCAAACGTGTTGCAACAAAAGCAAAAATATTGCCAAGCGATTAAAACGAGTGGAATTTTTTTCAATCAAATGGCTGTAAAGTAAAACTCCAGCCGCCAACGACGATAGTTTTATCTCAGGTAACTCTGTTTTTAAAGCTAACAAATTTTTCCATTCATTTCTTCCCCTTGTACAGTACCTATGGTAGTCTTACAGCGGCATTTTGTTTTGGAATATACGCGGGAAAAGAAATTCGTTACGGCTAATTTCAGATAATCATGTTTGTTGAAAATTTTAATAACAGTGTGGCTGCTTTGCATTCTCTATGAATAAGAAAAAACTTCGATATTGGCTGAAAAAAACATTTTGAATTTGGGAAGATGCCAAAAAAAAATCATTACTTGATCATCGACATATGTTGCCCGTTCTGGGGGCATCATTCTATGAAGATCACATGCATTTAGAGATCCATGAGTAAATGGGAATTTTATAAATTATTCGGAAACTCTCGAATTTCGACGAATGCTTTGAACAATTTGTGACGGGGCTTTACGGAATTGTCTATTAATCCTCTTGTGGAATCTTTGTGGTCATCCATTGAGTTATTTCACTGTCATCCCTCTCAAGAAGAAAACTTGATATGCAGATTAGCTAGTATATATATAGTGGAAGTTTAGTAATCAAAAAGGAGCAAAGTAAGCTGTGTTGCTGAATGCAGTGATGTTACGGTAAGGATCGGAATTTGGACGCTTGATTATAGGACGGACTTTAATTATTATAGTAAATTAAGCAAGTTAGGATTCTTAAGATAACTTTGTGTAAAGTTAAGCGATTAGGATTTCATGCGCTTATTCACATAAGATTTTGAGCTACGCTATATCACTCTAGACTTTCCCTCTATAGTTGGATTGTCTTTGATTATTATATTTGGTAATAGTAAATTGAATTTCTCATGGCTAGCTTGGGTTATCAATCTTTACCTCCAACAGATTTAAGTTGAGTAGATGAAGAGATGGCTTCCCCAGGTGGGAGGCCATTACAAATTTATAGGACTTTTTTTTTCTTTCAGTATAAAAGCTCCGCTCAAAACAATCAAAAAGTTAAAAGATCAATGTATGGTAAACTCGCGGCCCACAATGACCATTTTTGCGGCTCAGTCAAATCACAATGACGTATAGTGAACTTCTCTCGAAATAGAAAAGATAGATTTTGAATTTCTTTATAGCCCACCTTAAATTAAACCTTGTTTATTTTGTCCAAGTTAGCTCTTGAAATTGACACCCATGCTGTAGAGAATGGCTTATGGGAAATGTTAAAAAAAATTAAAATGTTTTTTTTTCAAATTTAGGGAATTCATATATAAACCAACCCTTTTATTTCAAAGTTAAAAAATCCGAAAATTCTTGGCTTATACACCAAAATATACGATATTGCGATTTTGATCAATAATTCATTTATATGTAACAAAACCGTTATGTAATTCGACATGAAAAGGTATTAAAGAAAAGTATCTTATGGCTTTTTTAACAGAAAATAAGTGAATTTTCAAAATAATGCTGTGTAGAAAAAAAGTATATGAATATTCAGGTAATATTCTTACGATTGTATATGAACTATAGCTTAATCTGGAATATCACACACACATTTTGAATTCCTATCGAAATCTGGACTCTATAAACATCACTATACCTCAATCCTCTCAAAAGCACAATTCTTTTTGAAAAATAACCTTCGAAAGTCACTAAAACTTCTTATATCGTAGGGAAGGGCATCTCAGAAAAAAATCACAACCATTTGCCATCATAAATTGGAAAAACCACAGCCAACAGAAGTAAAACCTAGAGAACATCTAGAATGAAACATTACTTACAAATACGAAATGCTTAGTTCGACTACAGGTAAGGGAAAAAATTTTCCATGAAAAAATATTTTGGGGGATTCTGTAAGGGAAAAAATAAATTGGAAAAGGAATAAATTCTTTTCTTTATCCTTTCGAGTTTGAGATAGAAATTCAGCAACAGCCAGTTAGTAAACAATGTGTATTCCAATAACAACCAGCATTGCAAAGTGTTGCTTACCGACTTCGAAATAAATGTCTCTCACACCTAATCAAAATTAATTAATTTTCAAGGTAAATAATTGTTTTTCAGAAGGGAAAAAGGAATAATGACCAGAAGGAAGCAGACTGTTTTTGTTAACAATAATGGTGCCCATTAGTTCTCTGGCTACAGGAACTGTAAATTGAAAATTTCTATGATTTGTGCCACTTTCACAACAAACATCTAAGACAAATTTAAAATGCTGAAAATGGTTGCTTTAATCTTTTCTTACCATAAATTTTAGTAATGGGCTTAATTATTCCATCAACATATGATGCCTTTGATAGGTTCTGGATTATGATTTCAAAAAGATACTAAATGAAACATTTTGACCTGTCAGATGCACAATAAAGCCATATACTCATCTCTTTATTAAGTAAAGCGTCACTTTTATTATTAGCAAGGTTTAATATTCGAAAGAATATGATTAATAAGTGCAGACATTTTGAGAGAACATCTGGTTTTGATATTGCTAAATCTCCAGATGATATAAAAAAGTTGCTTTGTTTTCTTTTAGTTATAACAGCTTTAAACTACTTACTTATTATTTATTAACGTCCCTGAACGAATTTATGTAAGGGATATTGGCAATATATTTTGTAATTTTGAACTACGACTACCGTATTGAAAAGCATGTCACCTGAGTTGGTGGCCCCACTCTCCTAATTTCCATATTCTACCCAAATGATGACTTTGGGCAGAGGCAGATTTCAAGTCTATCTGCAATCTTCACGCCAGGTTTCGCGTTCACGAGCTCGTGACAATGACCGCTTTGCTACAGAGGTCACATAATTGCTTTCGAAAATGTATATATGTAAATTAAGATTCTTCTACCTTTTTCTTAATATATAAGATTTTTTTGAGTGTCTGAAAGCCAAAGTTTTTAGGTTTCTTATCTCAAATATGAGGCCATATTTTTAGACTTTCTTTGTTTAAAGGTAAAGATAAAGGTAAAAAAAAATAAAGTATACGTTTTCTCATATGTTTTTAATTAAGGTATCCGACTACGTTCGGAACCGTGATTTTAAAAAAGCGCATAAATGGATAATTATTTATGATATTTAGTGTCACTTAGATTAGAATACACGTATAAAATTGTTTTAAGGACATTTTGACAAAAATAAATGATTTGAATACAATATTTTGGCAAAAAATTAACTTAGAATAGTTTTTTTTTTCAAAATGTTCTCCTCTTTTATAAAAAATGTTTCTAAAATGATAATATTTTGCCTACATAAAGCAATGACTTTTCCAGAGAGTCTGAACAAAGTGTTTTAAAAAATTCACATTATTTTCAGAGTTACCACCAATTGAAATAATTATCGGCGTTTTTTTCTTAAAAATGCTCCCCTCTGTTGTCGTAAAATATGGATAAACCCACTTCTAAGTTATATTTCAAAAATTCTAGTTGAGCCTCTGTAAAGAGGTCTGAGCTACATACTGACAAAGTATTATCATGACAGAAGCATTTTTCACGAAAAGAGAATATTTTGAAAATGGGTCATTCTATGTTCATTTTTTGTCAAAATACTGTACTTAAATAATTTTTTATTGTGA
The DNA here is from genome assembly GCA_019973935.1 of Trichonephila clavipes. Taxonomy (NCBI): domain Eukaryota; kingdom Metazoa; phylum Arthropoda; class Arachnida; order Araneae; family Nephilidae; genus Trichonephila; species Trichonephila clavipes. The sequence goes on along the minus strand of BMAU01000481.1, from coordinate 247,259 downwards.
TAATATTCTTAAAACAATTTTATATACATTTTCTATTCTAAGTGACACTATATATCATAAATATCATTTATACGCTTTTGCAAAATCACGGTTCCGAACGTAGTCGGATACCTTAATGATACTTTTATGTAATACATAAATTAATGGGCCGTGGGTAGACCAAATACCCTCCGAGTGCACACGGAGTACGTGCTCGTTAAATCAGTGGGTCCGTAGTCTTGTGGGCTTATTCACTAGCGCAGGAACTGGAGAATATTTCCCTCCCCTTCAGTTCACTTGCAGAAATTGTGGAGGTGGAGATAGAGGTCGTGTCGCCATCTATCGTCCCTTCGGGGAGTTTCACCAAGCTTAAATCGCACTGTCACCTGTATGGTGCTCAAGGCCAACGACAGGCGTACCTCTTGCCCATGCCATGATGAATTTCGTCGGCCTCGTTCTGACTACGTCAGACAGGTGGCATTAGCCACAACACAACAACAACAACATAAATTAATTCAGCTGAAATGAAAAAAAAGTTGACCATTTTGATTGTTTTCATTGATCACGTTTAACATCTAGTTTTCTAATATACAGACTAAATTACTAACTTTGTGAGGGATTTTACTGCCCATACCGCACGAACTGAAATGTGTCGAATTAAATGTTGTCAAATTAAATATCAATTGAGAATTTCTAAAAAAAGAAGTATTGAAGTTTATCGGTAAGAGGCTGGATATTTGATAATGACATAAATTTGTTTCAAAAAGACAGATTCACAAATGAATGTAATTTAAAATTTGAATCACAAATGACTTTTAAAGTATTAACTTATAACATGTTGCAGAAGTACATAGTTTGACTTTAATAATTAAGCTAACATTTCTACAAATAACTCCTAAATTAAATTAGATCTGACGTTTTAGTATTGCATTCCAATTAACTTTCCTTAATCGTTTAAATTGGTATTTTATATCATTTGAGCTTTTGAAAGTTCTAAATGTTTTCGCAATATCGAAAGACGTTGAAATTTATTAAATTTAAATTAATATCGAATAAAGCGATATCTTATTACTGCTTGAAAGTACATTAAAACTTTAAAAATTATCATAGTATTAAAAATAAACTGTATGTGATTGCTCTTAATTTTATGAACTCTCAAAGAGTAGTTTTTGAATTGAAAATATACAGTCGAGATTTACTGATAAAACCTCTTTTTTTTTTCTTTTTACCTCTAAAAACCCGTACCAAACACAAAATCAGTGGTAAAAAACTATTTTATACTTTAGAATGAATTATTCTGCTTTTCTGATGGTTTTTCCAAGTTTCTTCGCCAACGTTTCTGAATCATTTATTTTCTCCTAGACGACTTCTATTTTATTCGATTATACATCTACATTTCCCCTTTTTCTCATAATTGAGCTTTCATTTACTTGAAAGAGGTCAGTAGCTACGTTTTCTTACGATTCAAACACCAAGATTTTAATATTATGTAAAGACAACTTATTGAAGTTCATTATTTAAATATATATATATATATATATATATGTTAATTTAAGGGCACCAGGACATCATACACATTAAAAAAATGATTTTTCAAATTCTGTATTAAAAAATAGCGCATATTCTTCTTAATTTAAAAATCTTTTACACTTATATGTTCGTTGATAAAATAACCTTATGAAAAAAGTAGTTGAAAAAAATATAAACAAACGTTTACAAATATTTAGTTTTCTCACTTTTTCTCCAAAGCACAATTTTTTTTTTTTTTTTTGCTTTTAAGTACATTGAAAAAAAATATTGGATTACATGGTTCCAAACTTTTTATATTTCTATGCAGGACTTTTGAATATAGTGAATCTATTTTTATAGTCTAAGTTGTACAGTCTTTTAAAAAACAGTTTTATGTATAACAAAGAGGGGGGGAGATAAAAATTTTCAAAATTACAAATTTTATAATTTTTTAAAGAAACTATCTTAACATTTTGCTAACATAATAGGTTCACTATATTTTGTGTATTGTTTTACATCTGTGCAAAAATTATTTCCGTATTTAATACATATTTTTTAAAAAAAAGGGTTCCTAAATGTATTATGTATTATGAGATCTCAAAAATTGTGTCCAATTTAAATTAAACAGAATAAAAAAAATTTTTTTTTTGAAGTAAAAAATTATTTTTGTTTTTCTACAGAATGATTAAAATATCTTTATTATATATAAGAACAAAAAAAATCTAAGCTCAGTTGGAAATTTTTACAAGATATATGTCCCATAAGCAAAGAGTATTATTTTTGGCATTTTACTCTTACGAGCATGCCCTGATAGCCTTAAGTATTGTAACGTAATTGATCGCTTTTTCAGGTGCATTAAAAGTTCGTTCAATTATTAGGCAGGTCCTTCAGAATAAATCGCAATTTATTCTTAAACTATCTAGCAAATACTGCAGATTTATTTTAAAGAGAAAGCAATTAACTCTCACATATACATCCACGTTAGCCCAGATCTAAAAATCATACAAACATTGAAGCAAAAGAATTCAAATCCGTAATCATAATTGACATAAGGCAAATTGAACGCACAAGGGTGCGTCGTTACATCATTCTTGTGTTGGCAGGAAAGCCACTCTGAAAGTTTCGAATTCCATAACTCCAAATAATAGTACTAGACTGTTCTTAGAATGCTTTAGAAGCTTCTATTTTTGTCATCTAGATCAGTGTTCCCCAACATTTTTATCGCCGCGGACCGGTCATCGTTGAATAATTTTACAGCGGCCCGCTGAGGGGGAGGACGTTGATTGTTTATATTTCAGATTGTTTTGATTGAAAAATTTTATTTTAATTTAAATTAAATGTGCTTTTAGAATATAATATAGCTACACCCAAAATGAATATAAAGTGATTTTCATAAAAAGTAGCTCAAAAACGAAAAAAATACACCACAGTAAATAAAATGGAAATAATTTAATGTTTCTTGTGCGGACCAGTAGCATCTGATCCACGGACTGAGGGTAAGGGAACACTGATCTAGATCATTCCTATTCTTTTAGCATTTTTGAAAGATTATTTTCTCTGAGCCGGCAAACAATTTTCCCGGCCGTAATACTTTTCGAGAAAGTAGCGATAGAAATCCAAAGTTTCTCTGACGTTATATTAAATGTAGGAAGAGTCTAAAAATAAATAGCTTTTGTATATGTATATATATTGTAGTTTTTAAAGTTTAGAAGAATTGGTGATTATTCTTCTTAAACATAATAAATTACTGTGACATTTCCAAAGAATTATTTTACCGTTTTATGGATAATAACGAAAAAATAAAATATGAAAATGGAGGAAATTCCTCAAAAAATGTGGTATCTTATTCAAAATGAGGTTGAGATTAAAAAAATTGATTCAAAATTGATCTTCATGTGAAAAACGTTCCTTAACCATAAACGAAATAGTGAAGCTACATACGCGAAATTATTAATAATAATTTATATTATTTATGTCTCCCGTTACTGTATACCAGGGATGGCAAACCAGTGGCACGTGTGTCATCAATGACACGCGACACAACATTTTGAGCATGCCAGTGATCAATTTTTTTTTTGCATTTTATTTCAAAATAACAAAGTTTACTCTGTAGTATTACTAACAACGCGAGTGATCGGTCGCGGAAAGGCTGGGAGCACACTCGCTTGTTATTGTCTAGCATTAGTTACGTCGTGGATTACAGTTGCTTATGATGCAAAGTTAGTCTACGCATAGCATAGTCAGTTTCGTTGACACAACTGTATTTTAAAGTTTATTTGTATTACATTCACGATTTTTAACTGTTATTCAACATGGCTAGTTCAGAACAAAAAGTGCAAGATAGTAAGTGAAACGGGGAACTTCAAAATTGGTGAATCTAGAAACATGGCATTATTACTAAAGGCGACAAAATGCGGAGCGAGTTTTATGTTATGGAACAGTGGTACGCAGAACATCTTCTGTAAAAAGGCATTTTGAAACAAAGCACAAATCCTCTTGTCAAAAAAGTGAACCACAGCAAAAATAATTACTTGCTTAGAAACCATTTGGCGATGACTCCTATTCAGCATGCATTCCATTAAAAGTAACATTTTACAATCCTAATATAAGTTCTTTGCCATCCCCACGATCTGCAGCAACAGAAGTCCCACTAATGTTATTTTAATTTGAATCACATGTATAACTAAAGCATTTTCAACTGTACAATGTAAAAGCTCTTTTTTCGTAGTAAATGAAGAGTTCTGAGGTGTCATTATTTAGTTCTATCTTACAAGTCAAAATTATTTGACGGCACGTCTATACCTCTTTAAGGTATCCGACTACGTACGCAACCGTGATTTTAAAAAGCACATAAATGGATAATTTTCATGATATTTAGTGTCACTTAGATTAGTATACATGTATAAAATTGTTTTAAGGACATTCTGACAAAAGAAATTATTTAAATACAATATTTCGGCAAAAAATTAACTTAGAATAACCTTTTTTTCAAAATGTTCTCATTTGGGAAAATTGCTTCTATTATAATAATATTTTGCCTGTATATACCTCAGACCTCTGTACAAAGGCTCAAGTATGAGTGTTGAAAAATTCCTATTATTTTTAGAGTTGCAACCAATTGAAATAATTATCAGCGGTTTTTTTTTCTTAAAATTTTCCTCTTCTGTTGTCGTAAAACATGGATAAAACCACTTCTAAGTTATATATTTCAAATATTCTAGTTGAGCCTCTGTACAGAGGTCTGAGCTATATACAGGCAAAATATTATAATAATAGAAGCATTTTTCACGAAAGGAGAATATTGTCATTTTTTGTCAAAATATTGTACTTAAATAATTTTTTTTGTAATACTATTCTTAAAACAGTTTTATATACATTTTCTAATCTAAGTGACACTAAATATCATAAATATTACGCATTTATACGCTTTTGCAAAATCATGGTTCCGAACGTAGTCGGATACCTGAAACATTTTTCAAGAAAAAATGGCACGTTGATCGATAAGGGTTCGTCACCCCTGCTGTATAAGTGAATGCGTATCAAAAATTTCCTTTTCAAGCACATAAATGGATTTCAACGAATTGACTGAATTAAAACCTAACACTTGTTTTAACATTTAATGGCTTCCGTTATTGAATGGGATAAATAGTTGAAAATATGCTTAAACTCTTAATTTGTTGACATGGGCTATAGAGTTAAGATCAATTATAATGGAAAAATGTATATAAGTACAATAAAAAATTAAAACAATAAGATTAATACAATCACATTGCTCTCTACAGCTTTAGTTGCAGTGGTTTTAAGGCCTAGCTGATTGTTCGAGTCTTGACTCGAACACGTAGCCAGGTTGATAAACTTTGAGTTTATTGGGATGAAAGGTCAGTAAAATGATGTCGTGTGGAAGTTAGGGAAGAAATGTAGAGTAAGATACTGTTTATCAACGCCACATTATAACCCAAAGCGTGGGCTATTGACCACGGACCTCTTAATTTTAGACATAGACATAAGGAACACGCAGCTGTCAAGAATTCGTGACCATGACCACCGGAAGTTAGGAAAGAAGGTTAGGAGTCATATCAGTTCTTGACCGTGGTTCAAAATTGCGACTAACGTCGATGTTTTTAAGTGAAGGAGTGAGTGAATATTTTCGTCCTATCCAGCTACTTGAGGGATTTTGGCATTTTAAACCATGTCATTTTAAACTACGTCGTCATTTTAAACCATGGTCAAGTGACGAGGACGACATCTGAGCTAGCAACTCTCTCTCTCTTATCTTCCACGCCACACCAACGGCAGGACGTTTGAGCTCTCGACGTGCAGCACCCCCTCCTCCACGACGAGTCTTCAGCGGTACTAAGCTCGAACTCCTAACGCGCAGGCCGTGAATTCGTTATCTTTACTACTAGGCTACCGTGGCCTTAAAGAATGATTTTAATAAACAAACAGCTCTTTAGTTGACTTAATTCCCACTATCATGTCTACAGTTGAAACCAATGATGTAATTTAGAAATACTCGAGGTATAAATCGAAATAAAATATATAATTCGATTTAAGAAACAAATAAATTAGAATATAAAATATTGTTATTCCTATCCATAAGGCTAAAAATTCTCAAATCATTCAATCTACCGAGTATATGTAGTTTTGTTTTAGAGCTAAAATACATATTTATTTAATTCTCCATGGAGAAGATTTACCTTCCTCAATTTATCTTTATATGTAACAAATAATAAATTGAGCCCATTTACTTTTTACAGAACATCCATTTTGGGTTTCTTCATAATTGAACAGAAGCAAAGGAAGATGCTTGTTCATTTTGTTAATGTAACAACATTCATATAAATCTTTATTTGGGTACGCGTCTCTTTATGAGAAAAAGAATAGTTTTTCGTAAGTTAATGAAGCCAAATAAATATTCCGTGAACTTCAATAAATCCTATTAAGAAGGAGATTTTTTAGCTTAGGAAATACTACTTGTTTATTTCTATCGAAAACCAAGTAAAATAATTTTTTTAAGTCAACTCCTACTTAGGTAAACGAAGAAACATTTAATTTACTTGGTTAAATTTAAGTAATAAATTAATATTTGAAAAACTATATCAACATCAAGTGTCATTTTCTACAAGTTAAAAAAAAACATATTTGAAGCCAAGGAAAAATTCGTCAGAAAAACTTACTGGCGTCATCTGTTGGTGCTAGATCTAACCTCATCAGAAGTGACGCAGAATAAATTTAAAATTAATTAATTAATTAATTAATATTTGAAAAAAACTGTATTAACTTTAAGTGTCACCAACCACAAGCTTAAGAAATGTATTTGAACTTCAGTGGGTGACTAAAAAGTATTTTATTAAATATTGAAGGTTTGAACAAATTTCTATATATATAGGGAGAGCGTGAACTAATAGTAGGAATTGAAAAAAGCATCGCGCGATTGTGATACTGATTAATTGAATATTCGGTTTCGATAAAGGTATATACATTTAATGTTGATACTCTCTAATCAATTTTCTTTCTTTTGTCCAAGTTATATTTGGGTTCAATAAATTATTTCAGAGCTGTACTTTCGTAAATGATGTTCTAAATTTAAAACAATGATTTACTGCAAATTTTTTCTAAAAAAAATACAACCTCTAATGATTTTGAATTTTAAAACCTAGAGAGTCATTTTTATCATAAGTTAGTTAACCTGTAGGACAGAGATAGGCTACCTAGTACGTGTAGTGTGCCAAACCAATCTACCAATATAGTTCAGGCTGCCACAAAATAGAAAATATTTGAAACACCCTTATTCCGGTGATAATGCATGCAAAGTTAGAAAATAGAGAGGGAATTGAAGGGAATAAGTATACCCCTACAATATAGTTAAATAAAAACTAAATTTTTAATTAGAACATTATCCTGCACCACTCCACTTCCTATCGCAATATTAGGAGTATAATTTGTGACTGTCAACTTGAAACGATTCTGTGAGCATTCAATTTTGAAACTACGAACTCAAAATATTGTTCATATGAAAGAAGATCTGTTCACATAGATATGTAGAATCAAAACTGGAAATAAATTTTCTTCAAACAAATCTCTTCAGAAATGACATCTAACAATTAAAAATAGCTCTGTGTCGATTTATCGTTAGTTATCTTCCAGATTTTTTCGTACTACCCTAAAAAGTTCGCTTTACATAATTCTGTGCAGTGATAATTGAATGAGCTACATGTCAAAATAATTAAATTATATCCACTCAAAAATTGGTAGATTTTTTGAAGTGATATAGATTGCCACAGAGAATTGCACCACGTGCCAAATATGGCACATTTACCATAGGCTGCCGACGCCTGCTCTTGGAGATGGGTAGTTACGAGAAGAAATGACTTATCAAGAAGAGACTTTCAGATGTGCTGTGTGTGTGTGCCTCGCTCTTCTCCCTTTCCTTACAAATGACTGACACAACAATGTGTCGTTAGACAATGACAAAGCAACGCGCAATCACTTGCTGAGAAGTAGGGATATTTGGTCTCAGAAAGTAAGGAAGAATGGAACTTTTTATATCCCTTCATATCTGCTTGATTGATTGATTTGAAATTTAATTAAGGTAACCGACTACGTTCGGAACCGTGATTTTCAAAGGAGCATAAATGGATAATTTTCATGATATTTAGTGTCACTAAGATTAGAATATATGCATAAAATTGTTTTAAGGCCATTTTGACAAAAAATTTTTTTTATTTAAATACAATATTTTGGCAAAAAATTAACATAGAGTAATATTTTTTACAAATGTTCTCCTCTTGTTAAAAATGTTTCTATTAGAATAATATTTTGCCTGTATATAGCTCAGACCTCTCTACAGAGGCTCAACTAGAATTTTTGAAATATATAACTTAGAAATGGGGTTATTCATATTTTACAACAGAGGGGAGCAATTTTAAGAAAAAAAACGCGAATAATTATTTCAATTGGGGGTAATTCGAAAATAATTTTAATTTTTCAAAATTTCTAGTTGAGCCTCTGTAGAGAGGTATGAGCTATATACAGGCAAAATATTATTATAATAGAACCATTTTTTACAAAAGGAGAACATTTGGAGAAAAAAGGATTATTCTAAGTTAATTTTTTGCCAAAATATTATATTTAAATAAAATTTTTTTGTCAAAATCTCCTTAAAACAATTTTATGCATGTATCCTAATCTGAGTGACACGAAATATAATGAAAATTATCCATTTATGCGCTTTTTTAAAATCATGGTTTCGAACGTAGCCGGTTACCTTAATGCCATATTTTAAAGCGCACTGGTTCACAAACATTTTTAAACCATGAACCCCTTTTTATAGCCCAAACTTGCACGGACCCGTTTTGGAGTAAAAACTCCACCATGGACCCCTTTCTTTAAAAGCACCCCACCCCCAAGTGAAAAAGCTACATAAATGCAGAGTATAATAATTACAAATATATATATATATATATATATATATATATATATATATATATATATATATATATATATATATATATATATATATATATGGAAAACATTTTGTTGAAGAATTACTTATTGAAATTATAAAATTCGTTCGAACTAAAATTAAAAAAAAAATGTTTTGGTTGAATTGGTTGATTTGTCTCAATGTTTGTCAGTAGCAACCGCAAATCCCATGAACACTAGTTTTTAGTCGGTTTATTTATTTATTTGTGTTGATGAGGTTTTTATGGTACTGAATCCACGTTCTACCAAATTGGAAGACGGAAAAGTATTCAGCAATTTGTGTACAATAACCCATAATACTGGATATAAAATTGGGAACTGTTTTTGTAACCAACCTTTGTGGTATCCTTGTTCAAACACACTGGTTTAAGTTCCTCACTTGTAGATATCTCAATAAGATGATCCTGTGTTAGTATGGATTCATCTGTGTGGGGGATCTGAGTCAGTCAAAGCGTAAAAGGTTCAACACCCAGCCTTAGTATCTAAGTGAATTATTGTTATTTATTTAAGGTATCCGACTACGTTCGGAACCATGATTATAAAAAAGCGCATAAATGGATAATTTTCATGATATTTAGTGTCACTCAGATTAGAATACATGCATAAAATTGAATTAAGGACATTTTACCAAAAAAATTTATTTAAATATAATATTTTGGCAAAAAATTAACTTAGAATAATCTTTTTTTCCAAATGTCCTCCTTTTGTGAAAAATGGATCTATTTTAATAATATTTTGTCTGTATATAGCTCAGACCTCTCTACAGAGGCTCAACTAGATTTTTGAAAAAATCACATTGTTTTCTTAGTTACCATAAATTGAAATTAATTATTGGCATTTTTTTCTTAAAATTGCTCCCCTCTGTTGTCGTAAAATATGAATAAACCCACTTCTATATATATATAAGTTATATATTTCAAAAATATAAAAAAAAATCACGTTTCCGAACGTAGTCGGATACCTTAAATTTCCATTAGAATAAAAATGGACCAATTGTTTTTAAAAAAAATTATATTAAACCTTGCGCGAACACGCTGAAATTGTTCAGGGACACCCAAATCAATTTTAATTTTCCACGAGCCCCCTGAATAATATCGGGGACCCGTAGGGGTCCGCATGTACCTCTTTGGGATCTACTGCCCTAAAGCAAGGATATCAAACTGAAAGGCCAACATTGGCCAAACAAACAAGATTTAACTTTAGGTGCGTCGCAAAAAAATTATATTCGTAGAAACTTAAGTTTATTTCAAATAATACATTATAATTAACATAAATAAAATATCAAGAAAAACTTAATGTTTATATCCTGACACATTTGATATCTCTTCTCTGTCTTTATCTTTCCTATTTTTTGGGAGAAGTTTTTTAATTTTATAGTATAATATTATGTGCCGTTATACTGGCCGAACCGCGAGTTGGACACCCCCGCTCTAAAGCAACGTAAAGGCTATTGCCAACTAATCTCGTAACTTCAAATCTCAGGTAAGTGATGAGGTTGATACTTGAGCTGGTACCCCACTTCCCAAGCTTCCACGCCGCTATAATCCTCCCGTCTGAAAAGAAGATTGTATGAACAAATGACTAATGGTTAAGGATTTGATAAACCATATGGTGTTCAGAAAGCATTTAAAAGAAAAATTTACTCCATGTTAGATTTTTGAACCAAACCCGTCCTTTATAATCAATCTGTCGTCCTATAAAGGTTTATTTGTTTAAATTTTTTTTGCATTCATATTGTATGACAGAAATATAACATTTTGTCAGTAACAGACCTCGTAACTTTCGAATCTAACTGATTTGAGCTGGGTTGAATGTTTAATGACGTCACATTAAAGGACGCATGTAACTTGCGAACTGACTTTCTGATTTTCACTCGCGACGGATCATTCCCGAGACTCTTCCAACGTTGTCACTCAATGTCAACGTGAATGCTTTGAGTTAGTGTTCCCCAACCTTTTCACCACTGCGGTCCGGTCAGCGTTTGATAATTTTACCGCGGCCCACTGAGGGTGGGACTTTGATTATTTATATTTCAGATTTTTTTTATTTAATAATTTCGATGTAATTATGTTTGAATATGCGATCGAAATAAAATACCGTAAAATCCGGCGTATAACGCGCACTTTTAACACCACAAACAAGGACAAAATTTCAGGGTGCGCGTTGTACGCCGGGTGCAAGAAATGCTAGCTTTAAAAATAAAAAATGAAAAGGATGAGGATCGAAAAATTAGACTTCCACTTGATCGGAATGCGGTTTATTTCAAAGAAATGACATACTTAATGAAAAGTGGTAGTTCATGAAGTATACTATTTTTTCAAAAAATTTAACATAATACAGAGTGTTTTTTTCCAGGTATAGAAGTTTAAGTTGGCATTACTTTCCAGCATGGCGACCTATTTAACAGCTGTCAAGTGATTTATTCTCAGTTTGGTGTGGCAATGCGTCATGAATAGACTCACGCCTGAACAACGCTTTCAAATTGTGCAATGTTATTTCGAAAATAATGGTCGATTTTCATAAGCGAATTTTGTTTAGCGATGAAGCGCACTTCTGGTTGAATGGCTAATTAATCCACAAACAAAACTGCCGCATTTGGAGTGAAGCTAATCCACAAGTGTATGTCGAAACACCGTTACATCCAGAAAAACTGACTGTTTGGTGCGCTTTATGGGCTGGTGGAATCCTTCTTCAAAAACGATGAAGGCCACAACGGTACAGTCAATGGTGATCGGTATAGAGCCATGATTACTAACTTTTTCATTCCTGAATTGAACAATCATGATGCCCAGGAGCTGTGGTTCTAACAAGACGGCGCAACATGTCACACAGCTCGTGCCACAATCAATTTATTGAAAGACACGTTTGGTGACCGCCTAATTTCACGTTTTGGACCTGTGAATTGGCCTCCAAGATCTTGTGATTTAACACCACTAGACTATTTTCTGTAGGGCTATGTAAAGTCATTGGTCTATGGGGATAAACCACAAACGTTTGACAATTTGGAAGACAACATTCGCCGTGTTATTGCCGATATACGGCCACAAATGTTGGAAAAAGTCATCGAAAATTGGACGTCCAGATTGGACTACATCCGAGCCAGCCAGCCGTAGCAGTCCTATGCCAGAAATCCTATTTAAAGTGTAATGCCACAAGATTATCTTTCGAATAAAAAAAAATTCATGTCAATCGAATAATACATCGTTGTTTTATTGCAATTTAAAGTTCTATACCTCTAAAGAAACAGTTTTTGCAAGCAATGTTCAAGCTAACCATCTGTTTATTCATCAGCATCGTCGCTTCTTAAAAACGGTGAAAAGAATACTAAATATAAGTCCCCAGGGTATAATAATGATAATATTATAAACAGAATAGAGTTACCAAACAATATATAATAGAATGAAAACTCATTTCTTTCCCATTGGCAAATCAATTAACATTACCACTCCACTTAAAATGGTAATACGAAGCACTTTTTAATTCATGTGTTTTCCCTTTTTCTTCCAGCTTAATTAATTATTAAAATTTCTTTTCCCCCTTCATTTTTAAGTTTATTTTTTCACTGCAGAATTTATTTCAATAGAAAAGGCATCGGGGAAAAAAAGAGGAAAATAACATTTGGATTTATGGTGATGAAGACTGAGAGAGAGAATAAGGGATTTTATTTTACACCGAAAAAGAGATAAAAATTGTCCTTTTGTCATTTAGTTATATAAACATGATAGCCTGGTTTTTGAAGCAGAATTTTATTGTTTTGGAATGAATTTTAAGTTTGTGATTATGTGCAACCGTTGAGTAACTGTTTTAGAGTTGTTGAAAAAATTCAACTGTATTATTAATTTTTCTAGTTTAAAATATTCAGAATGCCTTAAGATTAAGGTTATTCTTAATTAAATTTTAAGTTATAAGTATTTCAAATGTGTGTCATAAGTAATTTATAACTGATACATTTGAATTGCAGAAAGCACTTTGTTTGAACGGAAAATCTTTAGAAATTTGTATTGCATCAAGATTAAATAATGTGACTTCGGACGACTACGTGTGTATACTTCTTAACTGTGTATATTTTTAATTTCAAAAGCATAATAGTTTAACATCTTAACTGCCGATTAAAAGTTAGGTTATTCGTTCCCCAGTGTCATCGTTTTTCCCACGTGCGTATGCGGTGAATTAGGTGGAAAAGAAAAGACATAAATAAGAAAATTTTTCTTTGAAATGACTAAATTCTTCGCAAACACTTTCAAATTTTGTTGGGCACTTAAGTTTTCGAAATAATTTTTCTAATAGTAGCTCGAAGAAAAGCATCACATTTTGGATAGACGTATATATACGTCCAGGGCATTTAACGCACTGGTTGAACAAAACGTATATATATGACGGTGGCACTTAAGGGGTTGGAAAATGTAATTTATTATCCTTTTGATGATTAAGGAGTATTGATTATTAACAACATTGAAAAAAAAGGGGTTTTTTTATATTGAAGTGATGTCAATGAACTTTTCTAATAAATTATCAAAAATTTTTGATATACACTGATAATCTTCGAAGGACCTAGATGCCATCAAATATAATAAACTATCATCTCAAAATAGTTCGAAATCTCACACAAAGAGATAAATCCCAACTTCAAATTTTTAACCACAACTCCCTGCAAAAAACAGCCGAAAAACTCTATAAACCCTTTCATACCAAGAAAGAAACATTTCTGAAGAATTCATCATCATCATTTGCCATCCAGAAATAGAAAAAAGAAATTACTGAAAGAGGTGACGTAAAAGTTATAAAACACCCAGAACGATATATTACCTCCAAAATAAGAAAATCCTCATCCTCCATATCAAATATAGATGGAAAGAAGATTTTTTTTTTATTATTTTTAGCTCAAGTCGCAAACGTAGAAAGAAAATATTTATAAATTTTTCTTTTATCATCCCTTTGAGTGTGAAATAAAACCTCAGACTGTCAGTAAGTAGATAGTTTTTATGAACTAGAATTCAGAAACATTTCATTTTCTTCAGAACAAGGTTTTATGAACCTTGTATACAATCCCCGATTATATTTTCAAATTTGAGTGAACGTTTATCAAATAAGTGATTCACGAGTCATAGTTAGTGTCAAAAAGTTAATTTTTAAGCACCTCCGGATGATTACCTTCTTTTCAGAGTGATCTATTCCTTTATTTCTATGGAGTTTACTATCTTTAGTAAGCTCAAATCACGTTTCCTGGAATTCCCAGCGGTCTTTGTTTTCCGACCTTCCTCCTTGCCAACAAATGTTTACTTGTTTTATTTCCTCTCTCCATCTTGAATTTATATTCCATATATACGCACTCACTGGTCAATGAATTAGAAACCTTTAAGATTTGTATTTCAGAGATCTCAGAACCCTTAAAAGATATCCGTGCAAGCGAAAAAAAACCCCATCCTTCTTCAAACCAATGTAACATAGCAATAAAACAAAACAATAACTTGAAATTTTTACCCAGTGATAATCATACATATTTACATTACTTCTCAAATTTTCAGAGAATTTGAGAAAAAAATTTAAAAAATTTAAAGAAATATAAATTGGACAATTTTTCAAAAATAGTAAGTGAGTGAATATTAACGTCACACTGTTCAGCTACACCAGGGCTTGTGGCGACGGACCACGTAGTTTTGAACCATGGTCAAGTGACGTGGACGACACCTGATCTGGCACCTCCACTCCTAATTACCACACCAACGGGAGGACGTCTGAGCTCTCAACAGATTTATGGTGCATCGCTCCCGTAGACGGCGGGTCTTTAGTGCTCTTGGGCTCGAACTCGTGACAAGGCCAGCCACGATCCGATGCCTTAATTACTCGGCTACCACGGCTACTCGAAGATATGAAAATCAGTATCTTACACCGCGCAGGATTCTGAAGTATAAAACTGATCGAGATTTACAAAACTAATTTTACTTCGTATAAAAATGTTCACTTTTGCAGTTATACTAACTTTTATGAAATTTAGAGGGAAACATATATATATATATATTTATTAAATACAATTATAACGAAAATTTTAAAATTTTAAGAAAAAAATAAATTGAAATTCAAATAAAAAAAATCTAGCAATTTTTTTTAAATTGTTGTATAAGTTATGAAGAGTCTTATTTTGAACACATGTATGAGATTTGAAATTGATATCATAAATAGTTTCTGAGAAATCCTGCTCACAAGCTATTTTTTTTTGTTTCGAGAAAAATGAAGTTAAAGATAAGAAAGACATAGGGTTCTTGTTTAAGTTTCACTAGTTATTTCTAAATAACTTCAGAAGTTTTTATAGTATCAACAAAATTTTAGTATCAAAATGCTTAGAAATGTTGAGGCAATAACATATATCTTTTTTTTAAAAAAAATGAAACATTTGCAGTTTAAGAGTCCTCAGATCTCTTAAGTGCGTGCTAGGGATAAAATATGCATAACTTTTGACTTGGGTTTACACGTGGTTAGAATGCTAGTGTAAATAAGGTGTACTAATGTTTTCCCGATGAATGAAGTAAAATGGGGAAAACGGCAGATCACCATTTGAAAAAGGACTTTTTGCTGGGACTAGTTGGCCTCGATTTCGAAAACAGCTAATCTCACGAAAAGCAGTCATATCAAAAGTTTTAAAAAGTTGGAATCGGAACCCCCAGTCCTTCTCTAGAAGACGTAACTGGGTTCGAACACTATTTTCCAAGAGCATGATCGGTGTAGACTCCGATTAATTGTACGGCAGAACAGGTGCTCTACTGTGCTTCAACTGACACAAATAGGTAACCAAGGCTCATCCCAATAGATTTCTGCTGAAACGATGCGCAGAGATTTGTAGTGGTGGTGGTGATGGGACTAATCCCCATCTGGTCTAGTGAAACTAGACCACATCCATGAGTCCATAAATCTGTACAAAGTCTAAGAACAGCAAGGGGGGTGCAACAGCCTCCTAACAGGAAAACCCCAGACATTGCAGAATGTGCCGAGGAGAAAACTGACGAATTTTACATTGGGAGCAAATTGGGAAGCTTCTTTTGCCAACCTCAAAATTAATGCACCTCAGGTGACCAGTCGAAAATCTTGAGAATGCCGTTTGATATGATCTGGAACCCTTGAATGATATGGTGGATCCAGGGTGTCTTTGAAAGTACCATGGGTGTACAGGAGGGACTACCCAGGTTGTACATATTAATTCTTTAGCCCTGGAGTAGATCTCATTCGATGTAAGGACCATGTGGTTTTCCGGATCCACAGGATTGCTTGTCGCCGCTTCCGCAAGCTCATCCGCAACTTCGTTCCTGAGAAGGGACCCACTGTAGATGAATAGGGTGCGGATCCGAAAGCTGTTGAAAAAGGTGAAGAATACTCCTGCTGGTGCTGCCGCCGATGGATGGCCAAATCGATAAATGTTGGATGGATGATTGGCTGTCTGTCAGTATCCAAATTTCAGAAACAATGATATGATCTGGAACCCTTGAATAATATGGTGGATCCAGGGTGTCTTTGAAAGTACCATGGGTGTACAGGAGGGACTACCCAGGTTGTACATATTAATTCTTTAGCCCTGGAGTAGATCTCAGTCGATGTAAGGACCATGTGGTTTTCCGGATCCACATGATTGCTTGTCGCCGCTTCCGCAAGCTCATCCGCAACTTCGTTCCTGAGAAGGGACCCACTGTAGATGAATAGGTTGCCGATCCGAAAGCTGTTGAAAAAGGTGAAGAATACTCCTGCTGGTGCTGCCGCCGATGGATGGCCAAATCGATAAATGTTGGATGGATGATTGGCTGTCTGTCAGTATCCAAATTTCAGAAACAGCTAGATCTCTTATGTTGTTAATAAATGAAAGACCACACGTGATAGCTATTAGCTCCGTTCTAAAGACAGAAGCATGGTCAGCATTTCTTCTCTGAAGTTTGATGACGTGGCCAGGTAGTTCATTTAAGACTCCACTGTCAATAGTATTTGTCTCTCCTTTACTGCTATCAGTATAGATCTTGGCTGCATCCAGTGGAATTCCATCAATCACCTCCAGAGCCAATTGCTTAAGAAGTTCGGGGTGGTCAGACATTTTATTCACATTGGGCATAAATTATAATGGAACGTGACCCGCTGGAGTCCAAGGACAGGGTTGATGAATGAAGTCAGGCAGTGGTGTTCCACATTAAAACTCAGGTTTTGTGCAAGTGCCTGGGAAATTTGTAGAGAATATGAATGCATAGTCGGATGTCTGTGAGAAAATTACAAATTTCTGTCCGCAATGGAAAAACTCATTTGCAGTGGTGTCCGGAAAGAAGACAATGGTAATCTGAAGACTGAAAACGGGCAATGTAGGATGCATTACGCTACAACTTATTTTGCACTGATGGAAGACATCGAATTTAGGGAGAACCTCACGAAACTACAAATCCATCTTACCTTGCTCACACTGAGTAAGGATTTGGTGGGAGTATCATAATATGGGGCATGTTCTGCCTGCAGGGGTCAGGGGGAATTCATACCCTGGTGCTATTCGAAAGTAAACAAAAAGCCATGTGATACCTAGAGATACTGGTAGATCAAGTGAACCCTTCAACATTGCCTTTTTACCCTGATGGCGACGGATGCAACTATACATTAGAACGTCGTTTACCCGAACGTTTATTATCCAGAGCATCAAATATCAGGACCAGTCTTTTTTTCTTCAACTATATGTACTGTATATGAAAATGCATGGAATAAGCCGTGGCCAGCTTTAGAAGGTGAAAATGTCTTCAAAGACAACCACAGGGAAAAGATTACCGACTTTGACCAATTATTCCCAGGATTTCAAAAATGTGATGAAGAAGATGTAGAAACACCTGGATGGCATGCGATGCAGAAGACTGTAGATTTCAAATGCTAAATGATGACGAGATAGTGACTTCCGTGCAAGAAGAATCAAACCCTGTTGAGGATGAAACAGATGTGAAGACGAGGACAACACTGAAAGTAGCAAGGGTTATCAAATGCTAAAGCACTTTCTGCATTAGAGACTGCTATGAAGTGGTACGAACAACAATCAGAGTGCTGTCCTACTCAACTACTGCTGCTCAAGAGAATCAGAGACCTTGCAGTGAAAAACAAAGGTGTACAATGGTACAGCGAAAAATAAGCGATTATTTTCTACAATAAAGGTAAGATTGCGACATTTTGCACCTATTTTGCTTTTTCTTCAAGCACATTTCCCACATGTAATGGTTTTCAATATTCGTACAGTGTCCAGTTTCATATATTTCACGGATAGCGTTCGGTTGTCCAAACAATCGCGTATCCGAACGGTGTCCTATCCCGATTTATTCGAAAAAATGACGTTCTACTGTACATTATGCGAGAAGTATTCGATATTGGTTCGCTAAACATCAGCCTAACTTCCAGCGTCTTTCATTGCCACTGCATAATCAGCCCGGATCTTAATCTCATGGAAAATGTGTGGGAAATGCTGGAAAGCAATGGTGCACACAAGGGGGGGAGTCCTGGGGGCCCGGACCCCCTCCCGAAAGCACTTGATTTTTTTCCGATTGATTATAATTCTAAGTATATAGTGCGTAAAATTTAATAATGTATTTGTTATTAATGATTAATTTTATTAATGAATGCTAATTTTTTATTCAATAAATAGTATTTTACTGTGTTTTGCTCCCGAAAATCGACAAAATCAAAAGGAGCATGGTACAAGAATAGTGAACTCTTGACCCCGAACCCCCCCTGAATATCGTTTGTGCCGATAAAACTACAAATTAATAATTTAAACTAGTTTTTTTTTTCAAGAATAACGACCGACTCATTTGTTTGGTATAAGAATGAGTATTCATTGTAAATGTGTAAAATTGTCGAAAAACTTATTTACAATTGCATTGGATTTTCCTACACAACTGTAAATAAATTATTAATTTTTCATGAGTAATGTTTAATTTGTTTTATATTTTACCATTAATTGTGTGTTACTGACTTTAATGTCTTTCTGCAAAAAATATTACTATCAGTGTGTACACGCACAAGCGAATTAAAAATCTTCGAGAAAGAATTATGCAAATTTATATCAACCAACTTTAGAACTATAAAATCGAAATATTTCATTATTTCATAGAAAAAATAGTTTTCATATTTTGCATGAATTTTTTTGAAATTTTAAATGAATTTTTGATAATATCATTATCTGATAAACTTTATATAAAAGTGTTTATTTTTAAAAAGAATATTTTAGAGCATTTTCCTTCATTGGAAATGTGTTTAATTAAAACTAGTATGCAGGATAATTTTTTTTCGCAGCAGAATATGATGATAAATATGGTGCATCAAAATACATATTATTAAACTTAAAAAGCAATTATTAATCAATAAAAGTAAACATTGATGAATATAGATATCAAATTAATTTAAAGTAAAATGTACATAAAATCCCAAACACATATTAGTAATTTTTCCCTGTGTTTATTTACAGTTATAAATTGAATTTAACTTTGCGTCCCTTACAATTGTGTGATATTTTAGTATTTATTCGTACTAGAACAAATAAAAAATTCATTTTGATAGGAATTAAAGCTATTGAGATATTTTAAAAAAAAATTTTGGAAGTAGCAGTATTTTTTAAAATAGTAAATAGTTTTTTTCGTATTATACTATTGAATTGATTCTAAGAGAAACAGTTTGACAAACCGTTAATTTAAAATTTGTAAAAATGAAGATAGTTAAAGATTTTTTTAGACATATTTATAAAATGCAGTATTTATAACATTATTCAAATGATAAGTGATTCATACTTATGGCATGATTAGGATCAGAAGTTAGTATGAAATTCGTTGTAGAATTTCAATAACTGTTTTTATATCAACCCCTCCCTCCATCGAAAGAAAAATAAAAACAACTTAAAAATATATAAATTTTGACACTAAAAAATTAGAATTCTTAGACTTAACTCTATACCAATTTTTGTAGTATTATGAAAGAATACACAAAATATTTCAAGGCTATCTTAACCCCTTCCCCGCAAAAAAATCCTTTGGAATACGAAACATTTGACAAAAATAAAAGTCTGGGGAAAATGCACTTAAAGTTGGTAAAAGCTTAGATTTTGAGACTGACAGCACTCAGAAAACTTCCGCTATCTTTAAAACTAACTAGATATGAGGTCTAAAATTTACAACCAAGCCTCTCTTCTAGATGTAACATCGAAAAATACAATATATACGTTTTACAGATATTTATGTTTTCTTAAGGGTATCTTTAATCCCTTTGCATATTAACGTATATTTCACTTAAACTAAACTTTTTGTGTACCATTGCCTTAAAAGTTTATTTGTTGTTATTAGTACATTTCCACAGATATAATTTTTTAAACTTATTTTTTATCTCAAATTTCTATTGTGGATGCATACATGAAACAAAAATTCTCTTAGTAAATAAATGTTATCTACAAAATTACTTTAATTTTTGTTAATCGTAAATTAGTTTTTATATCTTTGATTTTAAGAGTTTTTTAAACAATATAATTGTAATATACATAATGCCCTCTACAACATTTTAAAAACTAGTTGTAAATATCTTTCTGACAATTGATTTAAATACGAATTAGAATCTTAAAATGCTGATATCAAAAGACAAAAACTAAATTCTTGGAAAGATTATTTTAAAAAGCAAGTAATATAAATATTTTGAAAAAAATCAAATTTTACTTAGGGCAACGAAGAAAAGTTTAATTTTACTGTTATTAAAAATAATTACAATTAATATAAATATGTCTATACATTTGGCAGAGTCACAATATTAAGAGGCAAAACACTTTTTATATTAACATTAAAAACTGACATTTTTAATGACATTTTTTAATAAAAGTTGAATGTAGTAGGAAAGAATTTATCTTAAAACCAGTGTAAAAGGAATGCTGACGTCTATCTAGCATATGATTATTCAGGTTAAGTTCAATCTTCATCAAAATGTTTTTCAAAAGCTGTTTTATCTAATGGTGCTGCCATCTAGAGGAATAATATCGATTGAAATATATATCTTAAAATATAATTAATTAATTATATTCAGTTAATGAATTAATATTTGAAAAACTATTAATATCAAGTGTCATTTATTACAAGTTAAAAAAATTGATTTGAATTTGAATGGATGCTTACAAGTATGTTATAAGCGATTGAAAAATTGAACAAGATATATTAATACATCTATACACAAGGAGAATGTGAACAAATTGTAGGAACTGAACAATATTAAAATTTAGAATAAATTCAATAGAAAGTGAAAATTATTTTCGAAAATTTAAAAAAACGTGATCCCATGTATGTATAAAAATTTCGAAAGATTGTAAAATAATTTTTAGAGGTTGTTTAAATAATTCCAGGATTATAAGTTCTGCAAGAACTAAATATCAATTTATTGTTTCACTATCAATTTATTGTTTTCTAAATACCAATTTATGGTAATAGTTATTTTAGAACAAGCGAAAATATGTTATAGTTCGCTCAAAAACTATATAAGAATAAACTAACTACAGATAAGTTAAATTAAAAGTGCTGTGTTGAAGCAAAAGAAACCTAAAAGATTTTTGACTTAAATCAAACATTGTTTTTCTTAAGATTTCTCTATTCTCTAAGAACGACAAAAAATGAATAAAAAAAAGAGGATCTGCAAAAATTTACATAGAAAACACAAGATCAGCGCAAACACAACCTACTTTAATCTTTTTACAAGATTCATTCTGGTAGTGCTCAAGGTTTAACGGGCTCTGTTTCGGGATCTGCTTCTCCAAAACAGTTGAAACTTTTATTCCATTAAAAAAAAAACCAATTTTATTCAACGTTATGACTTCAAGATATTTCTTATTTACTTAAACTTTAAGATATTTGAAAAAATATCGTCAAATAGAAAGAAAAGAATGTACGTGACTTATATTTTCTATGTTAGAGATTTATTGGTAGTCAGTTACTCAATTCCTATTATTAGTTCACACTCTTTATATACATTTATATATCTTGTTTAAATTTTCAATCCTTAATAAAATAGTTTTTATTCATCCACTCAAGTTAAAATACATTTCTTTAAACTTGATATTAATATATAGTTTTTTTCAAATATTAATTCATTAATTAAATTTAATCAAAGAGATATATTTCAGTCGCTTTTATTCTTTCAGATGGCAGCCCCATTGGATAAAACAGCATTTGTTAAATTTATGATGAAGATTTAACTTAACTTAAATAATGATATGCTAGTTCGACGTCAGCATTCCTTTTACACTAGTTTTAAGATAATATTTAAAAATATAATTGCAAATTTAATGTGGTTAAAATGTTTTTAATATTAATTTAAAAGATTTTTTGCCTCTTAATATTGTGATTCTGTCATATGTATGTACATATTTATATTAATTGTAATTATTTAATAAAAATAAATTAAATTAAATTTTTCTTTGTTGATATAAGTAGGAGTTGACTTTATTTTTTTATATTACTTGATTTTAGTATAAAAAAGTTCATATCAGTTTTTCTAGTTTGAAGCGTAATTAGGCCATCATTCTTAATGTAGCATGCACTTATTTCGCATGTTAGAAGATATCACGTACAAGGTGATTTATAATCATTATGCTTTTTATTGTATATTTAGATGTAAAAAGCGATAAAATAAAAAGTAAAAAATAGCTTTAAACCTTGATTAAGTTTTTAAGTTTAACTGATATTTTTTTTCAAAGTCATTCTTTTTCTTTTCAGCAAAATTTATTTGATTGGAGTTATAGATTTCTCCTTCACTAGTTAGCATCGAATAAAGTAACAAATATACTAATTCTTGTGCTTATCTTTGAAATGTTTTCTGCTTTGTATTTATCTAAAAAAATTACGGATTTATGGATTTTAAACTCTGCTAACAGAAATTGTTTATAAATATACTAATATACTAATAAGCATATACTAATAAATAAATTATGTTACTTTGCGTATTTTAGTCAGCGAGAAACACATAAAAGCTGCAACGTATGTGGTTAATGCACCAGCATAAATTTGAAAGAATAAATATATTACACATCGAGTTTAAAGTATAAGTACGTTTAATTTGTAAGTATTTCAAAAATTTAAATTTATGAAAGTGGAATACTTATAGTTTTGATTTTCTAAGAGAATAAACTATTTTCTTCATAAAAATAAAATCATGCAGAAATCGTCACAAAACAAAGGCTGAATGATTAGTAACATATAAGGATAGCGATCTCAGATCGATTAATCGAAAAAAAAAGATTTATCGGATCAAAAAAATTGATTTTTTAAATCGATATGTTTCACTGAATCGATTCTCGATGAATCGATATTTTATCCTAGAAAATCAACATTCGATTTTTTTTTTGTCTTGGTAAAAACCATAAAATTTAAAAAAATTCATTTTTCTGACCAAGTATCCTGTTCTCGAGCAATATATAAATAGAATAAACACTTCAATTTTAGAT
The DNA here is from genome assembly GCA_019973935.1 of Trichonephila clavipes. Classification (NCBI taxonomy): domain Eukaryota; kingdom Metazoa; phylum Arthropoda; class Arachnida; order Araneae; family Nephilidae; genus Trichonephila; species Trichonephila clavipes. Next base: position 223,825 of record BMAU01000481.1, on the reverse strand, counting down.
ATTAAACCACAGCAACAACTTCCACAAAATAATAGTGAGAAGTGGAAGCAATATAAGGGACTGAAATGGAAAAAGGAATTTGGGATTTTTATAAATTGCTTGTGAAAAAGCTACTCTCTACATGTAATGCACTTGCACTGGAAAGTTAGGACTTGAACGAAGAATTTAAACACTATTTATAGCAGGCAGTTGTGAACCTGAAGCATGATCCTATACTTTACTAGTAAGAACAAAAAAACTATTAATCATCACATTCACTCAATAGATGTTTATGACAACGTTTCTCCAACTGTGGGGTGCCCCCTAGGGGGTCGTGATAATCCTAACAGGGAGGTGCAAGCATATCGAAAAGTTGAAAGTAAAAAATTATTCAAAAAGATTATTAATTTACTGAAAGGCAGAAAAACCCAAATACATTCTGACATAATAAAAAGTAAAATACTTATTTGCGCTGATATAACATACTTATAAATGCATCAGTACTATGCAATGTATTTGGTCATTAATTCATCAACACTGAGTTAAGAACAAGTGACACCAATCAGCTTGTCATACACAAAATTTAATACTTATCTTGATAATTTGTACGGTTTATATTTTCAGCGTTAAAGTTCATTATTATTGGATTCAATGCATTGTTATTGTATGGAGGGAGGTGCGATGAAAATTATGATTGAAAATTGAGTCGCCAATAATGAAAGTTTGAAAAGCACTGGTTTATGAGTATCGTAGGATCATCTGCTCCTTTGGAGCGCCTTTTTTCGATTGCCAGTAGACTTGATAGACGAGTTGTTTTTAAAAAAAGTTTAGATATTATGCTTTGGGAACTATAAGCCACATTATCTGTTTTCTGAACTTTTTATGTAACAAATACATTCAGAAAATAAATATCTTCTTTTATACCTGATACTTTGATATGATAAAAGAAAAATAATTGAATTCCCTGAAATAAAAAATTCTCTAATTTTTCTGATAAGATATTGTTTATTATGGTATCTTTGTTGTTTCTCACAAAATGGATTTAAATTGACATTGTAATGCGCAGAATTAAAAAAAAATTGAATTTTTTAGAAATCGATCTTTTATATAGACCTCGATTTTTTGTGAATCGATTCATCAGGTTACGATTCGAATTGATTTAAATAACGATCTTTTTCGAAAAGAATCGCTATCCCTAGTAACATAATACTAAATTTGATTTCTATGAACAATAAATCCAGTTATTGATTTTTTTTTTGGTTTTAACGAATGACAATAATTTGGAAAGGAAAGTTGTTAAACAAAAGATACGGATAAATAAAACACAGTTTCAAAGTTACTTTATTGACATGAAAGTTAACTAAAAACATTTTTGTCCATGTATAAATCATAAATGAAAATTAAATTCACCCCCACTCCTACGTTACATATATTATACAAATGTGTGGCTACGCAGTGAGTAAAATAATACATGTCAATCACTTTTTTGCTTAGATATCAGATCCATTTTAAACTGAATAGCTAAAAACTTATCTTGATTTATCATTGAAGATAAATTTGCTGTCAGGAAAATCTATAACAAAAAGAAAAGAAAATTTATTTTGAACAAATAGTTGGGTTAGGAATGATTCCTTGTGTATGAAGACACCGTATGAAATTGAACAAAAAATATTTCAAATATTCTAAAAAGGTAAATGTCTTAATGTAAAATGAAAATCTTGTAAAAGAAACACAAAAATAAGTACGATCTAAGAACAATGCACACTGAATACGCACATAAATCGATGCTCACCTCAATTTTTATGAACCCGATACATACGTTTTTTACTGGTTTTAAAGTACAAATATAAAAATATTTATGAAACAAAATAGTTACACTAGCAGGAATTTTTTTTTAAAATTGGGTAAAATATAAAGAGACATTGTACTGAAATTTAAAGTATTAAAAAACGTAAACTTTTACTCAGAGTGAATTTTTTGGGATATTTATTTCGAGTATACTGAAAAATTCTTTCCATTATAACAGCCATGAAAAGTGGTATTTGTTTGAAAATACACACAGACGATCGCTTTGAAACTAGGTCGTAGATTAGGTATACTTGAAATTTTATGACAAAAAAGACAGAGATGGAATTTAAGTTTGTTTGAAGTCATTTTGACTGCTTTTTAATTTAAATTAGAAAAACAATTACGTATATAATGGTCAATTTCTTAAAATTTTTTAGAATCCATTTTTTTTCCAAGTGAAGTAAAAAAAAATGTTTTTTTGTTAATATTTACTAATAACTTTTTATATGACTGCAAATAATATAAGAAAATATTAAAAGTTAATTTTTTAAACAAATTTTTCTTCCCATTAATCATTTTCTCACAATGCAGTTGGATAATATAGGTATATACTAAGTTTTAGTCTTTCTGGTGTTGAAGCCTTCAACTTACGAATCATAATTACGTACTCAAATCCAAGCAGTTTCCCAGTAGACAGTCTAATCTTAGTTCAACAGTAAACAATCATACAGAATAGTTAAGAAAATAGAAAACTAACCTTAAAAATGAGCCATTAAATTCTCATACAAAACCGTGTTAAGACTGTGAGGAATGACTTGTTGGGATCTAACATTATGAAGTTCGTTACCAATAGTTATAAAGTAAAACGCAAAGTTATAAAAATAGCCAATGCCCTTCTATCATAATTTGAACCAAATAATTAGATTATTCATTATATTCAAAGATTACTGTGATCCACAAAATAGTAGAATTGATTAATCAAGTAAGAGTAGGTTTACGTATAAAATTCTGTATGGTTAAATTTTAACCACTATAGGCGTGTCTACAAACAGGAATTAGTAAGCGTTTAATTTATGATTGATATATTTTAGAAAGGGAGAATAATTGATTCAACTTGTAAAATTAAAATTGTTTACAAATCATTGTTGTAATTAACTCTTAATATTAATTTCTTTTCTCATGAGAATCAAAATTAGTTTAATTATTGAATTCGAAGATTCTTGTCCTAAATTCGAATTTAATGGAAATTCATGTTAAACGCTATGATTCATATTTGCTTAAAACTGATTAATAAGACCTATTAAAAGTTAACAACATGAAGTTCACTTATAAACAAGGCAGAAAACTTTATAAAAATTGCATATCTAAATTTCAGAAAAGAAATGTTTAACAAACGAGTAATATACCATTGCTATTTTTAAATAAAAGAGTAATTGTGTTTTCTCTCTCTACACTCAACTAGTAGAATTAATTGTTTACAAAACTCTGTTATAATTAAGTGGTAATTAAATTTAAGCCACGAAAGTTCTATCAAATTTATCATTTACTGGTTATATAGCCTTGCCGTATTTTAGACCTATTAAATGTATCATTAAACCTTAATCAAACACCATATATATATATATATATATATATATATATATATATATATATATATATATATATATATATATATATATACACTGCTGGACAATTGCTAAGGACGAATCACAAATTGCTATGTAGCATAACATTAAGCGAGGCATAAGGCCTAGTAGGATAAAATATAGTTGCCACACTGTTCAGACATTAGAATAAAGAATATTTATTGTTCTGGAAAGTACAAGAGCTGTGAAACATCTGAAAGGAAAAAAAAATGTTCATTTGATCTGCGTACGGAGAAATGGAACAATGCATCTAAAAGTCAGCAGGCACCTTAAAGAAAGGTATCAGTACGGGATATGTCCACCGTGGAGTGTGATGCAACATTCCACACGTCGTACCATACTTTGCACAACATTATCCAGCAGCTGTTGAGGCAATTTATCCCATTCCTCTGTGAGTGCACGGATGAGGGTGTTCTTGTTTGTCGGAGGATAGTTTCGACCAGCAACTTGTCTCCCCAAAGCATCCCACACATTTTCAATGGGGTTTAGATCTGTAGAACTCGCTGGCCATACGAGACGTTGAATACCCTCGCTGTCTAGACAATCCTGAACAGTGAGTGTTCGATGACATGTTGCGTTGTCGTCCATAAAAACAAATTTATCACCGACAGCACCACGGAAAAGACGAACATGAGGAAGTAGAACTTCATCAATGTATCGTTGGCCCGTCATAGTCCCATTCGCAACCACATGTAGGCGCGTGAGGCCATTGATCATGATGCCGGCCCACACCATGATACTGCATGTCGGATATCGGTCCTTTTCCTGGATATTTTCTGGACGATAAGCAGTACCACTCTCGCGCCAGATCAGTTGGCGTCTACAATCCGATGACAGACTGAACCTACTCTCATCTGAGAATAGTACGCATGCCCAGTCCTGTTCAGTCCAATTGTGATGCTCACGACACCATTTCAAATGGGCAGTACGGTGCTGTCTGGTCAATGGGACACACACAACAGGTCTGCGTGCGTATAGTCCTCCTCCCCCCTCAAACGTCTGGCAACAGTTTTTCGGGAGATCTGCTTTCCTGAGGCAGCAAGAAACTGATTTGCCACCTGCTGAGCTGTGGTGCGCCTGTTCCTTATTGCTGATAGGATGATATATATGTCTTCTGCAGGCGTCGTACTTCTAACGTGATCTCCCCCGTGCCGTCTACTACACATTCCAGTAGTTTTAAATGACTTCCACAGCCGTAAACAACGCTGTGAGCGATGTCGAACTCCCTGGCAACATCTGTTATTTTTTTGCCCTTCTTCGATCTTTCCAATAATTCGGCCACGCATAAAATCATCTATGTGATGTCGGGAAGACATGCCAAAAATTTTAAGTTCGTCTATTAAATCTTTCCTGTAAAACTTTGACTTGAAACAACAACTGTCCACACTCGTCAAAACCTTTAAAGCTCTTATGAACGCTATCACGTGATGAACAGACGTGGAAAAAAATTTGCATACTCATACTTCTTCTTACTAATATCCCGCACTTATTCTAATTTTTCACATTTTACTTCCTTTCATTTTGTGGTTGCTATGGATGATAGTGTTATCCGTCCTTAGCAATTGTCCAGCAGTGTATATATATATATATGACTATTTTGAAATGCTACTAACTAGGATGCATTTGACATATTTACCGGTTCCACGAGTAGGATAAAGACTATTCTTCACGCTAAAAGTTTGCATCATCCGCTGTGTCGTACACGATACCATTTATTTGAAACATTACTTTCCACAGTCTTTAACCTCCCTAATTGTGTGCAGAATATCTCTTTTCTGAACTAGTACGTATCGTTTGTGTAATTAAGGTCCGGAAGAGACATGTATCATTCCTAACTGCTCGATGTCCCGTCATCACGTGCGCTGACAAACATTGACATTATCTGCCTTTGTTTTAATTTAATGTTGGAACAGTTGAGTGATTATGGAAAATTATCGAATTGGTCGAAAGGATAATTTTATTAAGGATATTTAGATTTTTTCTCACCCTTTCTCTTCTCTTCTACTTATTTTAATAAGTACAATACTTGTTTTCAGAACATTTTAGTGATGAATTTTACTATATGAGAAAAACAAAAAAAAATCTGAGAGTTTGATAATTGATACTATTCAAATGACATCGTGGTTTAGAGATCTAAACTCAAAAAAAATCTTGTATAATAAAAAAAGGGGTTTTTTATGTTAATTTCAAGTGTTTTTTAGAATCATTTTATGGTGTGATACTGAAATTTGATGAAAGAAATACCAGCTCATTATCCTCTTCCTTTCACCGTGGTCTGAAATCTTAGGGTGTTGTCAGTAATAGCCCTTTTATCCGCACTCATTAAGAGAAAATAGTTTGTGACGGGTCTGTACGTGACTTTCAACTAATAATCATCTTGGGGAATCTTTGGAACAGCAAACGCTCTATTTCACAGCCATCCCTCTCAAGAAGAAACCATGAGATGCAAATTAGCTCATGTAGTTAAAGTTCAATAATTGTAGATTACAAGGAGAAGGAGCGGAGTCACTGAAAGCTGTGTTAATACGGTAAGAATTAGAATTACACCACGTGACTAAAGGACGGCTTTTAGCTACTATAATAAATTAGTGAGTTTGGAATTTGTTAAGATAGGATTAATTAAAGTAGAGGTATTCGGATTTCGCACGCGTATTCACATAATGTTGGCGTTCTCTCACTCTAAAGGTTCCTTTTATAGATTGCTTGTTCAGGAATATTATCTTTAATAATAATAAATTAGATTTATCATGGTTAGTCTTGGTCATCCATCTTTCCCTCTTACAGATTTAGGTCGATTAGATGACGAGGAAGCGTCCCCTGGGTGTTGGCCATTACAAGTTATTACTACATAAACAAACTGATCAACAATTTTGACACTACATAATCTAGTTACAAGTTTAAAATATCAAAAATTGAATTTAAAGTAAGAAAAATACATAATATATCAGGGAAAGTATTTAATGAAGGAAGAAAAAAAACTTTCGTTAAATTATTATTCTTGTTTTTCTCTATTGTTACTGACTTTCTTGGTTTTTTTTTTAACTGAACCCATTTTTTTTTCTTTTTTAATTTGGGAAAGCAAAATTCGATTATAAAAATTGCGAATGTTTATGAAAGAAAGAAATAAATAATTCAAAAGCTCTTATTAAATGAAATATTCTTGTGATTTTATCTATGCAATGCAAATCCTAATTTATAGTTGCCAGTTGTAATTGTTAAGTTAGAGTTACAGAATTATCGTTTTCATTATTCATTTTTAAAAATACCATATTTAGATGTGTAAAAACATTAAATTTTTTATATTAAACTTTTTGGGGGGAATTTTTTTTTATCGGAACCCTTAAAATATTTTACTTTAAAAACATATTTTTGTGTTCATATATATGGATATTTAAAAAGGAAATAAATTTCTTCTTGTAACAATAAATGCATATTTTGTCTTTACATAAAATTTTTTAAATTTTTTAAATCCCTTTTTGTAATGTTTTTATTGATTAAATTAAATAATATATCTATTCCAATATAATGTTTAAAAATTAAAAGAAACTAATTCTATTTTGTCTTAGAAAATCATGCATGACTTTTTAAAAATATGGGAGAAGGAACATTCACGTACTAAGGTTCGATTCTAACCAATGGGCACGGAAAATAATTTAAACCATAAGGTCTAAATATTAAAGTATATTTTAAGATAAAAACATTTAAAGAAAAACACTCAATTCAATTAGTAACACTCGGACATGACTTCCCTCCTTTGTACCCAAAGACAGAATGAATTATTTTCTAACCCCAAAGGGGGAAGGGAATATTCACCCCCTTTACAGCTGGCACTCCCTTGAGCAGGTGGACTTGGATCCTTCGAATCTATCCCAAAGGGGGGAAACTGACCATCCCCTTAGCAGGTGGTAATAGACCCTTCCACTCCTACACACGTGAGTGGATATCCACAGTTAAGCAAACAAAGATTAGGGTGAAGGTTTTATACTTTAAATAAATATTGTTTAGTCCTTATGAGAGAATCTGCAATTTCTTGCACGTCCTGAGTGTAACGTCACTTCTCTAAAACATCAACATCTAGTAGGCTTTCTTTGTGGACCCGACACCCACACGTGCATCTGCAGGTGCAACGCAACCCCTTTTTGACCCCCGAGATGACGGATGACCGGATGATGAGAGGAGAGATGCTTTGAACTTGCACGGGAACGGTAACCAACGAATCCTCCTCTCACAAAATAGTGGACTCTAACCATCTATAATTAACTTTAATAACTGTAATGTATCATTTAGTAAATAATTTTCAATAGTTGTGACGTAAATAAATTCCATATTTTAATTAACCAAGAACACGCTACCGTTATTCTTTCAAACGTTACAGCTTAGAGATTGGTGGCAGCGCTTTGGGATAAAAAGTTAGCATTCAGGACCCGTGAGAGGAGGAAATTTTGGGTTTTTACGGACAGACCGCAACGCAGGGAGAGAGAAAAAGACATCTTCGGAAGACGTGCTGCAATTGAATTCAGCTTCGGAGAAAAAGAGCGTCCTGCTCAAAGAAGATCAAACTGATCTATAGTGTTAACGGCCAGTGTCCGAAGGGAAAGCGATTTTCGGAAGCCGTGCTGCAATTGAATTCAGCTTCGGAGGAAAAGTGCGTCCTGCTCAAAGAAGATCAAACTGATCTATAGTGTTAACGGCTAGAGTGTCCGTAGAGAAAGCGATCTTCGGAAGCCGTGCTGCGATTGAATTCATCTTTGAAGCCGTGCCACGAGTGAATTCAAGGCTGGTCAAACTGACCACACTTTTGTTAAGGGTGAAAGATTCAAGATTGGTCAAAAGGACCATTGTTCTCACGGAAGAGTTCGAAACCACTAGTGCACATAATTTGCTTCTGACAGCAAGCTGAGTACTTCAAATGGGTGAGTACTGTTATAGTTTTGAGTTGCAAACTGCATATTGTATTAGAAATTTTGGTTAAAGTGTTCTTTACAAATTTTGAAATACTTAGTGTTTTTTCTTGCATGGGAACAGTGTTATTTTGTTTCTAGAGAATTGTAATTGTATTTCAAGCATTATGTGCAATTTTAGCTTAATATTTATTGTGTTTTAAGTCTCTTGAATGATTTTGATTATTTTTAGTGTTAAGTTTTTCTTTGTGTATTTCTGTGTATGCATGGGACCAGTTTTATTGTATTAATAGAGAATAGTAACAAAAAAAAATAGTGCAAAATTTAGCGTGACATTTATTTGATATTGTTTAAAAAATGGCTTTCCTTGGTAAAGGGAAAAAGCAAGACATGTTGCAACTTGCTGAGGAATTAGGAATAAATGCCACTTTAAATATGACTGTCCCTAGCATAAAAATTGCAATCACTAACAGTGAAGGTTTTGAAGAGAAATTTGTTAAAAATCTGTATGAGACTATCATTGCAAACGGAAAAAGATTGGAGGAGTTAGAAAGGGCTGAAAAATTGAGATTGGAAGATGTCAAAAAGTAGCTATAAATAAATGGAGGAAATGCAAGTTAAGCGGAAAACTTGGTATGATAAAAACGCAGTAAAACGTGAATTTAAGGATGGGGATTTAGTCCTAGAGTGTTAGCTACATCCAGAGCAAATAAATTAGCAGTGCAGTGGATAGGTCCTGGGACAATTTTAAATAAAATTTCGGAAACGAACTATTTAGTCGAAATCCCCGGCAGACGCGAAACATCTCAAATCTATCATATAAATATGCTAAAACCATATTACAAAAGGCCAGAACACGTTAACGTAATTATTAATGATGAAACAAAAAAACTCTCTCGCAGACCAGGAATTAGAAATCCCATACTTAGAAAACAATTCTCTCGTTTATGATTTCGAGGACGTAATCCAGGCTAGCGAGTTGAACAAACACCTTCACGACAAACAAATGGATCGACTGCGCGAACTATTAAATAAATGTTTTTCAAACAATCCCGGTTTAACTAATCTGGTTGAACACGAAATCCAGTTAGTTAGCGATCAACCAGTTAGGACGAAGCCCTATCGAATGTCACACCGACAAAATGAAATCTTAAAAAACGAGATTAACCGAATGTTAAAATTAGGAATCATTGAGGTAGGAGAATCGGATTACATGTCCCCTATGATTTTAGTTGAGGTAGCTGGGAAAGAACCTCATCCATGTATAGATTACAGGAAATTAAACGGGATCATTAGAACGGAATATTTTCCTCTTCCGAATATCGAAGAACGCGTAGAAAAAGTATCGGCGGCTAAATTTATTACCGTCTTAGACCTATCTAAAGGATATTGGCAAATACCTTTGAGTAAAACTGCACAGCGATACGCAGCCTTCTGTACTAGCTTTGGTACATACAGACCCCTAAGGATGAGTTTCGGATTAAAGAATGCTCCATATTTCTTTAGTAAACTCATGGCTGAATTACTTAACGGACTAGAGGATTTCGTTGTCCCGTATCTAGACGATATCGCAATTTTCTCAGATACTTGGGAGTCGCACATCAAACATATGGAAATGGTTCTGCAGAGAATAAAGAGAGCTAAGTTAACGATAAAACCTTCAAAGTGTAAGTTTGCGCAACAAAATGTCAAATTTTTGGGTCACATTGTGGGTCAGGGTTTTCGCACCCCTTCCGAGATCAAAGTTCAGGCTGTTCTAGAGTTCCCCACCCCTCGCATGAAAACCCAAATACGTGCTTTCTTAGGTATAGCGGGTTATTACCAAAAATATATAAATCTGTTCTCGGTAATCGCTGCTCCGTTGACGGATGCGTTGAAGGGAAGAGCAAAGAAGGGAGAAATTACGTGGACGACCGAGTGTGAAAATGCATTTCGAGAACTAAAAGGGAAACTAATTGATAAGCCAGTCTTGTACGCGCCAAATTTTGAACGAGAATTCATTGTTCAAACGGACGCTTCAAACGCAGGTTTGGGAGCAGTTTTAACCCAATTAATTGAACAAGGTAAGGAGCATCCAATCCTTTACCTGAGTAAGAAATTTTCAGAGGTAGAGAAGCGTTATTGTACGACAGAGAAGGCATGTGCTAGTATTGTTTTCGCAATTAAAAGGTTTGCATTATTACTTAGATGGAAATTCATTTTTAGTTATGACCGATCACAACCCGTTGGTGTGGTTGAATAGAAACGTTAGTTCTAACCCTAGATTGATGCGATGGGCTTTGGCTTTGCAACCATATAATTTTAGAATTGTCGGTCGGGTAGAAGTCACAAAAATGCAGATAGTCTCAGCAGATCGGTGATAGATAATTAGGAATTGTAAACAATGTTCTCTTGCTCATGAATAATAACTGTTCCTTATAATATTTTTTTAGTTAAAGATTAATAATTGTATTAATTTTATTTATTTACTAGTATTGTATATCATTTTGAATGGAGATGCGTGTCAAAAGATAAAGCCATGAAAGCAAATGTATTAATCTGCTTAATTTTGTGTATAGGGTTTTAAAATATACATGAGTATTTAGTTTACGCAAGAGGCATATTGTGAAAAATATTTTGTGTGTAAGGTTATACACTTCGCATATAATATCAACATGTCGTTAGTATAATTTTTATTAAGTATTGTGGCGAAGAATATTTTATGTGTAAGGTCTTACACTAGCATTTGATGTAACATGTTGTTAGTATAATTGATAATAGGCATTGTGATATGAGTGTTTGCATTTTTATTTAATGTTATAGTATGTTTTCTTGCATTGCTATTGATCATTTTCGTACTATGGATTTGTGTAAGTTCCCTAGCAAGAACACTCACTCACTAGAAATAAGTAATTCCAAATTTAGTTCATTGTTTTCTTTAGTAGTTAAAATTGCAGCTCAGAAATATAGTGGTGCTTGATGAAGGGATGTGTCGGTAATCTGTCAGTTGTCTCATCGTCATTCCATTAAACTTTTCTCAACGGAAAAGTTCTATAAGAGAGGGCGAGAGCTGTAACGTCACTTCTCGAAAACATCAACATCTAGTCGGCTTTCTTTGTGGACCCGACACCCACACGTGCATCTGCAGGTGCAACGCAACCCCTTTTTGACCCCCGAGGATTCTAGCTCGTCGACCGGAAGATGAGAGGAAAGATGCTTTGAACTTGCACGGGAGCGGTAACCAACGAATCCTCCTCTCACAAAATAGTGGACTCTAACAATCTATAATTAACTTTAATAACTGTAATGTATCATTTAGTAAATAATTTTCAATAGTTGTGACGTAAATAAATTCCATATTTTAATTAACCAAGAATACGCTACCGTTATTCTTTCAAACGTTACATGAGAAAAAAAGTAAGTTTTCGTATTTTTCAATGTGAAAAATATCTTTTCCATATGAAAAACTAAACAAAACTAATAAAACTAATATTGTTGCAAAAGTTTGAAATTTGTTCTCTATCCTACCGAATGGTATTATAGCAAGAAAGATGGTTTGAGGGCAAAAAAATAATAGTCCTTTTGACAGTGCTGAATAAGTATGGCGACATATTTATTTGGTAAAGGGCACACAATTGCTAAACTTGTCGACAAACATAGACATCCCGAGATAATTTCTGAAGAATCTATGACCGGGCTTTAGGAGAATTTCTACTAAGCCTCTTGGGGAATCTTTGGGGCCATCAATTAAGTTATTTCACAGTCATCCCTTTAAAGAAAAAACCATGATATGCAGATTAGCTAGTGTATATATAGTTGAAGTTAAATAATCATAGATTAGAAGGAAAAGGGAGCGGAGTCGCTGAAAGCAGTGCTGATACGGTAAGTATAAGAATTTCGACGCGTGATTATAAGACGCTAATTTCGAGTTAAAGATTTTTTTGTGAGTTTAAGTGCAAATTTTTTCAACGTAATTTTTATTGGGTCATTAAGACCCTCAAATAAATCCTGTTTTCTTCTTGGAGGGGATTGTGGCGGGTCTTTACGAGAATTTCTACTAATCCTCTTGGGGAATCTTTGAGACAGCAATCGCGTTATTTCACAGCCATCCCTCTCAAGAAAAAACCATGATATGCAGATTAGCTTGTGTATATATATATAGTTCAAGTTTAATAATCATAGATTAGAAGGAAAAGGGTGCGGAGTCGCTGAAAACAGTGCTGATACGGTAAGGATCAGAATTTCGACGCGTGACTATAAGACGGACTTTAACTATTGGAATAAATTAAGGAAGTTAGAATTTTTAAGATAACATTGAGTAAAGTTAAGCTATTAGAGTTTCGAGCACTTATTCACATAGGGTTTGAGCTCTCGTTATATCACTCTAAGTTTTCCCTTTATAGTTTCTCGTCTTGGAATACTATCTTTGGTCATAATAAATTGGACTTATCATGGTTTGTCTGGGTCATCAAACTTTACCATTCACAGATTTAAGTTGATTAGATGAGGAGGAAGCTTCAGCCAGGGAACCTATCTTACATTTGGAGATGTTCTTCAGTACGTAATATATTAAGAACTAATTTTTAGTTTATAACAAATAACAACTAATGATAATGTTGATCTAAAATAGTTTTATCCCGACTGAAAGAAACATTTCCACTGAAATTTCTGCATGAGATTTTTTTATAGAGTAAACATTACTTAGATAGATAGATAGATAGATAGATAGATAGATAGATAGATAGATAGATAGATAGATAGATAGATAGATAGATAGATAGATAGATAGATAGATAGATAGATAGATAGATAGATAGATAGATAGATAGATAGATAGATAGATAGATAGATAGATAGATAGATAGATAGATAGATAGATAGATAGATAGATAGATAGATAGATAGATAGATAGATAGATAGATAGATAGATAGATAGATAGATAGATAGATAGATAGATAGATAGATAGATAGATAGATAGATAGATAGATAGATAGATAGATAGATAGATAGATAGATAGATAGATAGATAGATAGATAGATAGATAGATAGATAGATAGATAGATAGATAGATAGATAGATAGATAGATAGATAGATAGATAGATAGATAGATAGATAGATAGATAGATAGATAGATAGATAGATAGATAGATAGATAGATAGATAGATAGATAGATAGATAGATAGATAGATAGATAGATAGATAGATAGATAGATAGATAGATAGATAGATAGATAGATAGATAGATAGATAGATAGATAGATAGATAGATAGATAGATAGATAGATAGATAGATAGATAGATAGATAGATAGATAGATAGATAGATAGATAGATAGATAGATAGATAGATAGATAGATAGATAGATAGATAGATAGATAGATAGATAGATAGATAGATAGATAGATAGATAGATAGATAGATAGATAGATAGATAGATAGATAGATAGATAGATAGATAGATAGATAGATAGATAGATAGATAGATAGATAGATAGATAGATAGATAGATAGATAGATAGATAGATAGATAGATAGATAGATAGATAGATAGATAGATAGATAGATAGATAGATAGATAGATAGATAGATAGATAGATAGATAGATAGATAGATAGATAGATAGATAGATAGATAGATAGATAGATAGATAGATAGATAGATAGATAGATAGATAGATAGATAGATAGATAGATAGATAGATAGATAGATAGATAGATAGATAGATAGATAGATAGATAGATAGATAGATAGATAGATAGATAGATAGATAGATAGATAGATAGATAGATAGATAGATAGATAGATAGATAGATAGATAGATAGATAGATAGATAGATAGATAGATAGATAGATAGATAGATAGATAGATAGATAGATAGATAGATAGATAGATAGATAGATAGATAGATAGATAGATAGATAGATAGATAGATAGATAGATAGATAGATAGATAGATAGATAGATAGATAGATAGATAGATAGATAGATAGATAGATAGATAGATAGATAGATAGATAGATAGATAGATAGATAGATAGATAGATAGATAGATAGATAGATAGATAGATAGATAGATAGATAGATAGATAGATAGATAGATAGATAGATAGATAGATAGATAGATAGATAGATAGATAGATAGATAGATAGATAGATAGATAGATAGATAGATAGATAGATAGATAGATAGATAGATAGATAGATAGATAGATAGATAGATAGATAGATAGATAGATAGATAGATAGATAGATAGATAGATAGATAGATAGATAGATAGATAGATAGATAGATAGATAGATAGATAGATAGATAGATAGATAGATAGATAGATAGATAGATAGATAGATAGATAGATAGATAGATAGATAGATAGATAGATAGATAGATAGATAGATAGATAGATAGATAGATAGATAGATAGATAGATAGATAGATAGATAGATAGATAGATAGATAGATAGATAGATAGATAGATAGATAGATAGATAGATAGATAGATAGATAGATAGATAGATAGATAGATAGATAGATAGATAGATAGATAGATAGATAGATAGATAGATAGATAGATAGATAGATAGATAGATAGATAGATAGATAGATAGATAGATAGATAGATAGATAGATAGATAGATAGATAGATAGATAGATAGATAGATAGATAGATAGATAGATAGATAGATAGATAGATAGATAGATAGATAGATAGATAGATAGATAGATAGATAGATAGATAGATAGATAGATAGATAGATAGATAGATAGATAGATAGATAGATAGATAGATAGATAGATAGATAGATAGATAGATAGATAGATAGATAGATAGATAGATAGATAGATAGATAGATAGATAGATAGATAGATAGATAGATAGATAGATAGATAGATAGATAGATAGATAGATAGATAGATAGATAGATAGATAGATAGATAGATAGATAGATAGATAGATAGATAGATAGATAGATAGATAGATAGATAGATAGATAGATAGATAGATAGATAGATAGATAGATAGATAGATAGATAGATAGATAGATAGATAGATAGATAGATAGATAGATAGATAGATAGATAGATAGATAGATAGATAGATAGATAGATAGATAGATAGATAGATAGATAGATAGATAGATAGATAGATAGATAGATAGATAGATAGATAGATAGATAGATAGATAGATAGATAGATAGATAGATAGATAGATAGATAGATAGATAGATAGATAGATAGATAGATAGATAGATAGATAGATAGATAGATAGATAGATAGATAGATAGATAGATAGATAGATAGATAGATAGATAGATAGATAGATAGATAGATAGATAGATAGATAGATAGATAGATAGATAGATAGATAGATAGATAGATAGATAGATAGATAGATAGATAGATAGATAGATAGATAGATAGATAGATAGATAGATAGATAGATAGATAGATAGATAGATAGATAGATAGATAGATAGATAGATAGATAGATAGATAGATAGATAGATAGATAGATAGATAGATAGATAGATAGATAGATAGATAGATAGATAGATAGATAGATAGATAGATAGATAGATAGATAGATAGATAGATAGATAGATAGATAGATAGATAGATAGATAGATAGATAGATAGATAGATAGATAGATAGATAGATAGATAGATAGATAGATAGATAGATAGATAGATAGATAGATAGATAGATAGATAGATAGATAGATAGATAGATAGATAGATAGATAGATAGATAGATAGATAGATAGATAGATAGATAGATAGATAGATAGATAGATAGATAGATAGATAGATAGATAGATAGATAGATAGATAGATAGATAGATAGATAGATAGATAGATAGATAGATAGATAGATAGATAGATAGATAGATAGATAGATAGATAGATAGATAGATAGATAGATAGATAGATAGATAGATAGATAGATAGATAGATAGATAGATAGATAGATAGATAGATAGATAGATAGATAGATAGATAGATAGATAGATAGATAGATAGATAGATAGATAGATAGATAGATAGATAGATAGATAGATAGATAGATAGATAGATAGATAGATAGATAGATAGATAGATAGATAGATAGATAGATAGATAGATAGATAGATAGATAGATAGATAGATAGATAGATAGATAGATAGATAGATAGATAGATAGATAGATAGATAGATAGATAGATAGATAGATAGATAGATAGATAGATAGATAGATAGATAGATAGATAGATAGATAGATAGATAGATAGATAGATAGATAGATAGATAGATAGATAGATAGATAGATAGATAGATAGATAGATAGATAGATAGATAGATAGATAGATAGATAGATAGATAGATAGATAGATAGATAGATAGATAGATAGATAGATAGATAGATAGATAGATATTAAAAATAATATATGGAAAACTCTCTCTCTCTCTCTCTCTCTATATATATATATATTAAAAATAATATATGGAAAACTCTCTCTCTCTCTCTCTCTATATATATATATATTAAAAATAATATATGGAAAACTCTAACATTTTTCATTATATTAATAGCATTAAAACACTTTAAAAAGGAAATAAAATCATACAATAAACAGTATAATTTACTGATATTATCCGATTAAGTCCTTTTTGACAGTTATAGGGATTTATGAATATTTAGGAAAATAAAAACTATATGATGTATTTCTTTGAGTTGCAAATGAAGAATATTATTTACTAAAATATTCTTTTGAATATGCCTTTAAGAAAATTTACATTTTTGAATTAAACAAAATTACACGAAAAAATATTTAAATGATCCATGTTACATTTTATAATAGCCAAAATATGGGGCCACTTCTTTTTCTTAAAAACCATAAGTGGAGATTCATGATTTAGAATACAATGTTCTTCTCCGCAGAGAGAACATCCAAAATGGTTTGCTTATTAACACGCTTCCTTTCTTCGAAAAGATACAGAAAGAGACAGTAGCAGAAATAATAAATATATTTAGCACTACGGAACACGAGTTAATTTGTTTTCCGTTGACAAAACAATTAGTATGTAGAAAATAAATTTTTCAATTTTCTTTATGCTTCCGTGTTGTTTTATGAATAATACTTTTTCTTTTCAATGTCTGTTTTTTTAATATTTCTATTGCTTATCGTCTGCAATTAATCAGAAGGCTTTAAGGAAAGGAGAGATGAATGATACATACATTTATGGAAAAGATGACCTAGAGAAAAAGAATTATGCATTTGTGTTTTATATTCGAAGAAAAATGAACATTTATCTCCCCCTCCCCCCTCTACTTTTAAACAGGACGGTGACTAGGGTTTCTTTCCCCGGAAATCGAAAGATTATCACATTTTTACAGTGTTGGAAATTGTACTGGTTTCCAAGAATTCCCAAGAAAGACTGTTATAAATGAAACTATAAAAACGAAAATGGGTATTGTAAAATTATTCATTGCACAAAATAAGTTCATGCGGAGTTTGGTTTTTAAAAGTTAGTCTGTTTACGCCAGCGATACTCAACCCGTGGCCCATAGAGCCGTTTCAGGTGGACCGGCCATGGCCCATTGCTCTGAGAAATTCACTCATTCAAGAACATTGTATTAAAAATTCGGTGGAAAATTCTTTGTCCAGAAATCAAATACATCAAAGTTTCTTTTTGCTGTAGTGTTGCAAGGGTACGAATTGGTATTGTTTTTCTCTTTGGAACGGATACGGTTAATGATAGCAGACAACAGTGGAGTAGCGACAATTATCTTTCATATCTTCTAAGTGAAAAATATTCGAAGAAAAAAGATCCTTTCAAGACGATTGGGAGGCTGACTATTTTGTAGTGAAAAACAAACATGGATCATTAATTGTTTGTTTTGACAAGAAAGTGCTGTATTTAAAAATACCAATTAATATGAATCATTCAATGACACTTTTCTTCGAATATCTCTTTCAAGAGGTGATAAATAAACTTCCTTGAATAATCTTTGTTTTCTTAAATGCTTGTAATTTAGTGTAGTGACAAAAAATAAAAAAATGTAAAAAAAAATATTAATTAAAAAAAAAAGCAAAACAGAAGAATGGTAATATTTTGATCAATTTTCCACATTTTAAATTTCCAATGGTATCTTGGTCTTAAAGCATTTCTTCTCCCTCCCCATTTATCTCCATGTTGCGGCACGCGTGAAATAGCTAACACGGCCCAGCAGAAAAAAAGGTTGAGTAGCCCTGGTTTAGACAGTAAAACATGCTGGAATAATTTGTTGACAGTACTTGAAAGACTGTTAGAGATAAGAAAAAATCAGTTTTTTCCTAACATTAATTGAAATCGAAGAATAAAAAAAATTGGCTAATGGGGAAGCTGGAAATTTTGACTGCAGTTGTAGCATACTTGAAGCCAGTAAAAACTGGCTTGGAAAAACTATACATTCGGAAAGACTGCCCAAGAAATATTTGTTATTATTATCATCAGACAGTTGACCAAATAAAATTCAGAATTTTCAAAGATATTGGAATATTTTTGGTCCAAAGAATTAGTAAAGAAAACCATGACACTTTAGTTGTATTTCTAAATTTAGGGAATTTTGTGAGAAAGCATGATGTTTCTGAAGTTACTGATGATCTTTGATGTTTACATAATAAAAATTTCTGTTGAACAAATTAAAATAATTAAACCAAGTATTTTTGAGGAGGAAGACGACTCACCGTCCATTTCTTCTCTAGCAGAAGAAAGCACGATAACTTCAGAAAAGAAATCTTTAATATTGGACGAAAAATTGGGAAAATAATGATCCATTCAAAGACCTTTGTTGTTTAAATTGTAAGATTTCTAACATGAGCAAAAGAGTAAAGAAATAATTAGTTATTTGACTTAAAAGAAAATCTCTCATTCAATATAACACTAGGTGAGTATTTGAAAATAATTAATTAATTTTCGAGATTTTCTGGGAAGAGAAAACCGCGTCGGAAAATCAGAAAACCTTATGGCGAAATAGGAAAGAAAATTGTCGAGACTGAACCCCCTCCATCCCCCCTTCCCACACAAACGCACGATCATATCAATGAGTAGCGAAATATTTAGGGTATATTAGAGTATGATATATATATATATATATATAACATTTTTTGACAAAATAGATTCTTTTAAGTTCCATATAATTAAAATTCTTGTATGGAATAGTAACTTGCATTTATCAATTTACAGAAATATCATTTTGAATTTTTTATTTAGAAATGATAACTTAACTACCCACAAAATAGATAAATTCAATAATATCAAAAAAAAATTTCAATGTTGTTGAGATCATGAATAATACCCTTTTAACTTCTTAAGAACTTATATTCATCACAAATACATTAACCATCTAGCTATTTATAATTCCAAATCCGCCACACAACAATAGGACTTCAAAGTCAGCATGTTAGTGGTCTTGCTGTGAAGATTATATCATAACACTAATATCACAGTTTACATCTTTTCCACGCACATCTTGGACATCTTACACATTTTCGACAACCAACCAAATTAGAGCCTAGCAAATTTACATTTTTGATAATCAACCAATTCAAAGCCTACCAAATTTGATTGTCATCTCTCTTTGCTGGCTAGTTTAAAAGATAGTTCAAAAGGTATGGGAGCTTAAGTGTCAAAGTATAGTATTAGTGAATTCAAAACATTATTATTGTATGGAAGAGGGATACGATTGAAATTCCGATTGAATATTGGGTCGTAAGTATTGACAGTTTGAGAAGCACTGGCTTAGAGTGATAATTTAATGACCGTTTTCCAAGTTATCAGTAAGGAGTAAGCTGTTACTTTGGGGCAGAGTGTAAATTCATTTAATCCTCTTCAGGTCCCAACACGTGTGGCTTGTTGTGATGCCCTTTGGCAACTAAACCAAAAATGAATTCCTTCTCTTTTGGTCAATTACTAAGCGCTTTTACTTATGTCATTCTGAACTGCGGTGAACGGCAGAGGAAGTCGTCATGGAATCAAAACAAAGTTCAGTATTTAATCACAAAATCATTTGATCATTTTTAATGAAGTGCTAATACGTGCACGGAATCAATGTTAACTGTACACTTCAATTTTCAGACTGGCTGCAATTCATGTAAAACAATACTTAATAACAAAAACAATAACGATGAAGTATCTTAGTTTTACAAGAAACAATAATACCTAATACTGAACAAAATAAAGATAAAACAATACTTAATAAAGCAAAAGTTGTTGTTTCTTATCCCAGATGGGGTTGCTTTCCTACACCATCTCCGTAAAACAAAAAAAATCACCAAAAAAATCTAAAAATAGAATAAGATTTCCTAAAACATTGTCAAAAGTAAAACTCAAGCAATTGTGAATACGACTGGGGGAGGCCTGATCAGACTCGCACCAATGGCACTCTGGAAAGACTTTCCGGTCCTTTGAAAAGTAACAGATTCGATTTGGCCACTAAAAAAGCGCGATAGAGCCGTCTGCTGATCCCTAGGAATATTAAGTTGGTGATAACAATGAGGTTTTTCGCAAAATGCAAAAGGCGAGTAGAGGGTATTCTCCAAAGTGCATTCAATTATATCCTTTTAACAAAGAAGAGTTCGGCAGACAACTGTCACCCCGTAAGGTGTCAGCCGTGGCCAAACTATTGGCTCTCTTGTTACCATCCAATCCAATATGAGAAAGAACCCATTGAAAGTATAAATAATGTCTAGAAGAAAGCCGAACCACAATACTTTACAATACAAGCAAAAGTATAACAATACTTAATAAGACAAAAGTAAAACAATACTTAATACTTAATAAGACAAAAGTAAAACAATACTTAATACTTAATAAGACAAAAGTAAAACAATACTTAATACTTAATAAGACAAAAGTAAAACAATACTTAATAAGACAAAAAGTAAAAACAATACTTAATACTTAAAAAACAAATGTAAAACAATACTTAATACTTAAAAAACAAAAGTAAAACAATACTTAATACTTAAAAAACAAAAGTAAAACAATACTTAATACTTATTTTTATTTCTAATGGACTGTCGATAGGAGTTTTTCCATTGCAGACCTAATACATTCTCCGAAAGCTGATATCTCTTTTTATTGCGGCACCATATAGGCAGATACCAATCGCCAAAGGTAATTTTGACACTCAGTTTCCTAGGCACCTGAGCTCTGACGATGCGACCCAATACTAGGATTTAATTTTGCCTAGAGAACCGAAGCCAAACAGACACTCTAGGGATCTTTTACATGCCTTATAATCATACGACAGGGCCACTGTCGATTTTCTGCTTCATGAAAATCCACCGACTGGGGCCATTGTAGAACCCGCAACCTTAGGTGCGAAAGGCCAGCGACAAACCAACCACGCCTCCCATCCGGTCCTTAATAGTTAATATAACAAAGATAAAACAATATTTAATAAAATGTCAAACCATATACAATAGGACATATAATAAAATTATAAGACTTAAATCAAAGTAGACTCGTTTGGAAGTCATTAAAAAAAAGAGAATTGTAACTTTCTGAGGTTAAATAAAAATTTGAGTTAAGGAAAAAGCTGACTAAACACTTGACAAACTTTCAAGCATCCCCAGTAGAAACTAATTGCTTTCGTTCAAGAGTTCACATATACTCAAACATTAGTTTCTAAATTTCAAACAGTTAGAAATGAAAAATAAAAACGCAGATGTCTATCTGAAAAATCATTTTCAAGGTTCAACAGAAAGTTTGGATAAAAGCTAAAATGATGCTTAAAGGGGACATAAGTTTTCTTAAAACTTTTATTTTAACGGCGGATAAGAAAAAAAAGTATTTCCCTCATCTCGAAAAATATTTCTGGTAATTCAATAATCAAAGAAATGTTCGTTTTTTATTCATTTGAGAGTGGGATAAAAGTTCAACAAAGTCAAGTAATTTATTTGAATTGCAAAGTATGTCAACATTGAAAAATGGTGTCCAAAGAGCATCTTAAGCTGAATCAGAATAAATTTGGTTTCCTGGATCGAAGTTGTTTGTGAAGAAGGAATTCGGGAGTCAATGCTAGGAAAGAATTCGCACCGAAGTCACTAATCACCCTCTCATCAGAAGGTACGGGAATTTGGAGTATATATATAAATCAATTGCAAGATTATGGTTGTATTGGAAATATCAGGGAGTTTTTTTTTGTTGCTAATTTCCCATTTATTTTTTGACTTACATCAATAACTACTGCATGAAATTATGGCTATCAATAAATAAAACCGTGAACGAAAGTGTCAAAATAATTCTTAATTTAATCATTTCATTTATTAAAAAATATATAAACAAATTTATCATTTTGCAAAAAAAGTTTTTATCTTTTGGATAATATTTGGCATTTTATGTCACGATGAATTATAATTTAGTCATCAGCAAGATAGAAAAAACTCTTACAGAAGAAATGTTCTTCAATAAATAATTATGACTCTTTCTTATTTAAAATTATGCTGATTTAGAAAATGGGTTTCGTACATGGTATCATGCTGAACTGTTAAATGTCTTAAATCTATCAATTTTTTAATCATTTTAGTTTTAAATAACCAAAGTTTTTCGATATAATTAATTTATTATTTGATATTTTATAAATAGAACTTCCACACACACAAATTGCTAATCATTTCAAAATAATTAATTGGTAGTAAGTGTACAGTTAAAAACTAATTTTTAATTTTTTAAAACCTATATACAGATTTTAAAAATAAAGTATATCTTATAATACAAGAAGGAAAAAATTAGCATCACTTTATTAAAAAAAATTTCACGCATAATTTCTATGATACGTATTAGCGTCACCGCAGCAAAATTGACAGCACCCGAATCGCCCTTTGATATCAAAATAACAAAGATTCTAATATGTTTTATGTAGAAAAAAAACCCCAATTAGAGTCTCATTATGAAAAATTTGACTTACAATTCATGGGTAGGAAGATAATGAGCACACACATTGAATTTCAATAACGTTTTTCTTTTTTCTCCTTTTAACAGTATAATTCACAATTTTTTATTTACTATATATTTATTTATGTATGAATATTACTATATTATTACTTATATAATAATAATGTATTATTAATTAAATATTACTTATTTACGTAATTATTCATCCACCATTTATTTATGTAATTAGATATTTAATTTATCTATCTCATTACTGAATATATAATTATTTACTCATTACATCTATCTCACTAAACCAGTATGTTTAAAACAAATTTCTTTTAGACTGTTATAGAAATTTCCATAAATAAAGTTTCATTTAACCATTTTGTCATTTTGTATCAACTACATGGACTAAAAGAGAAAATGCGAATTCTGTCATGGACAAATTCTCTACGAAACACTAGAAAATGGAATTATGAACTACTTTTATCCTTTAACGAAATTTATTCTGGTAAAGAATTTCTCTTTTCTCTGGTAAAGAATTCCCAATATTTATTTCCATATTAAGCTGAAGCTTTGGATACTTTAAACACGCTAGTAAAGATTGCCCTATTTTTTATTTCCACTTAGGATAAAGTCACGTGTATTGTAATTGTTTATATGAAAATAATCCAACAGCAATATCTATTTCGATTCGTTACGATGTTGATTGTTATTAAAAATTCGGTCGAAATAGTTTTCAAACATATTGCAAGCATGGAAATTTATATACGAGTGATATTTCATCAAGAAGTCATTTTATTTTAAACAATTATTATTTAATTTTAAAAAAAAGCTTTCTAGGGGTGTTTTGTCATTTTTGTATTCCGTTAATATTTAAGTACAACAGATTATTACAAGTTCATTTGTAAGTTTATATATATATATATATATATATATATATATATTATATTCGTGCTTGCTTATTTCAAAAATGAACGTAATTTTGAAAAAAAATGTTCGATGCAAAGCTTTGTGAAGAATAATTTTAATTACCCAGGGTGTATCACTCATAAATATATATATATATATATATATATATATATATATATATATATGTATGTGTGTGTGTGTGTGTGTGTGTGTGTAATAATACACTTTAATATTATCGTAAACAACTTTTTAATTTGTAATGATCCTGACCCTTCAGGACTCACGAGTAAATAGCTAACTGCAGTTTACTGGTCTAACGGGATATAATCGGGGATAAATGGGGTTAAACTAGATTGAATGCACCAACCTTTCCCCCTTTACAACTCGGCAGGAAAAACCAAATAAAATAAACAGAAATTCAAAGTATATAAAAACTCACAGAAAGTATGAGAAAACAACCACGCACTATACTATTCTGCAACTAATTCTCCTAAAATCTTAAAGCAGAACCATTGAAAAAAAGATTCTTCAAAAACGAATTTAAAAAATTCTACTTACACAGCGGTTTCCAAGAGAGTCAAGAGTCTTGAAATTAATGGAAAGCCACCATTCATTGAGTTAAAAATCCAGATCATACATAAACACATCTTTTAAACTAGCAAGAAAAGATAGATGCCAAGAGAGATGACAATCAAATTTGGTAGGCTATGAATTGGTTGGTTGTCAAAAATGTAGAAATTTGGTAAGCTCTAATTTGGTTGTTTGTCAAAAATGTACAAATTTTTAAATGTTTAATATGTTCAAGACGCGTGTGCAAAAAATGTAAACTGTGAGGAGAGTTTTATAATATGATCTTCACAGCAAGACCACTAACATGCTGACTGAGGTCCTATGAAGTTATGAGGTAAAAAGAGTAAAGGCCCTATCTTTTTCTAAACAATAAGACAATTAATGGTGCATATATTTATAAAATAAAACAGATCTTTCTCTATTCAATTATATTTTTAATTTAGAATAACATAAAAAAGGATTTCAATATACTTTTAATTTATTTAACTTTAAATCATATAAATGATATTTTTATGTTAACTGAATATTTTTCGGAAAAAATCTAAATTTTCATTCCTAGTGCTCTCCTTTTCGAACTCCTTGTATTAAATAAAAATATCTTTTCTACATCGACATTTGTGATGGACATAACACACATTCAGTCAATAATTTTTAATTTTAATGGGGGATATACTTCTTCAAATGCGCATGACAGTACTTCTAACCATTTTCTATTCAAGTTAAATTTCTTATCTTTCTGTTTCTTTTATTACAAGGAAAAATGTCACACATCGATAACTACATTTTCACACAATTCAGTCATTACAAATTCTATTGTGAGAAAAGTTCTCCTAATTAATCTTGTCTTTCAAAACAGTACACTTAAAACAATTTTGTTCAGTGAAGTTAACCGACAGTTCCACAATGTATTCATACCAAATTTTAAAAACAAATTTAACACTTGGAAATGTATCCTGTATTAAATTTTTCAGTATACACAAATATTTCCTGCTGTAGGGAAGATATAGTATGAGATGTGGTGTGCGGTTGTGAAAGAATGTCTTCGTACGTGTAGACAATTTTTGAAAATTTAAATATCACTGAAAGCTGATCATATAACTGCAAATGAGCCTTATTTTAATGTGTGCTGGTATCAAAGTAAAACACTTTACAATATTAAACAGCCTATGGGTTTATACTCAATATCAAACTATTCGCAAAATGGCTTACAACTTCTATTCAATTTGTAAAGAAACTGAAATATAAATATATCTTACTGCAGACAAAAATATTCATAATATGTAAGTATCCTGTTGCTCCACTTATTTCTGTACATTTTAAAAACTGTAGCTGAATGAATTTTTTATATTCATAAACGAGGCATAACAGCTCACACAGTCGTAAAAATGTCCTTATCATTTTTAAATATACTACTATAAAACGTATATGGATTGTAAGATCAGTTGTAAAATCCTAAAAGCTTTTAGAGGAGCTAAAAACATGTAATTTTGGATTGATAAAATGTTTAATATAATACACAAATATACATGTTATTAAGCAAATACAGATGAAAAATCAAAATTCCTTCTGAAATAAACGTAATTGAAAGAAAAATGTTTAATTGCAAATGAGTGGAAATACATGTTTATCTAAGGGGTATCCCCAAAGTGAGGTAATCCTCAAACTTAAGACTCAAACTCAGAAGCACAACAATCCATGAGGGCCAGGAACTACTGTGCCCATCATAATACACGTGACCATTGGACGCTGAGGTGCATGAACAGATGTCCCGATTTGGTGGTCTGTCTGAAGAGAGACCATCAGTGTTTAAGACCCGAAGAAAGCTTGGTACTCATTTATCGACCCAATGTAGCGGGGATGAAAGGCAGAGTCGACCTTGCGCAGCCCGTTAATAGAACCCCAGACCTGTGGTGTGGAAGCACTATACACTTCCACTCAATTCTATTCGGTGAAAAATAAAATTTAATGTTAGAATCTTATATAAATCCCTAATGAATGAGGGAGTCTAAACTTTTTTTTTCATGTAAACTGTTTAGACGGAAATGGTTAATTATGAACATTTCACAAGTTGCATAAATTAAAATTAACCATTATAGTTAACATAAATTTTTAAGGGTACAAAAGGTGTATTTCGGCTGCACGAATTAATTTTAAAAGGAATACGGTTACGAAAAAGTAGTACAAATCTATCTAAAGTAGGGTTGGTTACCTTAGATATTGTCAAACACAACAATGTATTGGAAACCAATTCCACAATTCGTTGTTATAAAAATGTATGGAAAATTACAAGATTTATTTTTGCATTTGTAATTTATATATATATATAATTTTTCCTGGGAGCTTTAAAAGCTAGAGCGGCATCCATCAAAACCGCGGTTCTCTCTCTGTTTTTCCAGATCGCCCCTGACTAAGCCGGCTCTGCCATAGTAAGTGAAAATGCCGGATTTTGTTTGTCAAGATCATTTTATAGCAGACTGCATTTTTCATGTATTTTAGATGGTCGTTTTATATTTTCTACATCAATATCTTAATGTCTGAATTTAAAATTACATAAAATTCTTGACTTTCGCATCAATGACCATGATAATTTTTATTAGTATATGAATGTGTCATCAAACGATTACATGACTAATATTAACACACACACATTATTTTAACCATTTAATTAATATCAAGTATAACATAACGCACACAAATTTTCTAAACTTTAAAATAAATATTTCGAAAACTACAGATATACTCAAAATTTTTTATTCCTACGCTTTAGCTTCTCAGTTTTGCTTCTCTATGTAAGAATTTATTGTAAGTGTATATTCATCAATTTTTATAGTATATTTTTTGCTCTTAGCATGCGGTTTTCAACCGAATTGTATGAAATCTTCGAAATATATTAAACGAATGATTGAATATTAACGTCGCACTGTTCAGCTACACGAGGGCTTTTGGCGACGGACCACGTAATTTTGAACCATGGTCAAGTGACGTGGACGACACCTGAGCTGGCACCCCCCTCTCCTAACTACCCCACCACACCAACGGGAGGACGTTTCAGCTCTCGACAGATTTAACGTGCATCGCTGCCCTACACGGCGGGTCTTTAGTGGTACTGGGCTCGAACTCGTGACAAAGCAAGCCACGTTCCGATACCTATAGCACTCGGCTACCGCGGCCGAAATATATTAAGATACCAAAGAAGCTATATAATAAAATTTGAAATTTTTATTATACTCAAACATTTGCTAAAACTTATGGTAAATAATTTTTAACTGCGCGATGCATTTTTTTTTTCGAAATTTCAAATGGAATTTCTAACATAAAATTTCTAGCTTTATATAAGATCGAGATTTCAAAACATATCCAGATTTTAATTACTTATTCAGTTAGCCTTTAAAAAAGATAAATGTTGAGGTATTTTGTATAAATAGATATTTTTGAACAATATATAATTCGAATGTTTTTCAATAGCTAGAATTTAAAATTGATTTTTATGTTTATTTATATGCATAAATGTCTACTGTAAATGTTTCCGTATATTTTTGATTAACATTTATTCAAACATCCCAGTTATAAAAAAAATGTGGGAAAATCTTCATTCATGTTGTCTTTGATGTAAACTGAAGTTCAAGCACTTAAAATTCAAATATAATTCGGTGTATTTTAACAATATATAACCAGGCACACACACACTGTACTTAAACTTCCCTGAACACTTAGTCTTTGAAATCTAAAAAAAAAAACCTAATAAATCTTAATTAGTTTTTTTTGTTATTATTTTTATCAAAGTGTAAGAAAATGTTTCAAATGATTTGATGAAGTTTAAATTTATTCATTTTTATTGGTTGGAAAATTGAAAAGGTTCCAAATTTTAAAGAGTTTGATGTTTTATTAATTTTTTCGGTATCTTATAATAAAATAATCATGTTTCAAAAACTGAAAGCTTTGAATAAGAAAAATGAAGCGAAAGAATATACTTAAAAAAAGATAATTTGTCTAACTATATAAAATAGCAGATTGCCCTGACACGCTTTAACTTGTTACAGTTTGAAATTAATATGAAACCAAAAGGGAATTGTAACATATTTTATTATGCGTTGGGACTTTTGGAAACTTTTTTAAAATACAAGCTAGCAAAGA
This sequence comes from Trichonephila clavipes, assembly GCA_019973935.1. Classification (NCBI taxonomy): domain Eukaryota; kingdom Metazoa; phylum Arthropoda; class Arachnida; order Araneae; family Nephilidae; genus Trichonephila; species Trichonephila clavipes. The sequence goes on along the minus strand of BMAU01000481.1, from coordinate 195,005 downwards.
AACACTTCTTGGGTTGTAAAGAAATTTCTCCCCGATTTTTTACATTGCCCAGGGTCAAAATAAGGGGTTCCCTGCGAGCCATAAAACTCCTGCTGTGTTGCTTCCTCCGTCCCTCATTATCTTTCAAGATGTTAAACCTTAAAAGGGGGGAAAGGATTTCAGAAAAGGGCGGCTAATCCGCTTTTGAAAACGTTACTTGAAGGCAGAAAAATCCGTGCAGTCCATTTTCGAAGCCTCTCTAGTAGGGCGGAAAAATCCGTTCTGTCCATTTGGAGGGTTAAGGGTGAGTGATGAATTATTAATTTAATCTAAGTCATTTAAAAACAAATACTTCAAAGTAAAAGAGATTTTATTTAAAGAGTTAAAGGGAAATATTTACAAAAGTGGATATTTACAAAGAGAAAGAAATGCAGGAATTAGGTTAATTAAAAGTTGAGTTATACCTTTAGAAGACGGGGAAATAAACCTTTCTCATTCTTGGATGTTAGGACTGGTGGTGCCGCGCTGGGCGCGGAAATGCGGTAAAGACGCGACGTGTTGAACAAGCAGTGGTTAGTAGGCCTCTGCCGAAAAATTATTCAAGCCGGAGCTACGAAAGCTCACTAGATGGCGCTGCTTCGGAATGCAGTAATAAATAAAATTGAGATTTATGGTCCTCTGAAAAGGATATGACTCAACCTTTTAACAAATGTTTCAAAGGGAAAATCCTACAAAATTACCCTCTCCTGACAGAGCTGGTCTCTCAGCTCTTACAAAATGTTGAGAGCTAAAGTACTTTAAATACAAACTATTTTTAGTTACTACTACAAATTTGATGATTATTGGAATATAGATGCAATAAAGACAAATAATACAATTCTTAAAGATAATAAAATAAAATATTACAGGTGAAAAGATGTATACCTAATATTCACAATTCCGGACCTAAAATAGAGCATATAAAAACAAAATATTCTATGTTGTGATCTACAATTAACTAAACCATAAAAAAATCCTTCGCATCAATAGAAAGATAATGAATAATACGAAAATATAATAAATATTACAAGTGAATATAAAATGATTTATGGAAACGAGTGTTACCATAGAACATCTATTAATTTCTCAAGAGGGATATAATATGAGAAAAATTAAAAATAATAACTAATATAAAAGAATTCAATTAAGCATAAAAATGTTTCATCAAATCAGCTGAGGTGGTGGTTGAGTTCGGTCCATCGTGCTGACCAACCTTTTCCACTTCATACCTATCCTTGGAATTAACTTTTGTTACTTTGTAAAGGCCTAAGAACTTTGGTCTTAGTTTCAGTCCAGCTCCAAATTGGGTTCTTTGGATGGCTACTAAATCATTTTCTTTGTATAACGAAGCTTTCTTTCTTCTTCTGTTATACGTCTTTCTATTTTCAGACTGCAGGGTTTCGATGTTCTTTTTTGCATCGTTTCTTAAAAATTCGCGTTGTTCTAGTCATTCTTTCGCCATTTCTTCTAGAAGTAAGTCTTTGATTAGGATGTCTTCCTTGTTACGCATTTTGATTCCCACTAATAGTTCGAATGGTGTCCATTTTGTACTGCGACTTATAGTACTATTTAGTATTCTCTGTAACCTGTCGACGTATTTGTACCATTTCGTTGAGTCGTCTAATGATAGTTTGGTGAGAACTGGAATCAAAGTTCGATGAATTCGTTCAACTTGTCCGTTTCCTCGAGGAACACCTGTTGCTATTTGTAGATGTTGAATGTTTTCTTCATCACAGTAGTCGTTGAATAATTTTGAAGTGAACGCTGAACCTCTATCAGAGATAATTCTGATGGGATTACCAAAGGTCTTCTGCTGTTGTTTTAGTTTTTCGAGGGCACTTTCAGCAGACACAGTTTTGACGGGATATAGCCAAGTAAATTTGGTAAATGCGTCTACTACGGTGAAAATGTGTTGATAACTTTTGTTTGTGGAGGGTGAAGGACCAATGAAGTCAACATGGTACGTACTTAAAGGAATGCTTTCCTTAGAAATAGGATTCAAAACCCCTTCCTTTTGCCAGTTTTCTTATTAGCTAAGATACATGGAACACAATTAACTATTACTTTTTGAACGACGTTGGATAAATTTGGGATAAAAAATTCCTGTTTCACAATTTCTTCTGTTTTTCCTACTGAGAAATGACCATTTTCGTGAATCAATTTAATTAGTTCAGCTTGCATTGCTTTAGGGGTTACAATTAATTCTCGACCATTTAAGTACTTGTAGAGTATACCATTTCGCTCAAAAAGTTCTTCTGATTCTTGCTTCTCTAGAAGTGATTTAAATGTTTGGATGTTGTCATCTTCCTTTTGTGCATTTTTAAGCTTTGAAGTTAATGTATCATTGCATACCATCATTACGGGATATCGGCTAAGAGCATCAACGTGCTTCATACGACTTCCAGCTCTGTGCTCTATTTCATAATCGAATTCTTCTAATTGAAGCGCCCATCTGGCTATGCGAGTAATTAGCTCCTTTTTTTGCATAGTCTTCTGAAATGCTGAACAGTCAGTTACTATTTTAAAGTGTTGTCCTAAAAGAAAAACACGAAACTTCTTCAATGCGTTGATAATTGCTAGTACCTCTAATTCGTAGCTGTCATACTTTTCTTCTGCTGTATTTGTCTTTTTCGACAAGTAGTAAACGGGAGGTAACTTTCCATCTTCTGCTTCTTGTAACAAAATTGCGCCGTACCCTTGTTTACATGCGTCTGTATGCAGTTCTGTTTTTCTTCCATACTTGTAAAGGTGCAAGATTGGGCCTTCGGACAGGATTTTCTTCAATTTTTCAAATGCTTCTTTTTGTTTAGTCCCGAAAAAAAAACAAAGAGGTTTTCATTTCTTGTTAAATCGCTGAGTGGTTTAGCTATCTTTGAATAATCCTTGATGTACTTGCGGAAATATCCAGTTAAACCAAGAAAACTTTGTACTTGTTTTATTGTTGTTGGTTCTGGAAATTTTCGGACAGCTAGTGTCTTCGTGGGAGATGGTTTAATAGTTCCGCTTTCTACAATGTGACCTAGAAATTCAATTTTCTTTTTAAGAATTGGCACTTCTTGAACTTAATTTCTAATCCGTATTTCTTTGCGACTTCAAAAATAATTTTAAGTTTTTCGAGACCTTCCTGTTCGTTTTTCGCTGGAATGACGAGATCATCTAAATAACTGATTACAATTCCTTTCCGAGTAAGATCTCTAAATATACTTGATACGTAGCGTTGGAAAACTCCTGGACTTGTGTTTAGTCCGAAAGGAACTTTGTTGAATTCAAATTGTTCATCTGGGACGATAAAGGATGTATACTTTCTGCAATCTTCGTCAACATCGACGTGAAAGAAACCATTGCGTAAATCTAATGTAGAATATACCTTTGCTTCTTGCAAAGTGTCTAAAACATCTTCGATGATAGGTAACGGAAATTTATCTTTCACAAGCTTCTGATTCAATTTTCTGTAGTCAATGCACATTCTCGAAGATCCATCTTTCTTTTTTACCATTACGATTGGACTTGCATATTCCGCAGAACTCGGACGTATAATGCCTTCGTTGAGCCATTCTTCTATCTGTTTGTTTACTTCTTGTCTTTCTGTGAAAGCTAGTCGATGAGGGTGTTGACAGACTGGTTCTTCGTCTTTTAAAATAATTATCATTGTGACGTCAGTAGATGCTGTTTTTTCTGGCTTGTAGTCTTGAATCAACTTTTCAAGTTCCTTCTTGATTTGACGATTTTCAACATGGCGTAGGTCTAGTTCTTCTTAAAGATTTTCAGCAGATATTTGCATAAGCTGTGCATGATTCTCATATTTGTTGAATTTAACTCCTTCTTTAGTAAAACTTATCGCTGCTTGTTCCAAAAGATCTGATCCAATAACTGCTTCGAATTTTAATTGATCAGTCGGTACAACATGCCAAGTTAACGAGTAATTTTCATCATCTATTTTGAACTCATGTTCAAAGGAACCGATAGTTGTCACTTGTGCTTCACCAATACCTGTGAGAAGCATCTTGTTCTTCGATAATTTTGTTGGCTCCATTATTCTTCTGCTCGTATTTTCTCGAAGCAAACTTACGGTACTACCACTGTCTATGAGCGCCGTGATTTTCACCTTTCCAAAAAATATCTCTTTAGTACGTAAACCTTCCTTAACGATGAGTGTGTGCAAGTTTCTTTTGGAGTTTCTTTGAATTTCTGCGATTTTGGATAGTTCGCCTGAGCATGCTTGGAAGCATTGTGATTTGCGTGTTTCTCGTAATTTTTGTTGTAATACCCTTTCTGCGCGCTGTCTTGATATCTTTGAACAGATTCGTACTTGGTGACAGGGGCTTCGTAATGTTTGTTGTAATTCGTTGACGCTGGAAACTTCTTATCTTTCCTGTTATACTCGAATTTTCCAGGTGCTTCATATCTGCGATTCTTTTCTGTGAATCTGAATTCTTGTTTCTTCACAAATGGACTGCTAGATTTTTGTTTCAGAGTCCTTTTAAAGTCTTCGAATTCTTCTAGTTTTTCTGCTAATTGAACAGGCGCGAGTTCATGTTTGCCCATTCATCAAGATAATATTCTTTAAATTCAAAAGGAGTTTTTCGTTTGAGTTGATCTGTTATGATTAGATCTGATAACTTGTTAAAAGTATCTCTATCTTCAATCCATCTATCCATCCGTTGAAGTAAGTGTTTAACTCATGGTAAAAATCAATCCATGTTCTTTCAGGTGCTTTTTGGTGAGTGAAAAATAGTTGTCGAATCTTTTCTGGAGTTAGTTTAAAGCGTTTCAGCAGTAAATCTTTAACGTGTTCGTAAGAGTTGGCTTTATCGTCAGGCTCTCTCACTATGATGTGAGATACTTCCGTCGGTAACAAGCCTAACAGATGAGAAACCCAGTTTTCTTGATCAATATTTAATCTCTGCGCTTGACGTTCAAATAATTTTAGATAAAGAGAGACTGATGTGTCTTCTTTCAAATCAAAACGATGTATAAACTTTGAAATTTCTTTGACGAGAAATTTAGAGTATCACTTTCTTTAGATGTATCAGCGCCTAACTTGGATTGTGTTTGGATTCTTAACTTTTCCAACTCAAACTCATATTTGCGTTTTTGCTCATCTAACCTCAATTGTTCAAAGCGTAATTTTTCTTCTCGTTTTTCAATGCGTAATTTTTCTTTTTGCTCTTCAATGCGTAATTTTTCTTTTTGCTCTTCAATGCGTAAATTTTCTTCTCTGGCTTTGCGATCTTCAACAATCGTTGAATGTATGTTTTTGGTCAGTTCTTCGTCATAATCTTCACTACTAATAATTAGATGTGTGGCGATGGTCATAGATTTATCGAATTTTAAATTTAATTCCGTGGCTAAGACAAATAAAGCTTCGCGTCGACCTTTGCCAAGATACGCCATTTTAAAATTTAATTTTAAGTTTAGATAGTAACCAAAGGAATAAACAAAATTGTCACGCGTTGAAACAAAAACAATGATGTTGCTATTGGCAATTCTCGTTTGCATTTACAAAAATTCTCAAGTTAAAATGATATTGCATCAAAATACACTAAATATACATTGAAATATTCAAATTCTATTCATTTAGAAATATTTTAAACCAGTAACGTGTAAAGACAACAGTGCGAGCTAAAATACGGAATGCTTAATTTAAAGTAGCCAAATCATTAATTTCAACTAAAAACAAATCCTTTTTTTTTAAACCATTTGATATATCAGTTCTCATTTCGTTATAATAAATGCAAAAAGAATTTGAAAGAAAAAATAAATTAATATAAATCTTGTTTAGGAACGGTGATTAAATTTATTGTGATATGAAAAAGAATTTAGGAATATTAAGTTCTTTGCTGAAAAAAGCAAAGAATTAGAAGTTATTCAATTAAGAAAAATCTCATATATATTTTTTATTACACCAGTAAAAATAAAATCTTTTTAGGATCTAATCAGCACATTCTAAGAATAAACACACGTTTCAATATAAAGCTTAATAATTCTGTCAAAATGAACGCAAAATACTTATATATTGAATGATAAAATACACCATTAAAAATAAGATCACGTAGAATAATCTTTCATCAATTCTAAAAAAATATAGCATAATTCTTTCAAAATATAATTCTCGAATACTCATAACAATAATTAATTACCAAATAGCTGCAAGAGAAATGTTACTCTATATGAGTCATCGAAATTACGATCGCATCCAAATTACAAAATGTTTAGGAATGGGAAGACATTAATCTCTTAGTTCAAGGTCGATGACATAACTAAATAAATTGAAACTTTTCATATGAAATGCAATTCCTTATTAAATGAGATAAAAACTTGAATATTACGTACGACTTTCTAAATATTTTAAAAGATATACTTGTAGAAAATTTTAATTGATACGATTTCTATACACATAGAAAAATAGTATTTCAGAAAAACACACATCATATTTAAAAATATAAATTACTTCATAAAATCGACTACAACAATTTTTTCATAATCAAATTAACGGTGACTCACGTATTCTTTTAGATTTTTTTCCTTTTGAAGAACAATATAAAAAGTACCTGATACAGTTGACGACGTGTGATTAATTACTTGAAAACAAACTTCAAAGGCTCCTGGATGTGTTCACTGGACTTGTGAAACTCTTGTAGTTGTACACGGCAGAATATAACTTGGTTTCGGCGAGCGATCTTGTAAGATCTTGAGTTGTGACTCGTTTTATTCACCTAAATGTTAGTATGTTATGAGAGGTAATCCGCATTTTCGATTCAGTCCGCTTGTAAATTAGGCTTGCAGCCAAAAATTGGTTTTTTTTTTAAAGAAGAGAGTTAGAAGGTTATCAACTTATTATTTAGAGAAGATTTTCGAAATCAAATCCCAGGCGATCCCCCAATTATTTCTGTGGGAGTCCGAATAAATCTTCGAATAAAAATCAGACTCTTCAGAAGGCGGGATTTTAGATTGGCGAGGTGGTTTGTCTAGGGGTAAGTATTTAAGGCTGAGTGATGAATTATTAATTTAATCTAAGTCATTTAAACACAAATACCTCAAAGTAAAAGAGAATTTATTTAAAGTTAAAGGGAAATATTTACAAAAGGGGATTTTTACAAAGAGAAAGAAATGCAGGAATTAGGTTAATTAAAAGTTGAGTTATATACCTTTAGAAGACGGGGAATAAACCTTTCTCATTCTTGGATGTTAGGACTGGTGGTGCCGCGCTGGGCGCGGAAATGCGGTAAAGACGCGACGTGTTGAACAAGCAGTGGTTAGTAGGCCTCTGCCGAAAAATTATTCAAGCCGGAGCTATGAAAGCTCACTAGATGGCGCTGCTTCGGAATGCAGTAATAAATAAAATTGAGATTTATGGTCCTCTGAAAAGGATATGACTCAACCTTTTAACAAATGTTTCAAAGGGAAAATCCTACATATATATATATATATATATATATATATATATATACTATTTATATATATATATATATATATTTATTATTTTATATATATATATATATATATATATATATATATTTATTATTTATATATATATATATATATATATATATATATATATTTATATATATATATATATATATATATATATATATTTACTCATTTATATATATATATTTTACTTATTTATATATATATATATATATATATATACTTATTTATATATATATATATATATATTTATTTATATATATATATAACATTTTATGACTACGAGATACAATTTTGAGGAGTGCTTTCAGTGGGATATTGTTTTAGTAACTGTTTTAAACAGAGACTAAAACAATACCCCCTTGTTGACCATGTCGGTAAGATTGCTTCGTTTTACTTCAAATTGCTACTCAATTGGTCTTCTAGATTGTGATTCAATCCTTTGTTTTGGAACAGGTGTACTAGGATAAATTTATGGAGAGAGCCAAAATTGTAAACTCTTAAATGTATTATCCCTTTATCTACTGATGGTATTTATAAGTGACACTAAGTTTAAAATGACATTGAATAACCATTCTGACGATACTTAGCAGGAAATCTTTTTTAATTCCTTTTTTCTAGGATACATGGTAGCACAGGTTCTATTGAGTAATTTGGCGGGTAAGGAATTTTCAGCAATTTTCAGCTGCTCTTTCATTCGGATTGTCAATATTGTCATTTTTGTTCCGCAAAGTAGTTAAAATCAAAAGATAAATGCTTTATTTTTTATATGTTACTTATGACCTTAGAAAACAAATTGACTATTTATATTAAGTGAACAGTATATAAAATTGATTTTATTGTTGAATAACTTTTTGGTACTTAAAAGTACCGTCAGCATACGAATATTAGAAAAAGGAATTAGTGTTTACTTTTCTTCCGAGTAGTTTATCATTATTTTTTTTGTGCTTTAGGGTCATTACTTAAGTGTTATAGAGTAATGCTTTTTAGCCTTTCTGTTTAGTTTAACTTATTTAGTTATTTATTTTTACTGTTTTCTTAACGTTTTCAAAAAAATTTTGAAATTTAAATCTGAGCTTGCTTTTTTTCCTCACATTTAAATGAAATATCTATTATATATTCAAAAATTAACATTTTAATTTCTTTGTATGTAACTGAGTTCTAGAATGTTTTCAATGTGCTATAATTTTCCCTCTTTTTATAATGTCTGAGAAAAAAAGAAGCTCAGTCTTCAAGAATTTTGGATTTATTACAGAATCTACCATCTGAAAGCATTGATGCCCTAACAGATGATTCTTCGGATGAAGTCCCAGCAAATAATCTTCTGGAATTTTCGTCAGATTCTGAAGCAAACAATTAAAACACTGAACAAGACCCAGGGTGCAGTAGTTCATGTTCAGTAAATGCAGTATTCATTACTCCAAGATTTAGTACTTTAAAAAACATTCAATCGAAAACACACTCAAAGTACACAACGTGTAATGTATTTTTGAGCATTAATGGAATGAAAAAATCTGTTTCTTTGAATATCATCAAAAAAAGTTTTTGTGTAAGAAAAGTAAATAAATTTTAAAAAACTTTAAAATTTTCAAAAATAATAAAAAATTAAATATTACCGTAAATAATATTAGCGTTTTCTGGTTATTTAACATTTTTAAGAGTTAGAACAGCGTTAAAAAAGTCATTCGGTCTTTTTGTATTACGAGAATATTTTAGACCTTTCTGTATTGAGGGCACTTTAAAGCACCAATTTAATTCATTAGCTCTAACGGATTAAATTTCCCACAGATGAGTATTTTATTTATGTAGGTTTCATAATTTTCGATGTAGTGACTCAAAAAAAACATTGCACGAAAAAAATTGCAGTAAACCATAATGCGGCAGATTAAGTGTAAATTGCAATAATTCTAATTATTCCCTTAGAATCAACTGAGATCACAATCAACATGATAGTAATGTACAAGATGTAATGAATTAAATGGAGTGTAAACTAAGTACGAGGGGTGATCAGAAAAAAGGGTTACAAGTCGAATAAAAGAATATTTATTAACAATAGACAGAAAATACAAGAGAGAATTAAGAGGCATACGTGCCTATCACATTTCGACATCCTAACCAAGTCTATTTATGCATTTATCAGAACACAGAACCAACTTGTTTAACCCTTCCTGGTAGAAATCAGGCCCCTGTCTATTGAACCAAGTCTCGGTGGTTGTTTTCACAGCACATCAGGAACGATATGATGCATGCTACCATAGCTTAGTCTCACAACGATCATTTTAAATAATTTCTTCAATTCATGCCGTGTTAATTTCTGTCGTTGAAGAACTTGGCGGGCCACGTCCAACCATATTGCAGTTTTCGACATGCTGTCTGACTGACTGAAAAGAGTGACACCATTTCACTACATGTTATCTGATCATTTCTTCTTCTTCATAAATTTCCACTATTTGACCTCGAATGTCAGATACAGACAAATTCTTTGCCCATAAAAATCGAATCACGGCTCGCACTTCCAAACGAGACCAATTTCCTATGCGTCTTGCCATTTCAATCGTACTTAATCTTCTGGGAAATTTCACGAACTACCCGCAAACCGGATGCATGACAAGTAGCGCCATTTGTCTCCCCTCTGGGGAAATAATATTGATGCGATGCTTCTTTAATTCTTTTCGTTTAAGTAACCCAGGCTCAATAATTATGCAACGCATCATGACCAAAGATAAATAAAACAAGAATCGTCAATTAACAAAACTAACTTTTACGCCTAAGATAAATTTATTAAAGATTTAGGTTTACAAAGAATAATTAAAAGGAGTTAGGTTTTACAAAACGAGAAGATCCATAAATAAAAAAAAGAACTTAGCTTGAGAAAGGGGGAATGATGATGGCAGGGGACATGGCCGGTACCCGGTAGTCTGGTGGGGTTCCAGCGTTTGATGTCTGCATATCTGGGAGAGCGCCTCTGTCCAAAAACGAAACGTAAATTAGATGCCTCGGGTGCCAGCGAAATAAATAGCTTATACCCAGAATCAAAGAAAAAGGGTGAAAAGAAATGTGATATCGGAAATCACTCCCCCAGCAGGGGGGAGGCTAGTGGAAGGAGAAGCCGAACGAGAACGAAATAGAAGTGACGTCACGAGGGCGAGAAGGGAAGAGCGTAGGAAGGGGGCGAAAAACCCAAAACATGTTCGAGAAGCACCAAAACGCAGTGGGGAGAAAGAATGCTGCATCTTTTTTTCGCAGCCAGAATAAATAAGAAAGGAGTCTGCAAGTAGAACTTGCAAACGCAACAGCAGGAGGAAGAAGCAGGAGCCAGCTTTTACACTGATCCCTGTTTCGATAAGTGGCAAAGACATTTGAGTGTTGTAAGATGTAGCAATTAAGTATTTATGTTGTGTTTACGACCGTTTCAAGGGTAGACTCCATTTCGAAGTTTTGTAAGCAAACTTTAATTTAGCATAAGGATACGTGAAGAGTGTTTGTGCTCTAATAACTAGATTGTCATGATTTTGGATAGAAGCAAAAATATTTCTAGAGGTTCTAGTGATGTAATTATCAATCGGCTTCATGTGTAAGTCGTGGTGTATGACACTATTTCTAACTTACCAAGGTGCGTTAGCAATGATTCGAAGAATTTTGTTTTGTATGACTTGAATGCCTCTGTCCAAAATTCGGGTGCGTTCCTTTTCATTCTCCACCTCATCACCCAAAATTCCTGGAGCCGAACTATTTGTTGTCTCCTGGATTTTGCCTCTGATTGGTCAAAACAGCCAGCGCAATAATACTTCACGCTAAGTTAATGCGTTCCCTGAACTAAGAAAAGCGCGGGAATATTTTGACACTCCCCTCCGAAGGAAGGTCACCACATCCGGTAAAGGGGAACTCGTATAAAAAATTCTAGAAAGCCTGGGATGATTTCTAAAACCATGGACAACTCCCGGCCTCTCATCAATATGTAGTTTTCAAATGTGCGGCTAGTAACCTTTTTTTTCATCATCCCTCGTAATATTAAACATGAGACCACATGTATTCGGCTGAAATATATCTTTAAAATACTTATGTATAAAATTTTATTCCTTATCCTTCTATTAAAAACTTTTAAAAGGTATCAATATCCATATGTAGAAATAAATAATATAGAAGGAGCTGTTTGAAAAATATTATTTAGTCTTGTCTGCTTATATGAAAGCACAGAAATTTTAATCATAATTTTTGATTCTCTTGTATAAAAAAATGATTTTAAAAATTGATCTAGATAAATTTTTTTGGAGTCATTCTATGTAAATAAGATTGCTTTGGTTTTATTTAATAAATATTTTAAAAGCTAAAATATAAAGTATATAAAGTACGAAGCAAGATACGAGAGGCAAAATATAGATGTGTGTGAATGTTGATTTTTTTCTCTAATACACGCACATGCACTTATATATATATAAATTCAATAAGAAAAAATGCATTGAAAATGATAAAAAAATTAACATATATATATATATATATATATATATATATATATATATATATATATATATATATATTATATATATATATATATATATATATATATATATATATATATATATATATATATATATATATATATATAACAAGATTATATATAATTTGTAAAACTTTAAATTATTATATATTGAAAAACATATTTAAAAAGAAAAAAAAAAGAAAAAAGATGGAATTTTTCATTCTTAATTTAATGCATTGTGTGATAATTGCTATCGGATGGAAAACAAAAACGTTTACATTGGCTCATAAGAATAAAAATATAGAAAACTGGGGATGATAGCTATTTTTAAAAATTGATACCAACATAAATGTAACTAACATAAAAGGAAATAAAAGCGCTTCAGTGGTTCTTGTAAAAAATATAATTAATTTAATTTAGTTATATTAATTTTTATATAGTACTTAAGAAATCGTTAAAAATCATTTCCTTTTAGAATTTTTTTTTCTTAGTGACAAATTGTGAAGAGTAATTTTATAGTTTTCTTGATACTTACAGTTAATATGAAAATAAAAGAAATCTATATATATATGTATATATATATTCATAAAAAATGTCATGTTTGTTAATATTTTCGAAGTATTTTTTTTAAAGTAAATATCTGTTCAAATCCGTAAATATCTTTTTAGTAAATATTTGTCAGTAAATATCTCTTCTGCAATTTCATCTTGAAAGGAACAGAAAAACATTTTGAATGTGTGTGTATTTTAAGCAAAAAATTGCGATTTCCTTTGAATTGCGCTATATTATTTTTTTCTTCTTAAATATTATTCTTGTTAAATGAGCATCATAAAAATTAATTTCTTGTAAAATTATAACGTCTTGAACTATCATATTTATGTAGCTAACATACCTAATGCATTAGTAAATATGTTCATTTTGCATTTTTTAGACAAAAAACAAAAAATCATTTTTTTATCATTAAGGGGAAAAAAGAAAACTTATTTTGTGAATGTATTGAGAAAAAAGAATTTCTAAATATATTTATTTACTTTTTGGTATTCAACTAAAACATAAATATGGATGATATAGTGAATGAAAAGTAATTTAAAAAAAATAGAATTTATTCTACAATGCTAATAAACTTCATATAAATATTTGTTCTTAATTTCCTCTTTAGAAATTAAATACCTTAACTCATTTTAAATTACTAAAAAATGTTCATTTAATATAGAAAATAAACTTAACAGGATGTTAATAAAATCGCTATGTATATATATATATATGTATAGTAAAATCTTTTTAGCTGTAAAAGAAAAAAAAAACTTTTTCAATTCAGTAAAAAAAAATTGTGCACATTATTAAATTTTTAAATGAAATTTATGCTTTGTAACGTTCCTTAACTTAAGTAGAAAATGTGAGTAATATATATACATATCTTCAGAATTAAAATAAAATATATGAAATGTAAAAAAGAAAAAAAATCAAATAAATACAAGTACTTCATTTAAAAAAGAAAACTTCGCATAATTTTTTCTCTCCATTTGAATGCCTTTTTTCTCTGCATATATATGCTATTTTAGCTCATTTTCTTTTGTACGTTTTCAAATTTATATTTGTTCCTAGTTAAATAAATGGGTAAGAAAGCTTTGGAAAAGGGTTCTCTTTTATGGGCAGCCTAACATATTTTTACTTTAATATACGTTTAGTACAAGAGAAAATTTTATAAAATTGAAGGAGTTAAAGAAATTCTCAGTAAACAAATAATAAGAAGTTAATGAAATCACATATCATTGCGAATTAATTTGAGCCTTATCGTATTTGATATGGATTGAATCACAGATTATTCATTAAATTTATTGGATTCTACTAAGAATTAATCGTCATAGAAGATTGCCCACAGTAATAATAATGAAACTGAATAATAAGCTTTGCAAAAATACTTAATGTAATTAATGCCCTTTCTTAAATTATGTTTTCATCAAAAATATCACACATCAGTAAAATTACAGACTCTAGTTATTTGAGCACAGCCGATAAACCGTTTGTGTTCGAATCATATTCAGTTATTAGTTTTTACTGTTGCATATTTTGTGTTGTTGCCAAAAGTGCTTGGTGAGACTTCCTCATGGTTTCCCAAATAATACCCAAATTTTAGCAGTCTCTCAGTTTTTTACAAACTTTTATTTAACTTACAATGTAATTTGCTCGGGTGGAATCTTGCAACTCAATTTTGAAGCTGATATCTTCAAAGAATTGAACTAAAGTTTTGAATGCACGTTTAATTTGGATGACAATTCATGTTTTGACCATTTATATTACGATATCGTAATTAGTTAAAAAGATATTAATTAAAAACCTTTTACCCCCTGTTAGCTTTTTATTCTGCCCAGCAGCTTATCGGATTGAGCTTAAAGAAGTTCCTATTCTTTGACTTATTGAAAAAAACCATCTTATTCTTTCTATCAAACTGAGACAAAAATAATTACATAATCGGAAAGATCCTTTATTTCGCCACAATACGGTTTAATTCTTTTTAAAAAATAATGATATGTTCTACGATTTTTTCTAAAAGGAGTCAAAATCGATGCTTTTTCATGAAAAGGATTTCTAAATCGTTTCGTCTGAATTTGTTTTCGTGTTAATGAATCGATATTCTGCACTAAGAAATTTCAGGCTTTTCTCTTTTAGAATCAGTCATTTAAAAAATAAAATGCCAAAAACTTATTTTTTACGTTTTTTCAAAAGAAATACTCACATTTTTAATAAAACATTTAAAAACTTTGTCATTTTTATAAATAATCGCACGGAACTTTTTTTTCATTTGTAGAATAGTATTATCCAAATTCTGCACGATGATTGAAAATATTGGTTTACAATTACGGATTTCAAATATTTTTTTTAATATAGTATTACAGTAAAAGCAAAAAAAGGGAAAAATAGGTTAATTTTGCTTTGCCCAATGTTGTTTTGGTCTTACAATGTTTATCCCCTACTCCCCCCCATTTCCTCTTCTTATGGCCCGAGTGAAATATCTATCATATGTACGTGGTCTGGCGGGAAAAAGATTGAGTACCCTTGAGCTAGCCTGTTCAAAATTAACCGGCAAACGACCTTGCAACAATGAGGCGTTGAATGAGATGAACAGACTGAGAAACCTGTTTAGCGTTAACTAAAAAGTAAAAAAATAAAATAAAAGTAAAAAGCTTTTTTAAAAAACGAGCTTTTATTTAAATGCGTTAAAAAGAATAAAATAAAATTTTCTTTTGAAACTTTTTTGCTATCAACTTAAAACGTCATTACACAATTCATGATATAATAGCCTGTCGCGAGATTTACCTGTGTAGATAAACAATCAAATTAATTAACTTGATCTGATTGTTTTTAACTTTTAAAATTTTCAAACTAATTAAATGCGAGTACTTAAATCTCGCTACAAGCTTTTATATCATAAATAGCATAATGACGTTATAAGTTTATAGCAAAAAATAGTTTTAAAAGAAAAGTTTATTTTATTCTTTTTAGAGCATTTAAATAAAAACTTGTTTTTTAAAAAGTTTTTTTTTTTTTACTTTTAATTATTATTTCTATTGAAAATTTTCCTGAAACCACATCAATATTTGTATTCACTTTAAACGTAACCCTTTTGAAAAACAAAAATTCAATCAACACTTTATCAAATGTAATATTCTTCATTTGCTATCCAACGTAAAAGGATGATATATAAGTGAAAAATATTAGATGAAAAATATATATGCTATGAAACATCTTTAAGGAATTAGTAATAGAAAATATACAACAGCTAAATTCGCTTATCGAACTCGAGTATACCTAAATGTGCAAACCTAATTTGTGACAGTTTCCTTAGCCTACTCCATATCAGAATAATTCAATTTATTAATACATTCCATTGCTCCTCGAAACTATAAAGAAACGAGAAGCGAAGTAAATAAACAGAAAAGAATAATACAAAATAACGGCTGATATGTTTTCCGCTGACAAATAAATTAGTCATCACAGTTTTGCTTGAAATTGGAATACGAAATATTTTTATAAATTCCGATTTTCCTTCCTGTTTCTAATTTCATCTCATCATGATTATTTTATATTACCCTTCTTTCCTCCTCTCCATCAAATTTGTTACTTATTCCTCTGTTTCCAAATATCTGTAATAAATCAGGAAGACCTCAAGAAAAACAGGAAAATGATAGGTGAATTTATGGGAACAAAAGCCTGGGGAAAAGGATATTATCAGGGATTCTTTTTTGTTCGAAAGAAGATGAGATATTTTGTCTTGATATTTTATGTAAATAAAACAATGTCACAAGAAGGGATGTTTATTGTTTTATAAGAGAAAAGTCATTACTTAGGGGTGGTTTATAAGATTGAGTGATTTAGGACCAAATAGTTTGAGGCAATTGGGCAAAAAAAAAAAAGATTATCGTTCATCCTATCAAAAATAAACATATTAAATTATTAAAAGCTTCTTATACTAACATCCTATTAAGTATATAATTTGCAGTATGTTTTATAATGATGAAAGTTATTTTATTTCTATTAAAAAATATTTATTTTTAACCCTTTAAGTTATCCACAATATTTGGGACAACTTTTTTTTCAAAAAAAGAAGAAATGGAGACTTTTTTGTGATTTTTAGATTTATTAAATACATTTTAAGATAAAAAGGCTAAAATTAAGAAGAGAAAAATAAATTATTACTACTAAAATGAGAAAAAATGGGTAAACATTGACAAAAAATTTATAAACGGGTCCGCTCTGTACAACTAATAAATGAACCCATTTCTCAATTTTGATGCATTACTTTGCTATTTCTTTTTGTAATGACCTTCAGGATAAGAGATATTTTAATTTTTAGAAAAGCTAGAGCATTTTATCTTAGTTATTGGATGAAATTGCTGAAAAAAAACAGCGATTATATTCATTTAAAGAACAGTAAATTTTGAAATAAAAAAGTGATTGATAAATCTAAAGGTTAAAATACTTCTACTGTTTCACAGATCATACACAAAAAAATCAGCAAATTATTTAAGAAACTTTTCGAGCAATCGCTGTCCCCGTTTGAACTTATCGAAAAAAAAATCGAGTAAAATGCATTTTAAAGTTTGACATCTTATATAACGTTACAGGGTCTGCTTTTACCAAAACTCTACTACTTTCTAGTTTTTGTTCTAGTGAACGAAAAATAAAAAACTTCATATTTTTATAAAGCAAATAAGATGGCATATAAAATAAGATCATAAAAAAATAATCATTTTTTAAAAAAAATTTTTGATTTTGGGTTAGTCGTATACCTTAAATATGTTAAATTTAAAATATTATAAAAACGCTGTTTTTCGACGCATTTTTTTAAAAAAAATTAGATCATAAAATAAAATTAGTGATTGTTTGGTTAGGCATAAAATTGAGCAGTAATAGACAAATTCGTTGTAAAATACTTTATGGTAAATTTTCTGAGAAAATTAACAAAGTTATTTTTAACAGTTTCTACTTAAAAATAACGAATCATATATATATATATATATATATATATATATATATATATATATATATATATATATATATATATATATATATATATATATATATGTATAAATATATATATATGTATAAATATATATATATATGTATGTATAAATATATATATATATGTATAAAATATATATATATATGTATGTATAAATATATATATATATATATATATATATATATATATATATATATATATATGGATATAGTAACCAATAGTTATCGACAACTCCACGCTGTCTTCGCGCGCAGGCGCATCTAAGTAAAAGCAGAACTGAAACTGTAAAAACAGAGACTCTTAGAAAAAAAAGGAAGAGAGAGAGAAAGGAGAACGCGAGAGGTGCGCGAGCAGGCGTTACCTTCTGCATATCATTGTCAAACTTATCTACCTTTTTAATTAATTTTTGTTTAATGTTAAATAAACCATAAGAAAGACAAACGTTTTGGACCCCTTGTTGTCTCCCAGAAATTATGCGGGCTCGGCCGGGATCGATAAAATTTCGATTTTGAACCAAAGTCTGGACAATGAACAAAAGCGTCCGTGAAGGAGACGCTCCGCCATTTTTCGGAAACTTCGTTCAACCTGTGTAGAGGTTTGAACTCAGCATGAATACTCCGCCTGTGTAGAGGCCGGGATTGAAAAAATTTCGATTTTGATCAAAGTTTGGAACGTGAACAAAAGCCGTCCGTGGAGGAGACGCGCCGCCATTTTTCGAAAACTTCGTTCCGCCTGTGTAGAGGTTGGAACTGTTGAATAAAATAACCTGTGTAGAGGTGTATCTTTCAACGAACCATCGACAAATATTCCGCCTGTGTAGAGGTTGGAACCCATCGACGAAAATTCCGCCTGTGTAGAGGTTGGATCCACTCACATATAACCTGCGAAGAGGTGTCAATTCGAACAATTTCAACTATATTACCTGCGAAGAGGTGAAATCAGTGAAATCGAAATTTTTCATCAAATATTAGATACATCGTACGTGCGAGCAACAAGGGAGCCAGAAAAAAAAAAGGTAGGATCTTTCCATATTTTTCTAAAATGTATAAAAACGCTCTTAAAGAGGATCTCATAAGAGTTGTTGAGAATCTAGACGGTACTGTGGAGAGTACGGACACTATAGCTAAACTAAAGACTAAAATTGAGAACAGTAGTACATTTGAAAGTGATCCAGATTTCGTTAAAACTTTAATTCAAAACTGTATAGATGAGAGGGTATCGCGAAACGAAAGAGAGGTAACTTTAGAAAAACAGAAAATTGAGCTCGCGAAACTTCAGTTAGCAAAATTAGAAAAAGAAGTCGAACTTCAAAGGGCTAAAAATAAAGCATTAAGTTTAAATCCTGCAGCTAAAGTCGAAGAGAAACAGTTCGAAACTTTAAATAAGGAAACCGCAACTCATATTGGCATTCGAGAAGCAGAAGATTGGTTCAGGCCTATTGATTTAGCTAAAGAGTGCGATATTTATATTTCATCTAGAAGCGGATCACATAAAGAAATTCCTATTACTTATGGATATACCCAAGACCCCTTTAAAAATAGACCACGAAACTTTAAACCAAAGATTAAAGAGAACTATCCCCAATATCTTGAAAGAGAAAATAAAAATTGCTTTATATGCGGTGATTCATCTCATTGCGCAAGAGACTGTGAGAAGCGTTTTAAACCTAAAGAATCTAACGACCACATCCATAATAGAATAAACGTGAATACTTTGAAAATCGAGAGCGAAAAACAAAATAGCGATTAATGCGCAAATCTTCAATACGTAAATATTTTTGTGGAAAATAAGCCCGTAACAGCCTTGATCGATTCAGGTTGCCAGATCCCAGTTTTAAATTCCTCACTAATTAGAGTGCAAACACCTTCCGAAGAAATTATAACATTAAGTTCATGTTTTGGCGAACAGCGAATGGTAGAAGTTAAACCGATAAATCTTTCTCTTAATCAACACTTTTCCGGTATAAGTGTTTGAACGGCAATACCACCGACCTTGACCGAAGAATTTATTATACATCCCAGTGTATATTCTGAAATAAAAAAAACTAGGCCACGCAAAGAGCGATGTTTTATTGAATGAAAGTGAATCCTCTTTAGGTGCTCATGCTTGTGTTCATTTTAATTCAAATGTTTCTGTTTCAAATGTGATAGAAAACTCTAGTTATGATTTGACACAAGTTCAAAATTTTAATACTAGAAATGATTCGAGTTCTCTAGTTAAGGATTATAAATGTAATAAAATTAAGAGTACTAAGTTAAAATTGAGTATTTTAAGAGAAAAATGTTCTGATATAGTATTGTGTAAGAAAGCCAATGGTGCCATGAAAACGAGTTCCGTGGAATTTATCTCCCGATCTCCTACCCCTTCACCTATGAATATTAAATATAGACGGTTTGTGTTGCTCCGAAAAATCTTTGAGCCTTGGCAGTGGAAACGAAGGAAAAAGAGAAATCGTTTTGAACAGACGTCCAGAACTCTAGAGAGGAAAATATCGATGCGTTCAACCAAAGATCAACTTGTTAAAAAAGACGTTTTTATGCCTGTGAAACACAATGTTTTCCTGTGGAACCTTCCGGATGTCGAAGAGGTGCCTTCACATGATGGAGAAACTGTTTAGTGCAGCAAAATTATGATATGTTACATCTTTGTTTATTTGTCGTATAGTCCTTGTCTGTTTTTTTGTATGTTTCAGATTCTCTGGTCTCCATGGAAGTACCGCTGCGGACAGCGTACAGTCAGGCTGGCCGGATATAGTAACCAATAGTTATCGACAACTCCACGCTGTCTTCGCGCGCAGGCGCATCTAAGTAAAAGCAGAACTGAAACTGTAAAAACAGAGACTCTTGAAAAAAAAGGAAGAGAGAGAAAAAGGAGAACGCGAGAGGTGCGCGAGCAGGCGTTACCTTCTGCATATCATTGTCAAACTTATCTACCTTTTTAATTAATTTTTGTTTAATGTTAAATAAACCATAAGAAAGACAAACGTTTTGGACCCCTTGTTGTCTCCCATATATATATATATATATATATATATATATATATATATATAATTCAATATTCAACATACGATAATTTTATGGAAAATTTCTTATGCTATTTTTTTATAAAGTGCGTTTATTTCTTTCAGTATTTTAGTTAAATGCAGTGACATGAAATTTTTAACACAATGCTTAGTTAAAATCCAATTTACAAAGAATTTAGACACAATAAAGAAATTAAAAACTCTAGTATTAAAAAATAGGAATTTTTTTGATTGACTGATTATAGTAAAGAAAAACAATACACAATATACCAAAGTAAATACAATAAGAAGAAAGTATTTTCGAAATTTCAGGAAAAAAAAGCCTGTGGTCGCATGTAAATTCCCCGAAAAACGTAAAATGAATTTGAAATTTATTTAAAATGTTCATAGTAACAAACTTTGCAGGAAGCCTAGGGATTTACAAAATTCACCTACGATCTCCAGTACTTTGAAATATTATTATTTTTAGGCTTGTATTACTGAACTCAGTGACGCAACAGCCCATGAGAACCAAGGCCTACTGTGCCTTTCTCAGCTTACATACCATAGGCGCTGGAAGCTGTGCAGATGTTTCGGTCAAGTGGTCAGTCTCAGGTGAAACCCCCAGTTTTCAGCTCCCAAGCAAGCTTGGTACTCATTCATTGGCCCACGGAACCGATGAAAGGCTCAGTCGATCTTGCGCAGCCCGAGATGTTAACCATGGACCGTTGGCGTGAAACACTCAGCCACAGGGCTTCAAGGGTTTTATTATTGACTATTTAAATAGACAAGAACTTTTAACTTATTTAAATAGTAACCCATCATAGGATGTTTTCATGTACGTATTAATTAATATTTTACTAATAACCAGAAGCATTTTTTTGTTAAAAAATTTTCATGCAAAGTACACATGTAAAAATGGATATAATCTGATACCTCAAGTAGTACCCTTGGGGTCTTAATTCTACATTGACTGTTCCATCGACAGAGATGTCATATGCTAATCAGCCAAAGCCGATATTAAATCAGTAGAGGGCAAGTGCTTGTCACGTGGAATGGAAGGAATGCGAACTCCTATTACAGGAGTCATGTAGGGTATTATTCCTAGTGCCACTTGAATCAAATAAAAAATATTGTTTTACTTCTAACAATTATAATTTGAAACCAACCTGAGATATGTCATAACTGTTCAACATCTGACAAACAATGAACTACAAAGTCATATTTAAAATCTCAGACAAACAAATTTTAACGTTAAGAACATTTCAAACAGTCCTTTTTTTCCATCAACTTTTATCCATTCTCTCTCAACTGAAAGGAATAATTTAAAAGGAAGGATCTGTAGAAATGTATCTACGGAACACAAGATCAGCGCAAACACGACCTACTTTAATCTTTTTACAAGATTCACTCGGGGAGTGCAGAAGGTTTAACGGGCTCTTTTTCCGAGAGCTTCTCCTAAACTTCTGAAAACCTTTTCTCCTTTCCAAATAACCTCAATTTTATTCGACGATACGCCTTCAAACTCTTTTTGAGTTACTTGAACTTGAAGATATTTGGGAAATATCGCCAAAAGATAGAGAGAATGTACTTGACTTATATTTTCTCTAGTAGAGATTGCTGGTTGGTAATTTTTTAGAATAAAAAATTTTCTGCAGCAATATTTAAGGATTAAAACATAAATAGGTCACCATCTTTATTTAACTCGTGACCATTTTGCATATGTTTCCATTTCTCTCTGTAATTGATTGATTGAATATTAACGTCGCACTGTTCAGCTACACGAAGGCTTTTGGCGACGGACCACGTAATTTTGAACCACGGTCAAGTGACGGGGATGACACCTGAGCTGGCACCCCCTCTCTCCTAACTACCACACCACACCAACGGGAGGACGTTTCAGCTCTCGACAGATTTAACGTGCGTCGCTGCCCTACACGAAGTGTCTTTAGTGGTATTAGGCTCATTTTTCTCTGTGAATACAGAAATTTAAGAGATGATAATGTAAAAAATAGTTTTGAAAAACTTTAAACCTTGGTTTAATGTTTTGAGTTTTATTTATATATATATATATTTTTCTCAGGTCCATTCCCTCTCCCCTTGTAAAAATAATAGTCGATGATTTCATTTTTCCTTCTTATTAGTGTCTAATGTTCGGATGTGCTTATCGTAATTCAATAACAAAAAACTTTTATAAAGAATATATGAGAATACCATGGAATAACTTTTAAAGTGAGCAACCAAATTCTAACGCAAAACAATATTGAGAAATTGAAAAATGTAAGATACACAAACTGGAATAGTATTTGACTAGGGAATAAGGAGTTTCGTTGCGAGTAGTTATAGTGTTGCTCTATAATGGGACGTTATCATAAAACTAAAACAATCATTTCCCCTTCGTAACCCTTTATCTACCCCATTATGATTTACAGCAGTTTTTTCATGCAATACTTTTTTTGAATCCCTACATTCAAAATGAAGGGATATACCTAAGCAAAATACTCAACTTTGGGACATTTAATTAGTTAGAGCTAATTAATTAATTAAAAGTATTCAACTGTAAAATTAATTATACACATTGTTCACTTAAAACAAATAGTCAAATCTTTTTCTAAGGTCTTCATTAACATACAAAAAATAAGACACTTACCATTTGACATTTACTTTTTTTTTTTTTTTTTTCAGAACAAAAATGACAATTTTTGCAATCCGCTGAAACCGTCGTCAGATAGAAGTGCAATTTCTGCTATAAAACTATTCGCCTTCCTTGCTAAAATACTTATAGAATCCGCGTGCTGCCAGATATCTTGGAAGAGTGTATTTAAAAGAATATTCCTGCTTAGTATCACCAGAGTATTCGTAAAAATGCTTATTCTATGTAATTTTAAAGAGAGTGTTACTTATAAGTACAGTTGGTAGATAAAGGGTTAAACTATAGTCAAATTATTCAGAGCATTCAAAGCGCTAAATCTGAATTATCGTAAAATTCGTCGTATAACACATACTTATAACTCAAAAATGATATTTAGATAGTCATTACGCTGTCATATTAAAACGAGATCAAAAAATTTTCTTTCAGAAGCCTTGGTAGAAGGGAGAAGAAACTTTAGACAGGAATATAGTTGATCCAGGAGTGATCTGACGAGTACTAAGTTAAATGTTTAATTATTTGACGAACGAATTTAAGAAGACAATTAATTTGATTGCTTTCTCAGTTTATAATCTTCATTGAAAGTAAATTGATTGAACCAATTAAAATTTAGTTATTCTCATAACAATTCCTGTTCTTTCGGAGTTCCAAACTTCATCTTCAACCTTAGTGTGGCTACAATTATACGGCGAATATATCTAAAAGTTAAGAAATGTTGCTTGAAAGTATAGGTGCATGTTATTGACCGAATTTAAGGGTAAGTTAAAATTTAATTCGCGTGGATTTGATTGGATTTGTTTCATATTAGTTTAAATTTGATTGATCAAACCTACATCAAAATGAGAGCTTCACTTATCAAGTGATATAAAACTTTATATACGCAACTGTATGATTAAATTTTAGACACGAAAGGCTTGCCGTTATCCAGTACAATTTTAGAAACTTACAATATATCATCAATATATTTTAGATTTAGGGAATAATGGATTTTTACACTCAGCTAGTAGATTGAAAATTGTTTATAAATTACTGTTACAATAAAGGGTGATAATTAAATTTAAACCTCAAGTGATCTATTCATAAAATTTATTTAGCAACTGTATTGCATTATTATACATGAAACCCATTAAAAGTATCATTAAACCATAATCAAACACTTTATATATTTCTGAATATTCACAAATTCATTAACTAGGATGCATATAACATATTTACTAGTTTCACGAGGAGGATGAAGACTATTCTTCATCGTAAAATTTTGCACCATCCGCTGTGTCGTACACGGTCTCTTTTATTCGAAACATTACTCTCGCCAGTCTTTAACCTCCCTAATTGCGTAGAGTATCTCTTTTCTCAACTTGTACGTATCATTTGTGTAATTAAGGTCCGGAAGCGACATGCATCATTCCTAACTGCTCGATGTCCCGTCATCACGTGCGCTGACAGACATTGACATTATCTGCTCTTCTCGGCTCTTGTTTTAATTTAATGCTGGAGCAGTTGAGTGATTATGGCAAATTATCGAGTTGGCTGAAAGGATCATTTGATAAAGGAAATTGGGATTCTTTTTCCCCATTTCTCTTCATTTCTACTTATTTTACTATGTATAATTTGATATTCGCAATAAATAGTTTGTTGCTTTAACCGCTTGCCTGATTATCCCGAGTTATCTTGAGTTCGTATATATTGCAGCTAATTATTATCCCGAGAAAACTCGGGCGAAGCAGAATTTGCTTACTATTACGATTGTACAGTACGATTGGTTTTATCACGGCTTTATCCGGCCTGGAGGAAATGAAAGGATCTGTTCAGGTTTGATTGGCAGTTTGCAAAGTTTTGTTGGTTTCGCGAATCTTTTGGCAGGACGGCTCACGTGTTTTTCCTATTAGATAGTACACTTCGGCTTGTGGATTTGTGATGTATAAATAATGATAGTTCCGCCGTGAAAAAAAGTAAAATAATGGTGATGCAAGATAGCGAAAGCGATGGTTGATTATGAAGAGATGGACACTGAAAATAGCGTAAGTGATGCTTCTGTATGTAGCCTTCATTTTTTACTGTAAATCAGATTCCCGATCACCTAAACAATTTAGAATGGAACTGACTGAAAAAATAATCTCAGAAAATTATCGTGAAGAGTTTTCTGCCACATCAGGAAGACCCAGCAATAGTCCATCACCACTCAGGTCAACCTAAGGGTATTTTCCAGTGGTGCTACTGAAAAAAAATCAAATCCAACGAGACAGTGTACTCTATGCTCTTGTAAGAGAGAGATTCCAGAGGTAATCCAGTAAGAAAAGATACCAGATACCAGTATACAGAATGTCAGGTATTCCGTTGTGTTTTCCCTTGTTTCGAAAACTATCACACAAATACTAATATTTAACTTTTTTTTTTCTATTTGCCCTAAATAACTCGAAATAGTAAACTAAAAATAAATTAAAAATTCAACTTAAAACCTACATATTTTGTTTCATTTCGTTTCCTTGTATTTAATAATAAGAAAAGAAAATGTGATGGAATTTTTTTACAATTTTTTTCAAAGAAAATTGTAAGGGTTAAGAACATTTCCTTATGATTACTTCTTTCGGAGGACACCCATAGATATTTATGCCAGTAGCATGTCTGTTGCAATTTAAATCCGGATCATGACTTGGAGACCTGTTTTCAACAAAATCCTGCTTTGGAATAAAGTCGGGATCAACGTATAAACTTCAGTAAGGTGTTAAATTCTTCACTTGGTACTATGCAAAAATTTTGTGAAAGAAATACCAACATATTGTAACGAACTCTAGACACATTCTAAAACTCTAGATGGTAACGAGATTAATCCGAAGGACTGCACCTGTGCGAGTGTTTCACGAGAGGGGATTCAATGATTGTCTCTCAAAGAAAGAGGTCAGTAAGCTTCACCAGCGAAATTAGTGTGGATATTCTGGATTCTGTGACTAATCCTCTCTGAGCTCCGCCAGCGAGCTAAGTGTGGAGATTTTGTATCTACCGAAGGCAGATGTGTTGAATGTCATCCTGGTCCCTTTTTTTTTTTTTTTTTTTTTTTTGCTTTTTTCTAAAAGTGTCAACAACTCGAGAGATAATATTTACCTAAGACGTGTACATAATATATTAAAATTTTTGTGTGTGAGTTTAAGTTTCCTATGTGCTTGTGATTCAATACACCATTAAAATATCATTGGAGCTTCAGCATTGAAAGTCCAACGACACTACAGTAGACGGGATCCATGTCATTTTAAAATGTTTATGTTATTCTCTAATAAGAAGTATATTGAAAGTACATTAAAAATTTCGATATCTTAAGCTTGAACATAGAACGAACCATAAAATATAAGAAATAGTATTTAAGAGAAGAATACGGTCATAGAATATCAAAGAGATCTTTAAAGTTTTAACTTTAACATTATTTTAAAGCTTAAGAGGACTTGGCACCTTTTGAGCAAACTTCTTTATTTACGTATTTAAAAATTATATTTTAACATTTTATACAATGTTTCTATTCGAGAAAATGTTACCACATGAAAATTTTCATATATTATTCACACAATTTTAAAAATTTAAATTTTTTGAAGAAAATTGGGAAAATTTTAAAATCCTACTCCTTTTGTAAAAATTAATTTTTTGACCTGAAATTTTTTATAATATTCTTATGGATGTTCTTAACAACTTTAGGGATCGATTTTAGAATAACTTCATTCGTTTTCGAGAAAAAAAATAATATGTTGATATACAGGCTAAAAATCAACGAAAAAGCCAACATGTCTTACATTTTATTTTTTTTTTAAAAGTCTTCAGTTTATAGCAAAACGGATCCCTAATTTTATTACATGCTTTATTTTTAACACGCAGGAAAAAAATTGAAGTGATTGGTAAATAGTTGTCGAAGGATCATTTTGAATGCACTAAGGTTTCGAAAAACACAAACTGAGAAAAACCACTTTAAAGTTTATAATTCTGAAAAAATAATAATTATAAGCTTAATTAAACTTAAAATACCACTGTAAGATATTACTTATACGTTTTTCTTTAAAATAATTGCATTTTCATATGTTTTCAACCCACACATTTTTATAAATGATCAACTTTTTTAGAGAGTACTAATTGCACAAGAAAAAAACTGAAGAAAAACTTAAAAAAAATTTTTTTTCTGTCACGACAGAAATTTTAGCTGTTTTTCTTCTTATAATATTAAAGTATTACATTTGTTTGAAAAATATAACAGGAATAAGAACTAAAATTATAAAATTATTAATATAAAATGCCTTAATTTAAAAATTTTACATGCACACATTTCACAAGGAAGAAAATTACATTATTGTATTGCCTCGGAAATATTCTGCTTTTAATATTACACATTCTTTTTTATAGTTATTATTTCTATAGATTTTTTTATCATAACGCATTTTTTAACTTTTTTTTCTAAAAAGGGGGTGTGGCTGAATTGCCTAATTTGTTTTCAAATGAAGTTTTATTCAACTTCTAACTTTCCGACATGCACAAGTGATATATCAATCGAAAGATGATAATGCAAAGAATAAGATTAAATGAATATAAAAAAAACGATAGGTTTGTGATTTTTAGGGTACCAAGTCCTCTTAAAAGAGGTTTCGTAATTTTTAAACAGGGTATTGCACATTATTATTAGTTAACATACATATGAGCATTGTGTAGACTTAAAAAAAGTTTTTAAAAAAGTCGAAATTTTTATTTAATATCAAAAAAATTATTTTCTTTCCTTTCAAAATGTGTTTACATCCATTTTATTTTCCTTTATGTGGACGTGCTTACTTTTTACATGTTTCATCCTATCTCAGAAAATATTTCTCAAATTTCTTTGAATCACATTGATCTAAGTCAGTGCTTCTCAAACTTTCAATATTGGTAACCCAATATTCAATCAAAATTTTTATCGCTCCCCCCCTCCATACAATACCAATATATTGAATTCAATAACACTACACTTCGGTGCTACAACTACAATACGAATTAAACCTCTTAAGTACCACCGACGTATATAAAAGTCTTGCTCAGCTACAGCGTTTTTTCCCCAGATGTATATATGCGTCTTTACGAAGTACGATCTTTTCTGTGTGCACTTCTATCCATAAAATTATTCAAAAGGCTTTGGAATGCTTTAAAAGGACCTGTGCAGAGTGTTTTCGAAGGATTTACTTATTTCATAGGATTTGCTGATTTATCCCCCCCCTCCTCCATTACAATGTTTACATTTAATCGGCAGTTAAGGAATTAATTATAAATTGTACAAATTATCAAGATAAGTGTTAATTTTTGTATATAATTTCATATATGACTAGACTGGGATCCGTGATAATTATTAAACTTGTTCTTATAACTTAGTATTGTTAAATTAATCATAAAACGCATTGTGCAGTGCTGATGCATTTATAAGTGTATTATGTCAGTGTAAATGTGTATTTTATTATTTTTATTATGTCAAAATGTATTTTGTTTGTTTAATTTCAGAAAATTAGTAACTTTTTAAAGTAATCTTTTGTTTCCGACTTTTCAATATGCTTGCACCCCCTTGTAGAATTATCACACCTCCCAAGGGGGTGCATGGCTCACAGTTTGAAAAACGCTGATCTAAGTTTATAAGTAGAGGAAGAAAAGTCTGGAGAGAGAAATATATTCTCATCTTCAAAATATTATATCGTGAGCCTAATTTTTTACTTCAATATGAAAGAGTAAAATGAGATTTTAAAAAGAAGAAAGTTTGTGAGATGGAATGAAATGCTACATAAATCTAATATGCTAGTGATTTCATCTACACTATGTAAATCCCAATTAGGTCATCAGTAATTATTCTTAAGTTTGGTCTAAATCATTTCTATTTTTCATTTTTTTTTAAATGCTTATACATCAAAATATTTTTTTTCGAAACATTTTCTTTTCAACTTCATGTGAAACATTTACTTTGGCGTTTAAGGAATATAAAAAGGAAATTAAGATACCTTCTAAACAAAAAGTGTATTTTATTCTTAAATAATTCTTTTGTTTTTTTATTGGAGCTCTTTTTATGGTGCTTATTAGCGAATTTAAAAGCACAAATAATTTCCTTTCGCAATCGTTATTTACTTTGAATATTTAAGAGAATCAGTTCCAATTTTTATGCAAAACTCATGCATAAAACACTTCAAAAAACAAGAATGAAAACATATTGTATATGTATAGTTAAATAAAAGCGAAAACAGAGGTTCAGAAAAGTGCTTGTAATTTAAGTTAATATAATTGAGTCCACACACACGAATCTGCCTTTCGTGTATACTTCAGAAAAAAAGGAGAGTTTCCTGTGTTTGAATGAATCAAAACATTATATATATATATGTGGGAGACAACAAGGGGTCCAAGACGTTTGTTTTTCTTCTATTTTATTTAACATTAAACAAAAATTAATTAAAAAGGTAGATAAGTTTGACAATGATATGCAGAAGGTAACGCCTGCTCGCGCACCTCTCGCGTTCTCCTTTCTCTCTAATGTCCAAGAGTTTTTGTTTCTCTTCCACTAGTTCAAGTTTCAGTTCGTGTTTTAGCTGCGCCTGCGCGCGAAGACTGCTTAGTTTTGGCTGCATGCTACAACGGCCATTCTGACCGTAAGCTGTCCGCAGCGGTACTTCCATGGAGACCAGAGGAGAATCTGAAACATACAAAAAAAAAACGGAACAGACAAGGACTATACGACAAATATATAGAGATTAAACATATCATAATTTTGTTGAACTAGACAGTTTCTCCATCATGTGAAGGCACCTCTTCGACATCCGGAAGGTTCCACAGGAAAACATTGTTTCACAGGCATAAGAACGTCTTTTTTAACAAGTTGATCTTTGGTTGAACGCATCGATATTTTCCTCTGTAGAGTTCTGGACGTCTGTTCAAAACGATTTCTCTTTTCCTTCGCTTCCACTGCCAAGGCTCAACAATTTTCCGAGCAACACAAACCGTCGATGTTCACTCTTCATAGGTAAAGGGTTAGGTGAGCGGGAGATAAATTCTCCACGGAACTCGTTTTCATGGCGCCATTGGCTTTCTTACACAATACTATAGGTGAACAATAATCAAAAACACTCTCTTTTATAATACCTTGTCGTAACCAATCATCAATTTGATTGTTTACCTGTAATTTCTCAGAACAAGATAAACGTCTGGCTCTCTGACACACAGGAATATCATTTTTCAATTTAATATTCATTTTTAACTTAGTACTCTTAATTTTATTACATTTATAATCCTTAATTAGAGAACTCAAATCATTTCTAGTATTAAAGTTTTTAACATATGGCAAATCATAACTAGAGTTTTCTATCACATTTGAAACAGAAACATTTGGAAAAGAAACACCATAATCTGCACTCAAAGAGGATTCACTTTCACTTAATAAAACATCGCTCTTTACATGGCCTAGTTTCTCTATTTCAGAATATACACTGGGATGTATAATAAATTCTTCGGTCAAGGTCGGTGATATCGCCGTTCGCACACTTATACCGGAAGAGTGTTGATTAAGAGAAAGATTTATGGGTTTAACTTCTACCATACGCTGTTCGCCAAAACATGAACTTAATGTTATGATTTCTTCGGAAGGTGTTTGCACTCTAATTAGTGAGGAATTTAAAACTGGGATCTGGCAACCTGAATCGATCAAGGCTGTTACGGGTTGATTTTCCACAAAAATGCTTACGTATTGAAGATTTGCAAATTCATCACTATTTTGTTTTTCGCTCTCGACTTTCAAATTATTCACGTTTATTTTATTATGGATGTGGCTGTTAGATTCTTTAGGTTTAAAACGCTTCTCACAGTCTCTTGCGCAATGAGATGAATCACCGCATATAAAGCAATTTTTATTTTCTCTTTCAAGATATTGGGGATAGTTCTCTTTAATCTTTGGTTTAAAGTTTTGTGATCTATTTTTAAAGGGGTCTTGGGTATATCCATAAGTAATAGGAATTTCTTTATGTGATCCGCTTCTAGATGAAATATAAATATCGCACTCTTTAGCTAAATCAATAGGCCTAAACCAATCTTCTGCTTCTCGAATGCCAATGTGAGTTGCAGTTTCCTTATTTAAAGTTTCAAATAATTTATCAGAAATTATAAGATCACATAGAGATTCAAAGGAATTAACTTTTCTTAACGAACCATAATATTGGAAGTTTGCCGTCAATCTTGCAGCAAATTGGATGTATGTCTCGCCTGATGATTTTACAGCATTTTTAAATGAGTTTAAACACTCGCGAGGGGTTAATTGGAATTCTCCGAGTACTATAGATTTTAGTTTTTCATAGTCATTTAATTCCTCTTCTTTAATATACAGTAAGACGTTATGAGCTCTTTCGCCCAGAAGATTTATTAAAATTTCAGATTTATATTCATCATTTATTTTCTTGGTTAAAAATGCGCGTTCTAATGATTGGAAGAACAGATTAAAATTTTCAGATCTGGTGGGAACAGGAAGAGATAAAGTTTTTATACTTTTTATCATATTTTCTATGTTAGTTTCGAACTGTTTTTCTTCGACTTTAGCTGCAGGATTTAAACTTAATGCTTCATTTTTAGCCGTTTGAAGTTCGATTTCTTTTTCTAACTGTGCTAACTGTAGTTTCGCGAGCTCAATTTTCTGTTTTTCTAAAGTTACCTCTCTTTCGTTTCGCGATACTCTCTCATCTATACAGTTTTGAATTAAAGTTTTAACGAAATCTGGATCACTTTCAAATGTACTACTGTTCTCAATTTTAGTCTTTAGTTTAACTATAGTGTCCGTGCTCTCCACAGAACCGTCTAGATCCTCAACAACTCTTATGAGATCCTCTTTAAGAGCGTTTTTATACATTTTAGAAAAATATGGAAAGATCCTACCTTTTTTTCTGGCTCCCTTGTTGCTCGCACGTACGATGTATCCAATAATTGCAGAAAATTTCGATTCCACTGATTTCACCTCTTCGCAGGTAATATAGTTGAAATTGTTCGAATTGACACCTCTTCGCAGGTGTTTGTGAGTGGTTCCAACCTCTACACAGGCGGAATTTGTCGATGGTTCGTTGAAAAATACACCTCTACACAGGTTATTTTGTTATTTGTTCCGACCTCTACACAGGCGGAATGAAGTTGAAAAATTCAACCTCTACACAGGTTGAACGAAGTTTCCGAAAAATGGCGGCGCGTCTCCTCCACGGGCGGCTTTTTTTTTCACGTTCCAAATTTTGATCAAAATCGAAATTTTTTTCAATCCCGGCCTCTACACAGGCGGAATTTTCATGCTGAGTTCAAACCTCTACACAGGTTGAACGAAGTTTCCGAAAAATGGCGGAGCGTCTCCTTCACGGACGCTTTTGTTCATTGTCCAGATTTTGGTTCAAAATCGAAATTTTATCGATCGCGGCCGAGCCCCCATAATTTGTGGGAGACAACAAGGGGTCCAAGACGTTTGTTTTTCTTCTATTTTATTTAACATTAAACAAAAATTAATTAAAAAGGTAGATAAGTTTGACAATAATATGCAGAAGGTAACGCCTGCTCGCGCACCTCTCGCGTTCTCCTTTCTCTCTAATGTCCAAGAGTTTTTGTTTCTCTTCCACTAGTTCAAGTTTCAGTTAGTGTTTTAGCTGCGCCTGCGCGCGAAGACTGCTTGGTTTTGGCTGCATGCTACATATATATATATATAAAAAGAAAACGAATAAATCGAAAGCAATTTATTTTGATATTGCTCCGAAAGTTTGAAATTTATTTATTTCCTACTGAAAGAGTGTTGAAATCGGTACGATGTTGTTTTGGGAAGTAAGAATATTTTTGTGTTGATAATGGTAAATATGAAGGAATGATTGGGATGAGGTGTTTGATAATAAATATCAGCAAATTTGGCTAACCTGCTATTTCCTAAGCTAAATTTCAAGTGAGTAGGCGATTATTGAACGAGATGACTCTAGAAACCGATAAAGTGTATTTCATAGCCTATAAAAAGACAATCCAATGCATTGGAATTCAGCGTTAAGGGGACACGGTACGATTCAATTGACAAAAATCGGTCAAAAAATCAAATCTAATGTTTTTAGCCTAAATTATTCTTTATATACCTTCTATAACCTCCCAAAATTTGATAGCTCTAAATTTAAGAAATGCATAATTATGATACATTTTGCTTTCGTTTTTATTCACATCCCTATGGCAAATAAAAACTTTAAACTGACTTATCTCAGAAAGATAAAATAACAAGTTTGTATTCATTTAAAATACTAAGGCTTTTTTTTTCTATTGTGCCTAAGGCTTTGAATTCTTTTAGCTATTGCTAATAGTACATGTAAAAAAAGTTGTTATACATTGTTGTATCAAAGCAATACTTATTTTTTTAAATAATTGAACTCAGAATTTATACAATTTTTAAGGAATTTTCAATAAGCATTCATAAAAAGAAGTATTGTATGAATACCATTCATGTTATCGCAAAACCCATACCAACTTTTGTTATACATAATATGATGTACTTGCAAATCAAATTTTATGCGTGCACCGAAATATTTGTAGGAGGAGTAGCATTTTAAAATCCTTCACACACAAATTTTAAGTATTTTCTTTAAAAATTTAAATAGCCAACTTTTTATGAAATTTTGAGCACAAAATCTGTTTTCTATAGTATACACACATAGGAGGAAACCAAAGCAAAATTTGAAATCCTTTAATTAAAATTTTTTGCGTAAATCGCACCATGTGTTTGTCAGGGAGTGTGTCATTCAATTTATTTGTTCACTCAATACAAATTCTGCAACGCAGGATTTATGTTGTGTGTTCTATGATTATGTCAGCTTTGAGTTTGTGCTATTGTAGATTTACATGAGAGGTTTAATTGCTTCTTATTAAAACAAACTATATTTTCTTTACTAAAATCTGCTGGAAAATATTTGAAAGTTCTCTAAAAGAAGCTAAATGGAAATTGTGTGGAACTTTCCTATATTTGAAAGTCCTTCCAACCGTAACAATACATTAAATGTTATATTTATATATATATATATATATATATATATATATATATATATATATATATATATATATATATATATATATATATATATAATCTCTGAACAATAGTAATGTAAAAATTTTTTCTTATAATATCTATCACGTCAAAGATTAGAACATTATATGTCGCGTATAAAGATATAATTAAAAAAATCTTAAATTTGTCCTCTATGATTTCTTTTCAACCTTATATTCAAAATTCTAAACACACGGTTTCTAAATTTAAAAATATTTTCAATGCAAAGTTTATCTTTTCTCCAGTAAAAAATATTATTTAAAAAATTTAGCAAAGTTTTTTTTCTAACGTCACTTACATGGATAATTAAATATTGAGGAAAGCATAAAACGATGTAATGCTTTCATAAGTTTTATTAAAAAATTGTTATAAACAAAAAAAATGTTTTATTGAATATGTCACTGAAAATATTTTCATTTCATAAAGAGACAAACTTGATATATCGTAAAAACATCTTTAATCTATTAATGTTATATATAACAAATACATACAACCGACCTCTTGTTCTAAAAAACATAAAGGGAGAGTCATAATTTAGAACACGATGTTCTTTTTTGCAAAGAGTACATCCAAAATCGCTTACCTATTAACACGTTTCATTGCTTCGAAAAGATACAGAAGCAAAAAGAAGCAGAAAGAATAATTGAAGATAACACTACGTAACAGGAATTAATTTGTTTTCCGTCGACAATTCAGTTAGTCTCTACGAAATATGTTTATTAATTCTTATTTTCTCTTTGTGTTTGGCGAAGTTTCGTGAATAATATTTTTTCTCCACCGTATCATTTTTATTATATTTCTAGTACTTAATGAGGTAATTAATCAGAAGATTTTAAGGAAATGAGAGAGGGAATGATACATTTGTTGAAATGATGACCTAGAGAAAGAAACTCAGGGATTTGTGTTTTATTCGGTAATAGATTACATTTGTTCCCGTTGTTTATCAGTTATGTAAAAATGACGGTAACGTAAGACATATAATTGATAGGAGAGGTGGAAAAAAAGATAACATTATTTATGTATACATAAGAAGCAAAAACTTAAAATGCATTTAAATGAATACAAATAAGAAAAAATCAAAAAGTATGGATTAAAGGAAAAGATTGTAAAAAGTATTTAAAACAAACAAAGACACAAGTAATATAAAAAAAATAAAGTAAATTCCTACTTAGGTCAACAAAGAAAAATCTATCCATCTCTGGTA
This sequence comes from Trichonephila clavipes, assembly GCA_019973935.1. Lineage (NCBI taxonomy): Eukaryota > Metazoa > Arthropoda > Arachnida > Araneae > Nephilidae > Trichonephila > Trichonephila clavipes. Next base: position 159,638 of record BMAU01000481.1, on the reverse strand, counting down.
ATGCTTGGAAAACTAATTGAGCTTTTCATGCCAGGTAGTTCGATTATCAATATATAATGTCGCCGTCTATTATTGCCTTCGTTCGGAACAAATTTAATTACCCCACCATATAAAACTAAAATTAATTAAATTAATTTAATTAATGAATTAATATTTGAAAAAAACTGTATTAACAGCAAGTGTCATCCACAACAATTATCTTATTAACGGTTGAAAATTTGAACAAGATATATATAAATATATATAGGGAGAGAGTGAACAAATAGCAGGAATTGACTAAATATACAAAAGGAAAGTATAAAATACCCAGAAACAAAAATTAAAAAAGAAACTAGAAATTCCAGAAGTAATTTTGAATTTAGAACCGATTAAGTGGGATTAATTATTTACGTGTACATGAAAGAGTGGCGAGAGAAAAATTTAGGATTTATTCAAAGACAATATTTTATAATTCTTTTTTTAAATAACACAATCATAGGTTAGAAATATATTGAAAAGTTTAATTTGGTATAAAAACACGTTGGTGTGGTGTTGTAGTTCGTAAAGAGGAGCGTTAGCCCTAGTGTCTTCGTCGTCGACGGAACATGACTCAAAATTACGAGGCTTATCATTCATAGCAACCCTGCAACTTCTACGTCAATCAATCATTCTGAACGATATTTAGAGTATATTGTCCCACTATTCTTTGCTGAATCGATATACATTCCTTATTGTGTGGTTCGTGAATGTTTGAAACGTTTTTGAGATGGCGTTTGAGAGATGGCGGGTCTAATTAGCGCATGCGCCGTAGTCTCTAATACCACTAGTTGATTTAATTTTCATTTCACTCTGAAACAAGACGAGGGTAATAAGCCACTGATCTTGTAATTTTGAACGACGGCCAAATGACGAGGACGACACCTGAACTGCAACTTCCACTCCACACTAGCTGTAAGTGAATCTCAAAGCTCTCTTTAGGATGTATTATTGAACTGATTTTGCAAGGCTGGGCTGTCATTTTTTGTTTTAAATTTTAAAGAAATTAATTAGAGCATTAATTAAGAAATTACTTAAAGGAAAACTGTTACTGGAGGGGGCAGAATGAATTGTTCCACCCATCTTCAACTCTGTTAAACTTGAGCTAAGTCGTGACACTCTTTTATAAAAAAAATTCCCCCTTTCGCTAGCAATTAAGTGCCTTTTGTTTATTATTGCAATGCGTTAGACACAGTTACCACAATATAGAAAAATTTATTATTAATTATTAATAAATTTAAATTAATGGTAAATTTAATAATAAAATTAATAATAAAATATTAATAAATTAAAATTAATTAATTATTATTATTAATTTTTAACGAGATGCTAATGTATGAAGTTAAAATGTTAAATGTCAAATGAAAATACAAATGCCTCTTTGAAAAACACTTTTCAAGATTTGGCAGCATGTTTAGATAAACTTTGGAATGGTATTTAAATTCCATAAGCTAAATATGTTATCTCTCTCTATATAAGACGAATTTGTTGTCTGTTTGTCTGTTCCCTTATAACTCAAGATCCAGACAACCAAATAACTTGAAATTCAGTACACGTATACAAAATTACATGGGGAAGGTTCTTAAACAGGTTTCGCGTTCGTAATTCTTTCTAAATTTTTTAAAATTTAATTTTTAAGTAATTTTCCAGTTTTATGACGTCATATAATGTCACGTTTCTCACTAAGTGGAAAATTTATACTTAACACGTAGTTTTTCAAGATTATTACATATTTTTACTATAGCTATATTTATCAGTTGGAATATTTATTCAATTTTTATATTCTATGATATTTAATTTGGATTATTTTTCGAATAAATCATTTTTTAAGGATTATTCTTTTAACAACTAAAATTTTGTTTTGTTGTTTTAACAACATTTATGTATTATCGCGGGATGTTTATGTGTGTGATTTTGCTTACAAATTACAACTTATTTATTTATTTATTTAGAATGCGAAGATTATAATTTTGACAAACTAAAACTTCTCATTGATAAGGGTTATATTTCAGTTCGGTTCAAGTGTAGTATAGGGGGCACTTTGGATTTGGCGATTTTTCTTCGTATTTTTCGATTTTTATCTAAATGTCATGGTGAGATATCGAATTCATTCTAAAATAATTAATAAATAATACCGAAAAAAGTGCCTTGGCGACCACTTTTAGTCACCGAAATAAAGGACTGCGCCAAGTAATCCCCCTATACTACACTTGATCCAATAATACAGTTCTTTGCAATTTCAAGTGTCTTTATTTTAACCTGTAAGGGTATACTATTGGCTTCAGTGCATAAAATTGCCATGCAGAAAATGAAATTTGGGTAATTATACTGCCCAAGCAAAAGCAGTGTTGGTAGTAATTACATATCAAACTGGAATAGGCATAAGAGAATGAGCAAAACAGACAAATGGCTTAAATACCTGTTGAGGAAGAAGGTAGTCGTAAGATAAATTATTTTTGGAACTTATGTACTATCCTAACAATCGCCAACATTCAAAATAACTTGCCAAGTTGGCAGCCCCGATTTCACATGTCATATATATGCTAAATTGTGAGTCCTGTGCTTCGTTTCATATATCGTCAATAGGTTGCGGTTATATGTAAGTACCTTATTTTTTCAAATTATGCTTTTGCATTGATAAAGTTAGTTCAGTTCTTTTTATGTCAGTTAATGTTAGTATTGTACTTCATTTTTGAATTTATTTTTATGCTCGGGATATATATACTTTGGATAATTTTTTTTGTACTTGAGTATTATTGCACAATCGCCAACGGTCAAGACAACTCGCCACTTTGGCAATCCCAACTTTGTATGCGTTGAATTGGCAATCATGTGCTTCATTTTGTATAATATCACCAATAGGTTGCGATAATACATAAGTACCTTTAATTATGTACATTACTATAACATTAGACTGGCCACAACACCAATTTGGCGTGATTTCAAAATCATGCCAAAAATGAGTAGCCTACCAATATGAAATTAATATTATGAGTATTATCTTAGCCTCTTTTATCTTTCCCTCCAGTAATCCTTAATTAATTCAATACATAATTTTTTTTTTATATTTTAGTACTTACATTTTTTTTTGGTTATTATGTACTGCAAATATTTTTTTACACATTGCGATGTCTTTGGCAAAATTAATCAGTGGTATTTTTCTTAAATATGTTTTTTTTTATCTAATTTTGACAATTTTTAAAATTTTGTTTGATGTCTGTCTGAAATTCAAATAGCAAAATAAATATTTTACAATATATATATTGTGTTTGTACGGAAATGTTATACTGATTTATTCAAAATATTGAGCCTTTTATTTTTAATATATTTTTAAGATTTAATTTTATGTTATAACTAGCTATACCCAGCTAAATGTTGCTGTGGCTCAGTCAGCTTTAAAAGACTGGTACACCATAAAGTGTATCATGAGGCTAACAAAAGTAATAATACACAAACATTCAAACAAATCTATATACATATAAGACGAATTTGTTGTCTGTCTGAATAAACTTTCTCTTTCACACTAGATCATTTGGACAAATTTTCAAAATTTGTTAGTGTGGTTAGTAGTTAATTATAACGCTATAATTTTAATTGAATAGCAGATATTGTATTTTTTTAAGTATAAAAATAATTATAACTACTGTGCTGTATTTTTTGGAGTGAGCGAATATTAACGTCGCATTGTTCAATAACAAGAGGGCTTTTGGCGACGGACCACGTAATTTTGAACCATGGTCAATTGACGTGGACACCTGAGCTGGCACCCCCTTCTCCTAACTACCACGCCACACCAATTTAGCATGAATATTCTACCAATACTTAGCTGGAATATTCTTTTAAATCCACTCTTTCAATATATATGACGGCACAGGTTCTATGATGAGTATTTTAGCGGGGAAGGCGAATAGTTTTGCAGCAGATATTGTGTTTTCAGCTGACAGCGTTTTCAGCGGATTGCAAAGATTATCATTTTTGTCCACAAAAAATAGTTAAAGTCAAAGTTAAGTGTCTTATGTTTTTCTATGTTTATGGAGACCTTAGAAAACGATTTGAGTATTTATTTTAAGTGAACGGTGTATATAATTAATTTTACAGTAGAATATCTTTAATTAATTTATTAGCTCTAACCGATTAAATTTCCCTAAGTGGAGTATTTTATTTACGTATGTCCCTTAATTTTCAATGTAGTGACCTAAAAAATATTGCATGGAAAAAACTGCAGTAAATCATAACGCGGTAAATAAAGCATTAATGTGCATCGCTCCCCTACACGGCGGGTCTTACAAAGCTTTAATAAAGTTGGAGCTATGAAAGTAGCTAGACATTTGCCAACTTGACTCTACAGTCATCATTTCGCTATGTTTTTCATTGAATCGCCATTGTTAATTAACAAACGGCGTTGCTTGCGAGTATTACAATTTTAACATAAAATAAATTCAACAGAAAGTAATATTAATGTATGACACTTTCAGATATAAATTATTCACAATATTTTAAGCGCCTCAAAACTTTTAACAATGTGTTACTTTTGCTGAGCAGAGATCAGCTTAGGGAGGTATTTTCAAAAATCGACCCTCAAGAGTGTTATGGGGAGTTGTAAGTATAAAAAAAAATCCTTTTTATCAGCTATTAGATCTACAGACTTAAAATTTAACAAAGGTATTTCTTTCTTTCTTTTTTTTCTTCAGTTGAGATATGCAAAAAGATGCAGTTGAGATATGCAATTCACTTAAAATTAACTCATTAAAAACTTCTTTATCATTCAGTCTGTGATGTTTAATTTTTCAGTTCACCCGTGCGAAGAACGGGTATACCAGCTAGAATATATATATATATATATATATATATATATATATATATATATATAATACCAATTCCTACTTAGGTCATTTAAGAAAATTTTAATTTAGTTACTTATTTAATGAAATCATTACAATTAATATAAATATGTATATATATATATATATATATATATATATATATATATATATATATATATATGGCAGAATCACAATATTAAATGACAAAACACCACTTACATTAACATTAAAACTTTTTAACAATATTAAATTTGTAATTACATTTTTTAATAAAAGTTGAATATAACAGGTAAGAATTCATCTTAAAACCAGTGTAAAAGGAATGCTGACGTCTACCAAGCATATGATAATTTAGGTTAAGTTAAATCTTCATCAAAAATTTAACGAAAACTGTTTAATTTGATGATGCTGTTATCTAGAGGAATAATATTAAGTGAGAGAGAGAGAGAGAAATATCTCTTAAAGTATAATAAAATAATTAAATTTAAATAATGAATCACTATTTGAAAAACTGCATTAACATCAAGTGTCATCCAATGCAAGTTTAAAAAATGTATTCAAACTTGAATGGATGAATAAAAATATTTTATTAACGAGATTGAAAATTCGACCAAGATATATAAATAAATATATGTAGGAAAGTGTGGGAACTATAATAGTTGGGACTGAAAAAGAAATCTTTAACTTAAAGATGGATAAGAAAGAGAGTTATTTTTCCATATTTCAGAAAATATTTTTGGTGTTTCAGTAACTTAAAAATATCAATTTTCCTTCATTTGATAATGGGATAAAGGTTCAACAAATAATGTCAACAAAAATTTCTTTATTTCTAAGTGTGTCAACACCGAAAAGTGTTGTTCAAGGACTTGGAAAGTAAGAGCCTTTTGAAGCTTAATCAATGTATATTTGCTTGCCGGAATCGAAGTAATTGATCTGGAAAAGTATTCTCGGCTTAATACTAGGAGATGAAACACTCATTCTGCAACTACTAATCAATCTGTAGTTGAAAGGCAGTTAAATTCTTTGCAAATTGTTACATTGAGAATTGTGGTTCCCTGTCCTATTTTGATTCGTGTTGATATATTTTCCAAAAAACTGTTGTTATCAATAAATAATATGGTAGATTAAAGTTTTAAGAATGAATACTAATTAAATTATGACTTTTTATAACTTCAGTTATACGAAGAATTTTGTAGTTTTACAAAAAAAAAATGTTTTTGTTTTGTGGGTGAAATTTCAATAATATGACAAGGTGAGTTGTATTTCAGTCACCCGTGAGATGAAAAAAAATGTTTGTTCAAAAGGAATTTTTATAATTTTAATAGAAGAATTTTTGGCCTTACTTTCTTATTTAAAATTCTGATAATTTAGAAATCGGATTTTTAACATGTCTTTCTGAATTATAAAATGATTTTAGTAAGAGTCCATCTATCAATTTTTATGTAATTTGTTTTAGATCATCAAAATCAAAATTTTTTATTAGTTATATTCGAAAACAAACTTTTTATATAGTTAATTTCTTTAATGTTATTTACTACAAAACGCATTCAATTTACAATTTGCTTCAAAGCCGTGAATGACCGTGAATATCAGTTAAACATCAATGTATAATAGCTAGATTTTTAAATTTAAAATCAAATACACATGTACAAAGAGTAATATGAAATGTGGAAACAAATAACGTAATTCATTCGAAATAAAGAAAATGGAAGTGTTTCTATAAATAAATTTCCTTTGTGAAAGTTTGTATTTGTAGGTAAAAAAAATAATAAACTGAAAAGGAACAATTGCGAAAAAAATATTTTTGTAAGACATATTTTCTCACCTATTATCATATATAGTTAAGAAATATTTGTATAACATGAAGCGTTCTAATCTTCAAACCAAATTTAATTTTAAAAATGCGTTTTGTTTTCTTTTAAAATTATAATTTACAATTTTATATATTCGCGAGTCTATATATATTATAATCAAATATAAAATCTTTTATTCATATGAAATACAGCACTAAACCAGCATATTTAAACCCAATTGATTTTGGGAGTTACAGAAGTTCGAAAACTTCCCTTTATTTATTATTTGTATATTCTGTATCAACTATGTAGAATTCCTAGCAAAACCTCTCCAGGAACCACTAGAGAAATGAAACAGGAACTACTTTTATCTTTTAACGAGATTTACTCTGGTTCAAGATAAGGTTTTATGGAGACTTTTTGGAGAGCGGCTTTTTTTTCAAACTTTAAATTTCTTGTTTTTCTCCGAAACAGTAGTAATATTATCCCAGGATATATATCTTTCTTCCCTTACTAAGTTGATACACTAGTTAAGATTGCTTGATGTTTTATTTTCACTTGGAAAGAAGTTAACTGTGATTGTAATAGACTGAATGGATATAATCAAACATTTTCTACTTTTTTTTGTTATGGGTTTGGATTTTATTCAAAATTTATGACTTTAGTTGTAATATGTTTCAAACACATTGTATGCGAAATATTTGTATACGTGAAAAGAATAAGATACTTTTGAAATTTGAAAACGAGAGGATTTCTAGAAGTAAAACAGGTTTTCTCTAATGGCATTCGTTTTTTGAGGGGGAAAACGCAATGTTTAATTTGAAGAAAATTTAATTGCAGAAGAAAATTCGAAAAAAAATTATATAAAAAGCGAAAATAATTCGAAACAAGGAGGGAAAAGGTTAATGTCTGAATTTGTTACTTATTAATTCGTTTTTTAAAAAATTCTCTATGCATATTAATATAGCCTCCTAGTAACAGTACGATTTGAGATTCCTTTCTAGGCGTATAACGTTTCCACTGCAAATAAGAAAATAGTCCGCTTGGCAAACAACAAATGTAGTATGGTGAGGAGTGTTTCCTTCTTATTTTGTGATTCATACCTTCCTTATTATTCTGGGTTGTGCTGCAATCCTAACATGAATAATTGTTCTTTAACTCTTCCGTGGCCATTTATTTCGTTTTTTAATTTTTCGCAGCATTTTATGTTTTATTAACAATTAAATAACAGCATTTAAGGAAATATATTTTATTTTGTCGAATTCTTTGTTTACAGTTAAAATTTAGGGGTGGGAAGAATACTTCCCAAGGAACCATTCATCGTCATAAATAAAATTAAATTTAATGGTGATAATTTCTCATGAAAAGATGAGAAGCATGTTGCAATGCACAAGGGGACATCACATTCTGCACACATGTAGCGAGTACTCATTTCTAGTCCTTTCTTACACAACATAGCCTATATCGTCTATAGTTGGAAACCATCTTTGTCATATGAATTCCCGCACATCATCCGGAACTACACACTTCTTTACTTAGAAGCTAGTAAGTAGAATCTCATTTCCTTTTTCTTGAGGAATATCCATCTATTAGTTGACGAGCTAATTCTATAAGGAATGTGAAGGAAGAAAGGTTCGTTCTAAGTACTTTCCGTTCCGAACGCAATTACTTTACCGATTATGTCAAAACGATCGTCTTCGCGAGATGTTTTGGTACTAGTTCATATAGATACCACTAGGATATATAGATATATATTTATTCGAAATTAATATACAAAATAATTAGATAAAAGAGCTGGTATTTGTTATTAAAAAAAGGATATTTGTAGTAGAATTTCAAACATTTTTTTTTTAATTATGCATTAATGTAGTACTTCAAAAATATCCTGCTTTATTAGTAACACCCTTTTTTTCAGTTATTATTTCCCATTTCAAAATAGCTTTTTTTATTACCCAAAAGCTTTTTTTATCTATAAAGAAGGCGTGGTCGAATTCCCTAATTTGTTTTTGTTTACATTTTTCAACTTAAGTTTTATCCAGTTTCTAATTTTCAGGCATACAAAAGTGATAGATCAAACGAAAGATAATAAAGCAAAGAATATAACTAAATAAAACTAAAAAATGATATGTAGGTCATTTTGTTTTCGTCGTGCGTTACGTCACAAGCCAAGCGCTGCCTGGCACGGACGAGTAGAGGGGGGTTAAAAGGGAATGGTAACAAGTGAAAACAGAGCTCTACAAATGTTGACTTGTTCATTTCATCATTTCACTAAAACAGTTCGGGGATTTGATTCATTCACTTACTTACATCAGGGAAATTACCTCAAAGAGACGTTATTTTAACATCTTGCGTGAATTGATCATCCCCCTAGGGATTGGATGAAATCCCTAATTTCATCATTTTCTCCCGACATATATGAGAGATTATTTAACACATTCAATTTTTTAATTATAATTGTTTTAAACTTAATACACTTCGAAGATCTGGAGCAAAATAAATTTGTATTGTTTCTTAAGTATAAAAAATAACGAAATCATTTAGGATCATTTTAGGAATAATCGAAAATTCTTAAAAATAATTTCAACATTCAGATTTAAATTTAAACATAAACACATTTCTGTATTGTAGTGATTTCTGAAAAAAAAAACAAATTAATAAATCTAATTTAGCAAAATTTAATTATAAATAAATTGAAAAAAATTTTAAAATCCTTACAAATTATTCCTTTTTGTTAATAATATGCTCAGAAGTTTAATTTTATATTAATATTATTATTAACTGTGCATATGGAAAAAAAAGCTTTTTATGAAAAATATTTTACGTATTCCTATTCGCAGAATTTCCTTTTTAATCAATTATCTTTTAGGTTACAACGAAAATATATTCCATCTCAATTTAACATATTTTTTAAATATTTTTCTATCATTAAATCACGAAAGGAAGAAAAAAATATAAAGAACATATTTGAAGCTAAAAATTGAGATTTCTTTCAAATGACATTATTGAAATATATTTCTTATATTAAAATGATTATTTTTTGTAAAATAAAAAAGTTCTCAAATATCATCTTTATATAAGTGACATTCGAAATGCATTAGTAAAGATATTTATCTTAAGTTTTACGAAAAAGTATATTTCTTGAAGACGAAGTCATTTTCTTAATTTTAAGGGAAATTATTATTTTGAAAGACGAATTAAGAAAAGCAACCTGTAAATATATTTTCATTTTGGTATTCAACTAAAACATAAATATTAATGATTTAGATAATCAAAAGTAAATTATGTTCAACAATGCTTGTAAACTTCAGAAATATTTCTGACTTTCTTTTAGAAAGTAAAGAAATTTTCAATTATTAACAAATGTTAATTTAATGCAGCCTATAAACTCAACAGGATGTTAATAAAACTACACTGTAAAACAAAACAATAAAACGCGTGCATGAAAAAATGTTATTTTTCTCAGTTAAACTTTATTTTACTGAGAAAAAGAACATTTTTTTTATCGGAAAGCTGTTTATCCATTAAAAAAAACCTGCAAGTATTTTTAAATATTTAAACAGTATGTATTCTTCATATTTCTAACTTTCCCGTTGAAAAAGTGCAAATAAAATGAATAGATATAAAACACATAGATGTACATTTTCAGAATTAAAATAATAAGAATACGAAAAATACAGTATAGAAAAAAAATCAAATAAATACGATGGCTTTATTTTAAAATGAAAATGTACAATAATTTTTTCTGGCCATTTAAATGTCTTCCTTTTCTGCATACTTAGATATTTAAGCTCATTTTCTTTTGTAGGTCATCAAATTCACGTTTGTGCATAGTTAAATGAATAGGCAGGAAAGCTTTGTAAAAAGTTTACCTTTTATGTGATTTTATGGACATCCAAATATATTTGTACTTTGAAGAGCGTAAAGTTCAAAAGGAAACTTTAAAAAATAAGTATAAAAATTTGTATGAAATCACGTATCACATAGATTTATATCCGTGCTTTATGGTATTTATATTTATTGAATTATAAAATTATATATTCATTAATAGTATTAGAATGAGGATTAATTCTATTAGCTACAGCAATTGATTCAGAAGATTGCATATAAAGTTCATCCAAAAAAGAAATAGACTTTTATAAAAAAAATACTTTTTGTATAAACTTATCCCTTAAAACTGTATTTTCAACAAAATATTGAAAAAATTTGCGAAGAATGTAAATTTGAAGCCGTGTGTCTAAGCATTGAAACTATTTTGGGACTTTTTGGTAATTCGGACACATTCAATAAATTGCCACATGTTGTTGTCAGTCACAGTTAAAAAATAAGTAATCTTTAAGCTGGACTCAGTGGCACAACAGCCCATGTAGGCCAAGGCTTATTGTGCCTGTCTCAGTTAATGTGACTTTAGGCGCTGGGGTGCATGTGCAGATGTTTCGGTCAAAGGGTTAGTCTGACAAGAAACCCCCATTGTTCAATTCCCAAGCAAGCGTGGTACACATTCATCGACCATAAAAGACTGATTCAATCTTGTCTAGCCCGGGATTTGAACCCCGATTCTGTAGCGTGGAAGAGCGATATACTACCACTCAGTCACTGGGCTTCTACGCAATCTTTAACTGTGCATCTTTTGGTGTGTCGTGGCCAACAATGTCAACTTAGCGAAACCTACGTCTGGCTAATTTAACAAGACCTAATGTTCAATAGCAATTCAATTTTTTTATATTCTCCACGGAAAATTTTCTAGAGACCATCATCAATATTTTAAAAGCATATTAACAAATGCCTTAATTTGACTTCTTAATTTTTATAAAATGTTAAAGGACAATATTCGAGTGAAAAACATTGGATGGCAAATATACCGTGAAACATCTTTAATCTAAATACAGTGAAATACGTTTAGCGCGTAAACGATCAAGACAAATTATCGGTTAACACGAAATAATACAATGATCACAACTAACTAATATGCATTTTTCATGCCTTTTCTTTCTCTTAACACGAAACGAAGATCACTTAACACGAAGAGATTTCCCTTCTGGGAATGAGCAAAATATACGAAAACACCAGTCACACAGGTCCATCATCGGAAGAATGCGTTGCAGTTGATGATGATAATGTATGTAAAACCTCAATTATGGCAGACAAAGACATTTTGAAGTTTATTCATAGTTCAAAAAATATTATTAAAATGAAAAATAAAATGAATAATGCAGCTTATGTTCCCGCCTCATCCGAAATGAGGAACATCGTGAAAAATATATGCTGCTACTTAGACGCACAATCCGATGGTGAAATGAATTACAAAATGGACGGCATCGAACAATTTGATGAGAAAAAAAGATAATGCAAAGAAAAATATCAGATTATCTTAAGAAATCAGAAAAATATCAGATTTTCAATAAATGTTCTGTTTTTCAAAGAACTTGAAAATTTTGTATTAAATTTCATTATGTACTTGTGAATATTTTTGTTTCATTGATTTTTATTAAACATATGCATATATACATATCTATGTAAATAAAATGTATAATGAACTTAATTTTGTTAAATATATGCTTTTCTTTCAATATCCTTTAACACGGAAAAATATTTCAGTCCCCTTAGTTTTGTGTTAAACGATTTTCATTGTATATACCATCTCAGTTATAGAACACTTATCGAGCTCCAGTACACCTAAATGGACACACTTAATTTGCTACAGTGTCTTGCACATACTCCACATCAAAATACTAACTGAATTGTATTTATTTTCAACGGCCGTCCTCAATATGCTTGGAAACCATGTCATTGCTTTTAACCCTTTATCTACCGCATTATGAGTTAATGAAGTTTTCTTCACACAATATTTTTTTAACCACTACGTTGAAAATTAAGGGATATGCCTAAACAAAGTACAAACTTTTGGAAATTTAATCCGTTAGAGCTAATTAATTAATTTAAGATATTCAACTGTAAAATTAATTATATACATGGTTCACTTAAAATAAATAGTCAGATCGTTTTCTAAGGTCTTCATTAACATACAAGAAAATAAGACACCAACCTTTTGTCATTAACTATTTTTTCGGTACAAAAATGACAATCTTTGCAATCTGCTGAAAATGTAATTTCTGCTGTAAAACTATTCGCCTTCCCCGCTAAAACACTCATCATAGAACCCGTGCTGCCTTATATCTTGGAAGAGTGGATGTAAAAGAATGTTCCTGCTTAGTATCGTCGGAGTATTCGTAAAAATTGTTATTCTATGTATTTTTAAAGTAAGTGGTATTTATCAGTAACGCCGGTAGATAAAGGGTTAAATATGCCTCTGTTTAAAATTTAAAAAAAATATATCAAATTTTCAAAAGCCTTTTATCAATTGGAATATTTTTGTTTTCTTATAGAACGGAAAGGGTCAAAATATTACATACACTTATCGAGCTCCAATAAACTTAAATGGATAAACCTAATTTATGAGCACACAATATCCGGTATCTACTCCAGATCAGAATACTTCCGTTTATTAATAGGCTCCATTGCTTCTTTGACACGATAAAAGAAACAAGATGAGGCCAAGTAAATAAACAGAAAAGGGTAATATGAAATAATAGCTGATATTTTTCCCGTTGACAAATAAATTAGCCGTCAGCATTTCGATTGAAATAGGAATACGAAATACCTTTATATAAATTCCGATTTTTTCTCCTGTTTCTAATTTCATCATCACGATTATTTTATGATTTTTATTCCATTCCATAAATTCCTTATTTATTCTTCCGAAACTTAGTAATAAATCAGGAAGACCTCAAGGAAAACAGGAAAATGATAGATGGATTTATGGAAACGAAAGCCTGGGGAAAAGAAAACGGGGATTTTATTTTGTACGAAAATATGAGATTTTTCCTTCCTTTTGTTTTGTGATGTAAGCCCACAATGTGACATGGGAGTGTGTTTATTGTTTTATAAGGGCTATATCATTACTAAAGAGATGGTTTATAAGGTTGAGTGATTTATACGGCCCAATTCTTTCAGTCATTTTTATGTAGGTTTTTTTCTTATCATAGGTATAATAAATAATTAAACATTTGCTACTCGAATCTTAGTATGTGCTTACATGTTATAAAGATTTATATCTATGGTTAGGACGATAGCGATGGTTTTTCGTTTGTTTGATTTAACTATTTTAAGTATTTTTAATTCTGTGAAAAGGTTAAATTTAAAATGTCTTAAATGTTTTTTGCTATTGTTTTTTGAAATTTTTAAGAGCAAAATACAAATACGATACGTATAATAATGTTATGTTAAAATAGCAATTGATTTAAGCAGACCTAAAATTGTATTGTATTAGGAAACTTGGACATTGAATGCTCTATGGATTATCTGGTTGAAAAAAATAACAAGGAAAGAAAAAGTGTGAGGTAGAGACAGATACAGAGATACAGAAGCAGAGAGAAAGAAAGAGGAGTAGTTTTCGTTAATAGTTTTCACTTAAAATGATGAAATATAATTTAAATGTTTTTAACATATTATTTAAAATAATTTTCTTAGTTATATGTCTCTCTTTATTTATCGATATATTTTATAAATTTGGTTAAATTCAATCTTCTTATTAATAGGATGTTTCATAAAATTCGTACTTATCAATTTTCTTTGTTACAAACAGTCAATCATCTTCATAAAATGATTCAGGGAAAGAATATTAATTAATAATTTATACAAAAAATAATTTTCAAATTAAAAATAATTCAAAAACTAATTAATACAAAAAATAATTTTCAAGTGTTTTTTTTTTTTTTTTTTTTTTTAAAACTTTAAATTCATTAGTTTTTTCTACCCCTAGATTAATTCCCTTTCCTTCTTTGTTACACTAACGAATATGGTCAGACATTTAAAAAAACATTCATTCATTAACTATTCAGAATATTATACTTTCCAAATTCCTAATTACGTCTATTTCTTGGTAATTACATTATTTCAACGAAAGGATGAAAAGTAAAACAATAAATTATGAAAAATAGAGCAAAAAAAAAAAAAAAAAACTAAGAAAGGAAACGGAAAAGTATATTTGTAATTATACCTTCGTTTTCAGTTGTTTTTAATTGTACTATTCAGCTGCAAATGTTTTTTTAAAAAAATAATTAAACATATTTATCAATTGTTTGCAAATATATATACATTTATATATACATCATTTTAACGTAGGTACTTCAAAAAAATTAATTATTAAAGATAATGGAAGATTCTGTTATTGAATTCTTCCATTGTCTTTAGAAATTATTTTAATTTTTTTATTGTTTCTAACGCTTATAATTAAAAACAAGAAATTAATAATAAAAAATTACATTATATAAAAATTTGTGTTGTAATAGTAATTAATTGCGATCTTAAGCATATTTTAATTTTAATTAGCCATGGAAACCATACGCTTATGAACCTAAATAGCCATATACCGTAATAGAGCGTATAAAACGTGAAATTCTTCTGACTGATTATTTCCTGTTAAAAAATTGACTTTCGCCAAATTTGAGGTCTAGTTACCGAAATGTTCCTTTATGATTTAGTACTTGTTATTTTCTTAATACTATCTAATATTTTTTTAAATAATCTGCATTTAGGCAGCTAATATATTTGCAAACACAGTAAGTCCATAAGAGTTTAAGCCATTTCATCGTGGCACCATCTAGTGGTGGCTTCCGCAGCCAAATTGGGACGTTTGAATTTTTATACAACCTAATTTTTATGTCACTTAGTTTTATTACTATGAATATAATCTGTGTCATTACTAATAAAAAATAATCATTTATCTGTCGATATTTTATTTTCTTTGAACTCTTGTAAGAAAAATAAATCACATTTATTTCGGATTGTTTTTTATCTAAATATCTTCATGAAAAATTTCGGTTTCGCGTTATATTCGGAGTAATACTGTGTATAATATAGAAATTTAAGATTAATAATCGAAAACACTGCCAATGAATTCTGTTTAAGAAATCTTTACAAACACTTGAATACTCTTAGAGTGATATATCATATGTATCTATAGTTAATTTCAAATGAAACGCATTGCGAAAAAAAGTTTCAAATCTAAACGCTTCATGAGGTTAAAAGACGTTAAATCAATTAGCTCAAGTCCTTACAAAAATATCTTTTAACATTCGATGAAACTCTTTATTTTTAGAAAAAAGCTCTTCTAGTGAAATCCGACGTATTTGCCTAAAATAAGCTTGAAATAAGACTTATTTGGAGTTAGAGCGAAGTTCACAGAGAAAATGTAGAACAATACACATGTATTAAAATACAAAAATTCCCGTGAGGGAAAAGAAGGTACTAAATGTGGAGGGAAAAAGAAGACATAGCTCCCTAATCGGGAAAGGAAGGTTTTATTACTTTCTGTTCAAAATATTTGAGGTAGATCAGCAGAAAAAAATAAGGGATTAAAACAACAAAATGAGCTGTCTTTTACCCATTTGAAAATGGAGTAGAGTTCCAATAATTTTCAGCCAATGAAGTAACTTTTGCTGTTGATGTCGTGTCCTTTCCATAAAAAAGGAATGAAAGTTGCCAGAGCAGGAGACAGGTTAGACTTCTTTACGATAGATGGCGAAACCACCTATCTCCACTTCCACAATTAAAGAATAAAACTGGAGAGGATTGAAAAACTATCCAGCCCCCAGCACCCGTGGTTTCTGCTGCAACCACCCACAAGACTTTCGGGCCCACGGATTTAACGAGCACGTACTCCGTGTTCACTAGGAGGGTATTTGTTGGCATCGGGCATCGGACCCAGGCCTTCCGGTTTGGTACGGAGTGTACCCACGGCCTGAAGTAACTTTTAAAACTGACAAACGTTTATAAATCTTTTCTTTGAATTTCGCAATTAAAGTTTCCCAAACCGAAGTAAATTCACTTACCGGACATCAATGAATCATCAAGAATGGGATGCTTCAATCATAGTATAATAAGTATAGTTGGTCTTGAGGTGAACTATACTTATATAAACTGATTTTCACAGATGTGTTAAAACGCCGATTCATCGTGCCTTGGTGATGTTAATTCACGCCAACACCAACAAAAATCATTGTAATCCTCTCCTGATATCAAGTGTTAACTATCTTTTAAGATCTGATTAACTATTGAAGCATATGGGGTTGGCTCTATATTCAGCTTTGAAACAAATAAATGTACCCAACTCTTTTTTTACACGGTAAATATATTCCTCAGAATACTGCGCAAAGAAAAAAAACGTTTAAAAAATGCGTGCGACATATAGCAAATTTGAGGATGTGTTCCGGAACTTCAAAAAATCTTAAGATGAAAAATCTAAATATTTTCACATAAAACTGTGCAAAATATAATAATAAAATTTCTTTTCCTTATCCATAAAACAAAAAGAATTCAGTTTTATTTTTTAAGAAAAATTAAATATTATACAGTGAAAATTCAATCCATAAGTACATACGACATATAAAAATTCAAATCAAAATTAGGGGTAAAACTACTAACTAACAACTACTCATCGCTACTTAATTACAAACGTGCACGTTTTTTACAAACTTGATAAAAAATTCAATCATTAGTAGATGTCTAGCACAGCTGTCGGTTTTGATTAAAACAAAAAAATTCATTCGCTATTAACGGTATTAATTGTGTGTGTGTGTTTTTTGTTACAAAATCTGCTTTTAGAGGATTTTTTTCGGGGGTTTCAAGTTGCTTATATAATCTTTCATATCCTGCTACACAAAACTTATAATTACGTTGAAATTATTATGCACGCTCTATGCCAGCAAATTCCAAGCCCTGGTGAATTAAATCTACTGTCAATAACTAATTTTCCCCTTGACTTCACCATAATAGATTTTTTTTACTATCATAAACTGTCATAAATTCAATCAAATCGTCTTCATCCAAAGGGCACGAATTCCCAAATTCTATTTTGAGATTTGTACTAAAACAAAAAAAAATTGTGTAAAAAATACCTTTGGATCCGTGTACCGTGTTACTTCAGAATCGTGTAAAAAAGAGTTGGGTGTACTAGGTTATATAATACGTAATTAAAGTTTTCCTATTATGTTGCGACGGGTCTATCCGCGTTCTTTTAAATGCTAATCCTCTTGGGAAATATCAGGTCTTTAAAAATTATTATATTATAAAACTTCCTCCCAAAGAGGAAGGTACATGCAACTATGCAAATTAAAACTTGTATCTAAAAATGAAACTTTCAGGTTAGAAAAAGAGAGAGGGGTTACATACACTGGTGTGCAAAAATTAAGGACGAGACGGTTTTTTCAATATAACTTTGTACAAAAGCTTTCCAAATCAAAACATTTAATACCGTAAGATCCCCAGTACGTAAGGACATGAGTAATATAAGCAACACTTACTAAAAGAGAAATCAGAGGGATAAAAAGAAGCTTGATTGAAAAAATAGCATGGAGCGCAATGCGACTGAAGGCCGAAACATCCCTGTGCTGGGGGTCCAGCAAGAAACACCCGGTCTTTAGTAGGGGATATGATCTCCCCTGACTGCTAGGCAGGATTCACAGCGTCTGCCCATGCTGAGAATGAGGGTGTCAATGAGTTGTTGAGGCATTGCTGCCCATTCGTCTTGCAGCGCCAATCGTAGCTCCCGAATCGTTACTGGTGGTAAGGCACGAGCTGCCAAGCGTCTGCCTAGAAAACCCCATACATGCTCGATGGGATTGAGATCCGGAGATCGTGCCGACCAATCCATACGTTCAATATCCTCACTCTCTAAGAGCTGTTCAGCAGCTACTGTGCGATGACATAGTGCATTGTCGTCCATGAAAAGGAACTGCAGACCCATAGCGCCTCTAAAAAGACGCACATATGGAAGAAGAATCTCGTTACAATAACGGGTCCCGTTGACTGAACCTGCGTCGAAGATGTGAAGGTCTGTACGACTACCAAGCATGATGCCTCCCCAAACGAGAACACCGCGACCTCCATACCTGTCCCTTTCAATGATTTTCGAGGGATGATTGCGGCTTCCCCGCTCTCTCCAGATGAGTATGCGATGAGAATCGCAACTCCAACTGAATCTGCTCTCATCTGTAAAGAGTACTCGTCCCCATTCATTGTCTCTCCAATTCCGGTGTTCCCGGCACCACAGAGAACGCCTTCTCCGATGGGCAGGCGTTAAAGGTACACACCGTACAGGGAGTCATGCAAACAGACCACCACCGTGCAGTCTTCTGGCCACGGTAAAACGCGATATCGGTCGTCCAGTCGCCTGTGTCGTGTGTCTAGCGATTTCTCCCGCTGTCTGCCGCCTGTTTCTTCTGGCCTGTAAGACAATGTACCGGTCATCTGCGTGTGTGGTTCCTCGTGGACGACCACTACTGAACCCCCGGATAGCTGTTCCTGTAGTTTGAAATTGTCTCCAAAGTCGTGAAACGGTGCTGTGAGCAATTCCGAACTCTGCAGCCACACTTGTCACACTGCGGCCTTCCTCCAACTTCCCAATGATTCGACCTCGGGTAAAAGCATCCAGATGTCGTCTAACAGATTGATTATTCACCATTTCTCGCTGAGGCAGCAACTCGGTGTGAATTTAACTGCTATACGGCGTGCAATCTCTTTGCCAGAAATACTGATCTTACACCGACAACATGCTTTATACTACTCAGACACTCCCCCATTACGTCTACCTGCATATCTGCGCATGTGCTACCGTACATCACCTTACTTAATCTCCTGATTGGTCTTTCTGTCCGCTCTGCCTCTTCGTTCAGCCGATATGCTAATTTTTCGACTTCGTCCTTAATTTTTGCACACCAGTTTAGACTGCTAACGGCTAGCGGTGATTAATTAAACGTGAAGTAAGGCGTGGATACTTAGTAGCTGATTATTGTAATATTAAATTTGATGATTTGTCAACTGGGAATCAAATTAGATTAGGTCCCTAATAATTAGAAGCTATTGCCTATAGACCAGGGATGGTGAACCAGTGGCATGCGTGCCATCAATGGCACGCAGCACAATATTTTGTGCACGTCAGCGAAGAAAATAGTTTGCATTTTATTTCAAAATAATAAAGTTCACTATGAAGTATTACGTACAAACTCGAGTCATCGGTCGCGGGGTGGCGATGAGCCCATTTACTTGTTATTGTCTTGCCTTAGTTTCGTTGTAGGCTATATTTGCTTATGATGCAAAATTTGTATACGCATAGCATAGTCAATTGTATTTTAAAGTTTATTTGCGTTATATTTACGATTTTTAACTGATTTTAACATGGCTAGTTCAGCAAAAGAACAAAAAATGCAAGATGGCAAGTGTAACAGAGAATTTCAATCTAGAAATATGACAGTTTTAGTAAAGGCGTCAATATATGTTCTGTTACATGTTCTGAACATACAATATATGTTCTGTGTTATATGTTCTGGAACATTAGTATGCAGAGCATCGTCAGTAAAATGGCATTTTGAAGCGAATCACATAACATCTTGTCAAAAAAGTCTACTACAGCAAGAGTAATTAATTACTTATAAACCGTTGTCCAGATAACACCAATTCAGCATGCATTTTACAAAAAGTAACATCTTATAACCCTAATATGAGTAAATTGACATCGAATCTGCAACATTAGAAGTCACACTATTGTTTCTTTATAATTTGATATACACGTATAACTAAAGCATTTATAACTCTACAGTGCAAAAGGTATTTCTTTGTAGTAAATAGAGTTTTGTGTTGTTAGTACTTAGTTTAATTACTTTCCCAATAATTACAAATCAAAATTATTCGACGGCACGTCTATACCTCATTAAACACTTCTTTAGAAAAAATGGCACTTTGATCCATCAAGGATTGCCATCCCTGGCTTAGACGTAAGTGATATGAGTCTAAGTCTTCTCGTATCTCGGCTACCTCGTTAATTGGTTTCCATATTTTGTATTTTTGGTGCATCTCTTAACTTTGGTTATTAGAATTTATGTTGTTCTTCATAAATTAAGTAAAAATAAATTGAAGTTATTTTGAATATGGCTAGTCTTTCTTCCGACTCTCCTACACTAATGGACGCATTGGGGCAAACCTTACAATGTTAAAATTGAAGTTGTGGGAAACCCCTGGGTTCCAACCTGGACACCAAGATTGAATTGAAGCAGAGAATTACCTGACGACATTTTTACAATAACAAACAATATTTATTCACTTGAATCAATTATCAACCTTCTAAATACAAATATGAATCGATATGTCTACGCCAATGGGATTGAACTTTACTATTAAATTAAATCACGAAATATGATACTAATCCACTATTAAACTCAATATCGAACGGGTTTACCGGAATAAGAGGACTGAGAGATATACGCAATTTGAAATACTAGCAATCATTAACTTTCCACTAACTCTATTATTTATTTACTCTTATTATCCGATAAATGAAGCTTAAATATCACCTGACTTTTACTACTTCACTCCTTTCCAGTCGGCTCAACTTTCCGAATGTAGATCGCTGCCTGATAATCACACCATCAACTTGAATCTTCTTAGCGGTCCGTCTATGTATCTCTTGACTCAATAGCCTTCTCCGCTAACCCACAACACTCTCCTTATATACTTTGATTCATTTGCATATCCCGTTTCCTCCTTTTAGAGCTGGTTGGAAATATACGCGAATTTACAATCCCCACAGACGACCAAGAGTATTAGTGATAAAATGCCGTATAGATTCGTCTCAAATTGTTCATTGAATTACATTAATTGATTTTAAAAGTTTAAAGAACCTGAAAGAACCCGCATTGTTATTGACAAGCTATGCTCTTGCCATTCCGACAAAGGGACCACTAATGTGCAACAAGAAAACAGTGGTGACTGCCTCCCCTGCCCCATTTCGTAAATTTTGAAGTTAAGATCAAGACTTGTTCTAATGCAAGTAAAAAATTCTGAGATCACAAACAAGCCGCAACAGTAGGTATCTTATAAATATAGGCGTCATTTTCCTTCCCAACCAAGAGACCAGCGATAAATAGTTGAAGTTATAACAAGCTATTGACGAAGATAATTATGTAGTGTGATTTTAGAGAGATGTGGACAAATCTGATTCAGGTTGACACTTCAGAGATGAAAACAAATATATCACATAGACGGTTCGCGAGTATAGTCATGTTCACACTATGAACAGTTATAACAAATTGTACACGGGCATAGTATTCAGAAGTACAACTTGTACTTAAAATTTGATGTAAATCTCTATAGCAGATTGAAAGTTCAACAAGCGTAAGTAGTACATTTTTTCTGGATGCATAATTCGTAATTTAAAATATTAATGTTGCAAATAAAATATCATTATATTTATAAATAACATATCTCCTCTATTAACGCAACATGCCCAACTGAAGTAGACTTGTCGACCACCTATTTCCCTTAAGAGATCGCAAATAGGTTTCCCAATGAACTGGGTGTGTAACTCGGGTAACTCACTAAAAAGAAATACAAGAACTCTAAACAGTTCAACAGATAACTTCAATTCATTTCTTGCTTTTCTAATAAGCCATAACATAATTCTATCAAGATTTTGTTGCTTGTACATAAACATCATTAATACGACTTCAAGTATTTGGTAAACCATACCAGCTGCTTCAGAGACATAAATTTTACATGACCGGAAAATTATATTTTTCCATCAAAATACATTTTCACTCTGCTTTGGATTGTATTTGCAGTGCAGATTGACGTAGCTAAGTTACCTGTCAAATTTTAAAAACCACGCTGCAATTGAAAAAAAGCCAACCTCAAATAGATTTTTCAAAATAATAATGATATAATTATGATCTTTGTATATAGTATTTATACCATTTACTCCAGAGTTTCTCAAACTGTGGGGCGCGCCCCCCTAGAAGAGGGTAATAACTCTACGAGGGGACGCGAGCATATATAAATGTCGAAAAACAAAGAATTCTAAAAAAAATTAGTTTACTTAAAGTAAACAAACAAATTATATTCTGACAAAATAAAATACACATTTACACCAATATAAAACAGTTACAACTATATCAGTACTGCATAACGTATTTTATAATTAATTTCACAATACTAAGCTAAGAACACGTTTAATAATTATCAGTGACCTCAGGGGCTTGTCATATAAAATTATAAACAAAATTTAACACTCGACAATTTGAACGGTTTATAAATTAAAAGTTACGTGATTATATCCCTAATGTCCCCGTTTTCAACGTAGAAGTGCGAATGGGACGTATTGGGGAGAGTGGAAGAAGATGAATAAATAAGCAAGTCCACTGATATAAGTAAATCCTTCACAAACGCTGGAATGCAATAAAATAACCTTGACAAAGCCTTTGAAATAAGTTTATGGATAGTAGTGCACTAAAAAGATCGTACTTCAGAAAGACGTATATATACGTCCAAAGCAATTAACGCTTTGGCTGATAGAGACGTTTATATACAAAGGTGGCACTTATAATGTCATATAGTAGCTTTAGCGTAAAAGCATAGTATTACTGAATTCAATGTATTGTTATTGAATGGTGGGTAGGGGGCGCAATGAAAATTATGATTGAATATTGGGTAGCAAATATTGAAAGTGTGAAAAGCACGGGTTTACTTGTATCACAATTTTGAATTATTCACTAAACTCCAAGCCACAATAAGTAACAAATGTTTGAGAAATTTTGGTTTTGCTGCAATTATTAAAAATGTATAGCATCCTCAACTGTTTTAGCATGCTATTGACATTTTTAACTTATTAGTCATAAGCAATTAAAATTCCCTGCCAAATTAACCCTCTAACCGGATAGCACGAAAAATTCCGTCAGTGTAAAGATGCTTCGAAAATGGACTGCATGGATTTTTCTGCCTTCAAGTAACGTTTTCAAAAGCAGATTAGCCGCACTTTTCTGAAATCCTTTTCCTCTTTTGGATTGATCAAATTTTTAATATAATACACAAAAATACATGTTATTAAGCAAATACATTTGAAAAAGCAAACTTCCTTCTCAAATAAACGGAATTGAAGGAAAAATGTTTAATTGCAAATGAGTGGAAATACATGTTTATCTAAGAGGTATCCCTAAAGTGAGGTAATCCTCAAACTTACGACTCAAACTCAGCGGCACAAGAATCCTTGAGGGCCAGGAACTACTGTGCCCATCATAATACACGTGACCATTGGACGCTGAGGTGCATGAACAGATGTCCCGATTTGGTGGTCTGTCTGAAGAGAGACCTTCAGTCTTTAAGACCCGAAGCAAGCATGGTACTCATTTATCGACACAATGTAGCGGGGATGAAAGGCAGAGTCGACCTTGCGCAGCCCGTTAATAGAACCCCAGACCTGTGGTGTGGAAGCACTATACACTACCACTCGATCCTATTCGGTGAAAAATAAAATTCAATGTTATAATCTTATATAAATCCCTAATGAATAAGGAAATCCAAACTTTTTTTTCATGTAAACTGTTTGACGGAAATGGTTAATTATGAACATTTCACAAGTTGCATAAATTAAAATTAACCGTTATAGTTTACATAAATTTTTAAGGGAGCAAAAGGTGTATTTCGGCTGCACGAATTAATTTTTAAAGGAATACGGTTACGAAAAAGTAGTACAAATCTTTCTAAAGTAGGGTTGGTTACCTTACATATTGTCAAACATAACAATGTATTGGAAGCCAATTCCACAATTCGTTGTTATAAAAATGTATGGAAAATTACAAGATTTATTTTTGCATTTGTAATTTATATATATATAATTTTTCCTGGGAACTTTAAAAGCTAGAGCGGCATCTATCAAAACCGCGGTTCTCTCTCTGTTTTTCCAGATCGCCCCTGACTAAGCCGGCTCTGCCATAGTAAGCGAAAATGCCGGATTTTGTTTGTCAAGATCATTTTATAGCAGACTGCATTTTTCATGTATTTTAGATGGTCGTTTTATATTTTCTACATCAATATCTTAATGTCTGAATTTAAAATTACATAAAATTCTTGACATTCGCATCAATGACCATGATAATTTTTATTAGTATATGAATGTGTCATCAAACGATTACATGACTAATATTAACATATTATTTTAACCATTTAATTAATATTAAGTATAACATAACGCACACAAATTTCCTGAACTTTAAAATAAATGTTTCGAAACTACTTCAGATATACTCAAAATTTTTCATTCCTACGCTTTAGCTTCTCAGTTTTGCTTCTATGTAAGAATTTATTGTAATTGTATATTCATCAATTTTTTTAGTATATTTTTGCTCTTAGCATGCAGTTTTCAACTGAATTGTATGAAATCTTCGAAATATATTAAAAGATATCAAAAAGCTATATAATAAAATTTGAAATTTTTATTATACTCAAACAATTGCTAAAACTTATGGTAAATAATTTTTAACTGCGCGATGCATTTTTTTCGAAATTTCAAATGGAATTTCCAACATAAAATTTCTAGCTTTATACGGTCAAGATTTTAAAAAATATCCAGATTTTAATTACTTATTCAGTTTGCCTTTAAAAAAGATAAATGTTGAGAGGTATTTTGTATAAATAGATATTTTTGAACAATAATTCGAATGTTTTTGAATAGCTCGAATTTAAAATTGATTTTTATGTTTATTTATATGCATAAATGTCTACTGTAAATGTTTCCGTATATTTTTGATTACCATTTATTCAAACATTCAAGTTATAAAAAAAAATGTGTGAAAATCTTCATTCATGTTGTCTTTGATGTAAAATGAAGTTCAAGCACTTAAAATTCAAATATAATTCGGTGTATTTTAACAATATATAACTAGGCACACTGTACTTAAACTTCCCTGAACACTTAGGCTTTGAAATCTAAAAAAAAAAAATAATAAATTTTAATTAGTTTTTTTTTCGTTATTATTTTTATCAAAGTGTAAGAAAATGTTTCAAATGATTTGATGAAGTTTAAATTTATTCATTTTTAGTGGTTGGAAAATTGAAAAGGTTCCAAATTTTAAAGAGTTTGGTGTTTTATTAATTTTTTCGGTATCTTATAATAAAATAATCATGTTTCAAAAACTGAAAGCTTTGATTAAAATAAGAAAAATGAAGCGAAAGAATATACTGAAAAAAAGATAATTTGTCTAACTATATAAAATAGCAGATTGCATTGACACGCCCCAACTTGTTACAGTTTCAAATTAATATGAAACCAAAAGGGAATTGTAACATATTTTACTTATGCGTTGGGACTTTTCAAAACTTTTAAAATACGATGTAACAAATAAACACTTCCTGGGGTCTAAAGAAATTTCCCCTTGATTTTTCACGATTGCCCCAGGGTCAAAACACGAGGTTTCCTGCGAGCCATAAAACTTCCTATCAATGTCCTGCTGTGTTGCTTCCACTGTCCCCAATTACCTTTCAAGATGTTAAACCTTTAAAAGGGGAAAAGGATTTCAGAAAAGTGCGGCTAATCCGCTTTTGAAAACGTTACTTGAAGGCAGAAAATTCCGTGCAGTGCATTTTCGAAGCATCTTTACACAGACGGAATTTTCCGTGCTATCCGGTTAGAGGGTTAAAATTGCAGCTGATAAATATAGTGGTGCTTGATGAAGGGATGTTTCGGTAATCTGTCAGTTGTCTCATCGTCATTCCATAAAACCTTTCTCAACGGAAAAGTTCTATAAGAGAGGGCGAGAGCTGTAACGTCACTTCTACGAACATCGAGAGTGGTCGGCATCTTTGTTGGACCCGACACCCACACGTGCATCTTGCAGCTGCAGCGCAACCCCTTTTTGACCCCCGAGGAATCTAACCCCGTCGACCAGAAGATGAGAGGAGAGATGCTTTGAACTTGCACGGGAGCGGTGGCCAACGAATCCTCCTCTCACAAAATATTGGACTCTAACAATCTATAATTAAATTTAATAACTTTAATGTATCATTTAGTAAATAATATTCAATAGTTGTGACGTAAATAAATTCCATATTTTAATTAACCAAGAATACGCTACCGTTATTCTTTCAAACGTTACAGAACTCATTTACCAAACTACTATAACTAAAGGGGGTTTTTTAGTACAGGTGGAATAACCACGCATCCAGAACCACACGACATATTTATAGGAATCAAGATTTGAATACAATACCTATTTACTATGATTTTTTTTTCATGAACCAATAGTAAATCCTCAAAAGAAGAGGTTAAAAGTAAGTTCTGAATTTTAAATAAAATTTATAGTTGAAAAATTCTGATAAAGAAATACTTCTCTCATCCACAAAGTATTCTTGAAGAAGAAGAAAAAATAAACTAAATAAGCATCAAGTAATATGTATATATATATATATATATATATATATATATATATATATATATATATATATATATATATGACATTTTCAATCTTCAGTGAAATGTGATATATATGTTGTTTATATATACATACTTATATATTTTTATTCCATTTCGGACACTGAGGCGCATGTAATGTGAAAAATAGCTAATTGTACGAAAAAGTAATTTTGATTGAAAAAATCTGTAGAGACAATTATCAAACATTCGCAATAAAGCTTATTTAAATTGGATTATTTTAAAGTCCAATTGGAATAACTCAATATATTTTTATGTCCATTACCTTTGCATTTTTCAAATGGGGCTCTAAATTTTGATTATATTTATTACATTTTTTTTCTGTAACATTTTGTTCTTAAAAAAAAGTTTTTGACGAATCAAAATTTTTATTTTATTTCCATTAAAAGTTAAGGCAGTATTTTAAATATGTATGTTTTGAACTGTAAAACTAAAAATTATATATCCAATATAACGTTTTATTACTTTAATATTTTATTTAAAATTTCTACAATCGAAAAAGTTTTTGTAGTGCTTTTATTCAGAGCACTATAAAAATCATTTTTCATCTGTACTTTCGAAGCAATTATACATCATTGGAGTAAAGAATTGTTCATTTATTTCTTTAAATACGAGTAGAAATTTTTGTAAAAATATATAATTTTAAATAACTAGGAAAAAAATTAAATACACTAAAAAATTGAGAACAATTTTAATTCGAGAAATTATTAATTGTATTTGAAAAAACTGTTTGTGATACAAGTATATCTACTAATAATTATAAGTACTGATCTTTCTGAATAATTTTTTGGCTAAGATATTGTAACATTTTGCGTCTCATGTCCTATTGAAGCCAAAATCTTACGATGGAATCAAAGAAAAAGTTCTGGTGATAAATCTAAGCCAAAGCAATTTTAAACGTTTCAGAGATTTCAACAAAATATCTCTTTCTAGAATCTTTTACCATTCCATATCCATTACGCAGCTTTGGAGAAGAAGGGCCACTGGAAAGAAATCTTTACGAAACATACGATGGCTTAACAACATGAACAACTCTTATCTTTTTTTAACAAGATTTGTTCCTGCGGAGAAATAAGGTTTTAAGGATGTCTTTTTCGAATTTCTTCACCACAGACATTGGGTCTTCTATTTACCGCAGTATATTTTCTAGTTTGACGATATGTGACGCTTTTTTTTTTTTGTTCTTTTTGCTTGACATTTTTTTATGTTTGTTATAACCCCTTAAGCAGTCAATTTTTTTTGTCCAAAACGTTCCAAAAAAGGCACATTTTTTTTTTGTGTATAACTGAGCATAATACTTAACAGAAAACGAAAGTGAAAACATTTTAATTTAATTTTCAATTTTAGAGTATTTAAACGTTTTTTTTTATTTATTTTATAATGGTGGAACACAAAATACTTAAATGTTTGCTTTCTTATAAATCTATTCTGTACGCTACGAAGAATGTTTCATTTATCATGAAAAAATGTTATCTCATTTTTATAAAAAAAAAAAAAAAAAAAAAAAAAAACATATTTGTATTTTTTTTTTGATTGAGATTTTGTGTTTGTGTGTGTGTGTGCATATATATATATATATATATATATATATATATATTGTAAGACCCCGCTTAACGCTGTTTCGTTTAGCGCTGTTTCGGTTTAACGCTCTTTTATTTGAATTGCGGAATTCCCCGAAATAGCACGCAGAGTGTTAGGCTTCTCGATATCCGAAGCAGTTTATCTGTGTTTCTTTTTTCCGTCGGTATTATACGAAAGTATTTTTATCGTTTCAAACGTTTGTTGACGTTATTGTAAGTATACATTTATATAATAAAACGATTGCTATAGTGACAAATATTATGATTTTTAGTTTTTATCATGGGTGGTAATAAAAAAAACACGAAAATAAAGCATACAAAACATTTGAAGAGAAAATAAAATCCAAATGATTAGAAGATTAGATACTGGTGAACGTCCATCTCAAATTGGTGCTGCATTGAATTTGGCAACTTCACCAATAAGCACCATTCTTAAGAATAAAATAAAAATATTGTCATCGGTAACTGCAACTAGAATTATCCGTTCTAGAATAATACAATAGAGGAAATGGAAAAACGACTTTCCATATGGATTGACTACGAAATTGGACGCAAAATGTCTTTAAGCCAATCTACCTTCTTGATAAAATGGCAGAAGATTGGAAATAAGGAAGAGACTAAATGATCTGAAATGTAAACATACTGATTTAGAATTTTATTTATTTTTATATGCATATTCGTTTATTATGTTTCTATATTTGTAAGAAATAAATTTTTGTTTTATTGTTATAAAAAGCATAATTAATAAATTTAATGGTAAAATACCTGACGAATTTTCTACACCTCCTCCCCTAACCCCTTATTTACATGATGAGATAACCTCGTTTAATGCTGTTTCATATTACGCTCTACTTTAATGGAACGTATACCCCGCGTCAATCGGGGTCTTACTGTATATATATACACTCAGGAACATTGGAAATAGCGACCCAAGAAGAAAGCATCGGAGTGAAATTAAATTTAATACACATAATGACACAGATGAGAGATTCACTTGATCTCAAAAACAAGACAATTAAACGAATACAGGGTGTGCAACGAAACAAATACTGGGCAACTGCAATAGTGCGTTGGACCACCTCCAGCTGAAATACATGCCGCCACACGGTCCGGCATTGAATTGATTAGACACCTTATGTTGTCCTGAGGCAGATGGGCTACAAATCCTCAACAGCCAACTCTAAATCATGTATAGAGTGACACGATGGCATCTGCCGTTTTAGCTGACACCACACGTGTTCTACAGGGGACAAATCGGGGGAGCGGGCCGGCCATGGAAGAGTCTGAAGAAGACGTAGGAAGCCTTCAGCGACTCTTGCTGTATGCGGACGAGCATTATCTTGCTGGGAAATTGCCCCTGGGAGACCATTTAGGAAAGGTCCTACATGGGGTCGAAGAACATCGTCAACGTAACGTTGGCCCATTAAGGTTCCACGTATCACAATTAAAAGAGACCGGCTGACATAGGCTATGGCCCCCCAGACCATTACACCAGCTGTGCGGTCAGTGTGACGTAGAACAGTGTGGGAGGAATTGGACCGCTCAACAGGGCGCCTCCACACCCGTACACGGTTATCATCTGTCCCCAAAACAAACCGGGATTCATCACTAAACACAACTTTTTGCCAATCTGTGACATTCCACATTGATCTGGTTTGGCACCACTGTAGACGCAGTTGCCGATGTTCCGGTGTTAAAGGGAATGCACGGAAAGGGCGCTTGGATTTAAGATTTGCTTCTGTAAGGTGTATGGAAATTGTTTGTGGAACAATTGCTACGCCTACGTCTGCTCGTATCGTTGAGCGAGTCACTGTGGGGTCCACAAGTGCTTGCCGCACGATCCTTCGATAATCTCTCCTCGTTCTTTTCCTGGTCGCCCCAGATCCGGTTTCTCACGCGTGGGTACCTTCTCGTGTCCACTGCTCCCAAGAATTTCTAACGGCACACTCCGAACGATCCACCTGGTCAGCAACACGGCGCGTCGACCAGCCAGCAGTTTTCATCCCGATGATCAGGCCTCTCTCAAACTCGCTTAACTGTGAGAAATGTCTTCTAGCACGTTTACCTGTCATGTTTCGTTTACCAAAGTCTTCCTACAATCGGCGGGTAATCGTCACGTTTATGAATCTTCGAATTTGCGCTGGCTTATATAGCACCCTCTTCCTGATTGTAGCGACACCTTGGCGTGTATGAGTATGCGTATTGGCACAAAACTTGGATCATTTGCATATCACATTACGCTGCACTTATTTGCAAAGTTTCGCAATTTTAGTTAGCTTCCTTTGGTCGCTATTTTCAATGTTCCTGAGTGTATATATGCACACGCAATTGTAAGCATGGTGCAATACTATGTCTTACGTTGCAATGATGACAGTGCTAATATTGGCTTTTTTGGATTATCTTTCCACTGTCCCTCCTTCTCAAGCAGCAAATTGCGCATTACCTTGCCAACCCCTGTTCTTTATCGAATATTTTCAAAATTCTAAATTCCTGCTTTCAATGAAAAATTCCCGCATTTACCATAAAAAAATATTCTGGATGAGAAGTATTTCAGTACCATGGAGGTAAACTGCGTCTCTTAAAAACTCTAGCACAAATAATCTCACTATAAGAATAAGACATATGAACAAATCAAAGATAGAAAAAAAATTATCAGTTCCCGTACAGCGTACGGGTAAACCGGTAATGGACAGACTTCGATGGCCCGTACGGAGTACGGGAAAACCAGTTAAGGAGGTTAAGTGAGATACAGATATATAACTTTATTCTGAAAATGATTTTGGAGAAATCTAGAGTTTATTTGATATAAGGATGCTATGAATAAATTGTGGGGCCGTGGGTAGCCTAGTGGTTAGAGCATCAAACTTCAGACCAGAAGGCCTAGGTTTGATGAACCATGCCACCAAATACCCTCTGAGTGCTCACGGAGTAAGTGCTCGTTAAATCAGTGGGTTCCGAAAGTCTTGTGGGCGGTCGCAGCAGAAACCTTCGAGTGCAGGGGACTAGAAAATATTTCCTTACCCTTCTGTTCCATGTCTAATTGTGTCGTCATCTATCGTGAAGAAGTCCAACCCATTTCAGGCTCCGGTAACTTTCATTCCTTCCCTTCGGAAAGGACACGGCAACAACAACAAAAGTAAATTTTGTGTTGAAGTTTCATGTGAAGGCTATTTTGATTTTAACAGATTACCAAATAAAAATTTAATGAGCCATTTCATCCTTTAAATTAAATGCTTCATTTTTCTCTTGAAACAAATAGAATAGGAAATCTGAGCTAATTCGTATTGTCACCTGTATGATGCTTAAGGCCTAGGCCAAAGTTAGGCGTACTTCTAGACCCTTGCCACGATAAATTTCGTCGGTTTCGTTCTGACTACGTCAGACAGGTGGCATTAGCCACAACAACAACAGAATAGGAAATATTCTTACATATGTAAAGCAAGGTATTGAGGAAAGTTTGTGACATGGAATTTCTATAAATTTTATGATAACGTATCGTAAAATAAATATATTCTTCCTCTCATAATTTTTTCCCTTCATTTATTCAAACCAATTATTTTTTCACTATCCAGAGAGGTAAAGAAAATTTGTAATTTTTTAATTACTAAGGTCTTTAAGAATGATCCTAATTCTGATTCAATTTTCAACGGTTTAAATTTTTTGCATAAATTCGTGGGAATCGTGAACAAAAAAGAATTAAAGTTTTAATTTTAAAATCTGAGATGGATTTAGTACAAAAAAGTTATAGTTAAATGAGGAAATTCTAAAGATTATAAAAATGATCTGGTGCCTAAAATTTACTACAAGACTTTCCTAGCTCCCTAAATAATGAAAAAATAATTTTTGTGATTAGAGTATTTATTTTAAACTATTATAATCATTATGTATCAAATGAAACTTTCCGATTTTAAAAATGTACGAAATTTTATAGATTGTTATCTGTTTACTTAATGTTATATATAGTTAAAAAATAAAATTGTAGCTTTTGAATTTAAAAGATTTGAGCTGTCAGAGATATTTTGCATTTTTCCTAATTTCTTTTGCTTTGGTCAAAATATTTGATATAAGTATATTTCTCTTTGTTGCTTAGCCACAAAAATAGTTAAATTCAAATTGAAAAGCGGTTTTAGATAGTATAATGCCTTTTATATTTAAATTAAAAAATAATTCTATTGATTTGATTTTCTTCCTCCAAAAATAGAAGATATCAAACAAAAACACTTTTTTTTCATTTTAAAATATAAGTTAAGTTATAAGATAAAGATTAAGTTAAAGTATAAGATAAATTTTTGAAAAAAAAAGTTAATAAGATTTGTAGTTTAATATAGATAGATATCATTTTCCAGGGAGTAATATATATTGGGTGCTTTCACAGTTTAAATGAAAATAAAATTATTTTGGCAGAACGATAAATAGACCTCTAATCTAATATTCAACTTTTTTTAACATGAAATTTAAGAATTAAAACCTTTAATAAGAAAAATAAAGAGTTAAACGTCTGTACGAATACTTTTCTCTTTTATTTCTAGAATTTTGAAAAAGGGATTTTTCACTTTGTCTTACTCCAAAAATTAAAAGCAAAGCTAATTACATACATGTATTACTTTTTATTTGCTTCTATATGAATTTAATGCTTCACATCAAATTAATTTAATATTTGTCTTTTCTTTTTGCTCAATAAAAAGAAAATAAAAATGTCTGGAAATAATAGAACAAATATTTATGGTACATTTCTAATGCATAATTGTAAAATAGTTTTCATTTGTCTGTGTTATTGTTTTCAATGCATATTTTTTTGCAATTATGCATTTTTAATACATAATTGTAAAATTAAGTATAAAATATACATTTGTTTTCTAATTTAAATTTATTTCTATTAAGAAATCTTTTAGTAAATAAATTTCTTGCAGTAAAATAAATATGTCGGAAAACGGGACAGGGAATGTCATTGCACATCATTTGAATATTTTTATAAGAATAAAGTTTTGCAAGTAGATTCCAATTTTTGATTATATGATTATATATTTTTATGAAGGAAGATATATACATATATTTAAGGGGTAATTAGAATTTTTACATTTAAATAAATCTCACCTTCCTTCTCAAATTAAAGTAAATGTGGCAGTTCTATAATTTACAAAAAATGTTAGGAAAAAATATTTATTATTAGCATATTGCCGCACAGACAATTTGCTTCAAGTCCCGACAGCCCAGTTGGCACGGCGTTGGACTACATTTCCTCTGGTCTCGGGTTCAAATCCCGGCCCCGGCAGATTTATCCAAAGACTGGAGTTTTCTTTTCATTTTTAATGTATTGTTTGTCTAGGTTCTAGATGAATCCAGATCATTCTTTAGAGTGCATACTGGTTATTTCTCGAATATTCGGTAAGTGCATAAAAGCTGAGTACGTCGCCAGTTGGGCATGTTCTCAGTCCAGTTTTGTATCGAGCTCCTTTGTTAGAATAAATATAATTGTTTGTTTAACTGAAATGTGTACTTCTTTCGAACTCCGTGACAAGTTTGGTGGAGGCGCCGGGTAACAATTACTTCAAACGTGGATAATAGTGACAACCTTTCTGTAGCCTCCGGTTAAGAGAATTATCACCCGAATTTGGACTGTTAAAAGAAAATAGTAGGAAGAGGACAAAAATGCCGACCGAGCAAGAAGCCAACCCCGCTGTAGTAACACCTTCGTTACAGCCATGGAGGAGTCCATCGACCTTCCGAGGAGCGCCTGAGGAAGAACCATCTCAAATGGCTTAAAGAGTACGATCGAGTAGCCAATTTAAACAAGTGGGATGACATGATCTGTCTTGCTAATGTTTATTTCTTTCTTGACGGTACTGCGAGACAGTGGTATGTCAACAACGAAGACGCCTTAGATTCCTGGGAAGCGTTTAAAAATGGACTAAGAGGACTTTTCAGTGACCATCAAAAATATACCAGAAGGGCAGAAGAACAACTAAAATGCCGAGCCCAGAGTTCAGGGGAGAGTACACAGTCCTACATACAAAGTGTATTAGGACTTTGCTAAGAGGTAAATCCTCTGATGAAAGAAGACGAAAAAGTGTCACACCTAAGGGAAAGGTAGTGCAGAGGATATTTATGAGGTCCTGTTGACGAGAGAAATCAACGACACAGCAAATTTTATCAAATGGTGCAACTATATCGAGAATATGAAGCAGAAGAGAGTTGGTCGACCGAGATTTGAAAGACTTCCAAACGTCGTACCGGTTGCATCCCTGACGGATGAGACTGATTTGGTCTCTCTTATTCGCACAATTGTACGAGAAGAAGTCCATCGACTAATTAACCAGACGCAAGAATCTTTGGACTCCGATCCCTAATCCTTAGAAGAGATCGTTCAAGATGAAGTTGAAAAGGTTTTGGCCCCAGTGTCAGCAACACTTACAGAAACTAGACCACGACCAACATACGCCGCTGTAACCAGGAAATCTAGAGCTCCTGTTCAGAGATTCCCACCTCAGCCAAGAAAAACTGATGTGTGGAGAACGGCTGACAACAGACCTGTTTGTTTCTACTGCGGACGTCCTGGACATGTAATGCGCTACTGCCGAGAGAGAAAGGATGTCTTTGACAACTATCGAAACCGTCGACGGAACTTCGACGACGTTGACACTGAAGAAGAAATTCGTCGACCAAACTCCGCTCGCCGTTCTACGCCAAGTCCCACGAGAGAACGATCCCTAATACGCCGTTACAGATCCC
This sequence comes from Trichonephila clavipes, assembly GCA_019973935.1. NCBI lineage: Eukaryota > Metazoa > Arthropoda > Arachnida > Araneae > Nephilidae > Trichonephila > Trichonephila clavipes. The sequence continues at coordinate 124,387 of BMAU01000481.1, read as the reverse complement.
CGTCACCATATCGCCGATCCAGTCAGTCGCCAAGCCGTAGGATGGAGGAAAACTAAAGAGGGCGACCTTCCAAGGAGGTGAGGCCGCGTGTACTGGAAATCTTCCATCGGCCGCCAAGATGACTGGTAACCAGCTAGACGTAATAATAGATAATATGCCGAAACGTGCTCTAGTGCATTCTGGGGCATCGTTTTCTATCATATCAGATAATTATCGCCGATTTTTAAAGAAAGTTCTGTTTACTGATGCCAAGAGTGTTATGCTGAAAGTCGCGGATGGAAATTTTGTTTGGCCGATAGGAAAATGTGTTTTACGTTTCCGTATAAACAATCGAGAACTGCCTTTTGAATTTATTGTTTTATCATATTGTAGCCATGACGTCATCCTAGGATGGGACTTTTTAGAGGCATCTCAAGCCGTTATAAACTGTAGACAAAATGAACTTGTTCTAGAAGACATCTCTCGAGACTCCACAGCACCTGACACCTGGAAATTGTATGCAACCAGGGACTACACACTTAGGCCGCATTCTTTAACTCGAATAACTTTATCAGGATATCAAACCCGAGGAGACATAAATGTAGTTTTAGACGGCAGCAAACATTTGCTCTTCGAGAAAAATATTGCTATACCGTCCATGGTATCCACATATCGTAATGGAAAAAGTGATGTCTGGGTAGCCAACCTGCAGTCCCGGAACCAAATCATCCCTAGAGGAATGTGCAAAGGCCAAACCGAACCGCTAAATGAAGGACATCTATGTGTTATTTCTGACACATCGGGTGGCTTGGATGACCAACAAGAAACATCGGAGTCACAGATGAATTGTTCGCTAATGATGTCACCTGAGTTAAGTGACGAACAGATAAACAAGCTATCTGAACTACTCCGAAAATTTTCTGGACTTTTCACAAAGACCAACAAGTCAACAGCCGCGAAGACGAATGTGAAACACAAGATTTATACCGGTGATTATGCTCCAATCAACCAACGAGCCTACAGAGTCTCACCGACTGAAAGACGCATCATTCATGAAGAGGTTCAGAAAATGCTTGATGAAGGTATCGTTCAACCCTCTGAAAGTCCTTGGTCATCACCCGTTGTGCTCGTAAGAAGAAGAAAAGACGGTAGTTGGCGTTTTTGCGTCGATTATCGCAAGCTGAATAGCGTCACGAAAAAAGACGTTTATCCTCTGCCTCGTATTGACGATACGCTCGACTGTCTGAAAGGTGCCAAGTTATTTTCTTCCATGGATCTCCGTTCTGGTTATTGGCAAATAGAAATAGACGAAGCAGATCGTGAAAAGACGGCATTTATTACCCCCGAAGGCTTATGCGAGTTTAAAGTCATGCCGTTTGGTCTCTGTAATGCACCTGCAACCTTCGAGAGAATGATGGACAATTTGCTACACCATTTTAAATGGACTATGTGTCTTTGTTACCTAGATGACATAATAGTGTTTTCAGAAACTTTCATAGACCATCTTATACGATTAAGGCTTGTTTTAAAATCTCTTCAGGAAGCTGGTCTTAAATTAAATTCAAAGAAGTGTCTTGTTGCTGCCCAAGAAGTAAAGATTCTAGGCCATCTTGTATCTAGTAATGGCGTTCGTCCCGATCCCGACAAAGTAAAAGCCGTAAGAAATTTTCCTACTCCAAAGAATATACATGACATACGAAGTTTTCTTTGTATTTGTTCATACTTTAGAAGATTTATTAAAGGGTTCTGTTATCTCGCCGAATTCTTGCAGTCGTTGCTGAAAAGTGGCGTGGAGTTTCATTGGGGTACAGAAGAGGTGGAAGCATTTAACAGTCTTAAGAAAGCATTTACTTCGAATCCGGTATTGGGTATGTACGACGAAAGCGCCTCTACAGAAATCCATACTGATGCAAGCGGGTACGGTATCGGAGCTGTCCTAGTACAAATTCAGAATAATATCGAGAAAGTTATAGCAAACGCCTCTAGAACTCTGACAAAAGTCGAAAAGAATTATTCCACCACAGAAAGGGAATATCTTGCCATCGTATGGGCTACCAACAAATTCCGGCCGTACATATTCGGAAAAAACTTTACTGTTGTAACTGACCATCATTCCTTGTGCTGGCTCATGAGTCTAAAGAATCCTTCGGGAAGGCTTGTCAGATGGGCCCTCCGACTTCAAGAGCAGGATTTTGACGTAAAATATAAAACTGGTAAGAAGCATAGTGACGCCGACGCTCTTTCGAGAAATCCAGGGGAAGAGGAAAAGCAGACACCAGACAAATTTTTAGCAGTCACCACGAGTATGAACCTTGCGATGGAACAGAAAAAAGTTCCAAACCTTGCGAAATTAAAACTTTCGAGCAACTCATCCAAAAACGAAGAATTCAAATTCAACGACGGGATCCTATGCAGGAAGAATTTTGATCCAGATGGAAAGTTGTGGTTTTACCAGTCATTCCCAAACATCTACGAGCAGACATACTAAAACACTTTCATGACGCCCCCACCGCAGGACACCTTGGTTTCGCGAAAACTTATGAGAGCAAGAGATTTTACTGGCCGGGAATTTACCGAAATGTCGTTCGGTATGCCATGCATTTTTGGGAATGCCAAAGGAGAAAATCCGTTCCTCAACGACCACCTGGACGTTTAGTTCCCATCCCTCCAGCTATAGCTCCTTTCCATCGCATTGGAATTTATTTCCTTGGGAGATTTCCAAAGTCTTCTCATGGAAACAAATGGGTAATAGTCTGCATGGATTACTCAACACGATATGCGATAACAAAAGCCTCGCCGACAGCCGAAGTCGACGAAATAGCGAAGTTCTTACTTGAAGAAATTGTCCTCAGGCATGGAGCTTCTCGAGTAATTATCACAGATCGTGGAGCCGTCTTTCGATCCAGACTTGTTTCCTCTCTCGTCGACTTGTGTAACATTGATCATCGTTTCACAACGGCGTATCATCCCCAAACTAATGGACTGACGAAACGCTTCAATAAGACCTTCGCCGACATGTTGTCTATGTTTGTAGATGCAGAGCAGAAAAATTGAGATGAAATTCTACCATTTGTAACCTTCGCTTATAATACCGCTAAACAAAAGACACACACACACACAACAGGTTTTACGCCATTCTATTTACTTCATGGTCATGAAGCGGAAATGACACTAGATACAATGCTACCATTCTGTCCTAACGATTTTGATAACTATAACATCACCAAGATAGCATCCAGAGCTGAAGAATCACGACAGCTAGCCCGAGTGCACACTCTGAGAGCTCAAGACAAAGATCGTCGACGTTACGATTCCAAACACCAAATGGTATCTTACGCTGCCAGAGATCTCGTATGGGTTTATACCCCAGTAAGAAAAGTCGGTCTCTCCGAAAAACTCTTAAGAAGGTATTTCGGACCGTATCAGGTGCTACGCCGTTTATCAGCCGTGACATACGAAGTACAAGATTTTGATCCTGCTTCTCGAAAAAGAAAACTAAGAGAAGTTGTCCATGTCCTGCGCATGAAACCGTACCATGATCCCGCCGAGCAAATCGAAACCGAGGATAAAGAAATTCAGGATATCATTCCTCCCAAAAAACCATACAAAGGACCCATCACTCGTTGCAGAATAAAGATCCTTGAACAAAATGACAGCGGGCGTTGTCTTCTTTTTAGAGGGGAGCAATGCCACACACACAATTTGCTACAAGTTCCGACAGCCCAGTTGGCACAGCGTTGGACTCCATTTCCTCTGGTCTCGGGTTTAAATACCGGCCCCGGCAGATTTATCCAAAGACTGGAATTTTCTTTTCTTTTTTAATGTATTGTTTGTTTAGGTTCTAGATGAATCCAGATCATTCTTTAGAGTGCATACTGGTTATTTCTCGAATATTCGGTAAGTGTATAAAAGCTGAGTACGTCGCCAGTTGGGCATGTTCTCAGTCCAGTGTTGTATCGAGCTCCTTCGTTCGAATAAATCTAATTGTTTGTTTAATTGAACTGTGTACTTCTTTCAAACTCCGTGATAATATTATATTTTTAATTGTTATAAAATATTAAAATATTTTTAATATTAACTTAACTCAGTGGCGCAACAGCCCATGACGGCCAAGGCCTACTGGGCCCAACTCAACCTTGGGCCCTCAGGTGCATGAGCAAATATTCTGGTCAGGTGGTCAGTCTGACGTGAAACCCCTAGTGTTAAGCTCCCAAGTACAAACTTGGTACTCATTTATCGGTCAACTTAAGGGATGAAAAAACTGAGTCAACCTTGTCAAGCTCGGGGTTTGAACCTCAGAACTGTGGTGTGAAAGTGCGATGCACTAACCACTCAGCCACTATGCGGGCTTCATTTTTTAATATTAACTCTTTTATTTTAGTTTTACGTATTACTACTTTATCATTATATGTGCAAAAAAAATTTATATCAGCTTTGCTATTAATAGGCTTTTATTTTACAAGTGCTAGACTAGTATTTAGATTACTAAATTCAGCAATAACTGTGCATTGCATTGATTCGATTGTGATTTAAGCCTTTTTAAATGTTTTAGGTGCGTATTCTTTTTTATTAATACTGGAGGGTCAGTGTTTAATGTTTACAGATATTATAATATTCCTCTCATTTTTATTTTCTGAATTTAAATAACCTACTTTAATCTTCATTATCCAAACTATTTCTGTCTTTAGAAATGTATATATATATATATATATATATATATATATATATATATATATACTGCAGCCAAAAGCAACGCAGTCTTCGCGCGCAGGCGCATCAAAGTAAAAGCAGAACTGAAACTGAAAAAAGCAGAGACTCTTGAGAAAAAACTTTTGGACATTAGAGTAGAGAGAAAGGAGAACGCGAGAGGTGCGCGAGCAGGCGTTACCTTCTGAATATGATCGTCAAACTTATCTGTAATATCTACCTTTTTAATTAATTTTTGTTTAATGTTTAAATAAACCAGAAGAAAGACCAACATCTTGGACCCCTTGTTGTCTCCCACAAATTATGGGGGCTCGGCCGGGATCGACAAAATTTCGATTTTGAACCAAAGTCTGGACAATGAACAACAGCGTCCGTGAAGGAGACGCTCCGCCATTTTTCGGAAACTTCGTTCAACCTGTGTAGAGGTTGGATTTTTCAACTTCATTCCGCCTGTGTAGAGGTCGGAACAAATAGCAAAATAACCTGTGTAGAGGTATTTTGCAACGAACCATCGACAAATATTCCGCCTGTGTAGAGGTTGGAAAACCCATCGACGAAAATCCCGCCTGTGTAGAGGTTGGAACTAATTCAGTGTGCATAATCCGCCTGTGTAGAGGCCGGAACTACAATTTCAACTATATTACCTGCGAAGAGGTGACATCAGTGGAATCAACGTTTTTATTGGATACATCGTACGTGCGAGCAACAAGGGAGCCAGAAAAAAAAAAGGTAGGACCTTTCCAAATTTTTATAAAATGTATAAAAACGCTCTTAAAGAGGATTTCATAAGAGTTGTTGAGAAGCTAAACGGTACTGTGGAGAATACTTACACTATAGTTAAACTAAACACTAAAATTGAGAACAGTAGTACATTTGAAAGTGATCCAGATTTCGTTAAAACTTTAATTCAAAACTGTATAGATGAGAGGGTATCGCGAAACAAAAAGAGAAGTAACTTCAGGAAAACAGAAAATTGAGCTCGCGAAACTACAGTTAGCACAGTTAGAAAAAGAAGTCGAACTTCAAAGGGTTAAAAATAAAGCATTAAGTTTAAATCCTGCAGCTAAATTCGAAGAGAAACAGTTCAAAACTTTTAAATAAGGAAACTGCAACTCATATTGGCATTCGAGAAGCAGAAGATTGGTTTAGGCCTATTGATTTAGCTAAAAGAGTGTAAAATTTATATTTCATCTAGTAGCGGATCACATAAAGAAATTCCTATTACTTATGGATATACCCAAGACCCCTTTAAAAATAGATCACAAAACTTTAAACCAAAGGTTAAAGAGAACTATCCCCAATATCTTGAAAGAGAAAATAAAAATTGCTTTATATGCGGTGATTCATCTCATTGCGCAAGAGACTGTGAGAAGCGTTTTAAACCTAAAGAATCTAATGATCACATCCATAATAGAATAAATGTGAATACTTTGAAAATCGAGAGCGAAAAACAAAATAGCGAAGAATGCCCAAATCTTCAATACGTAAACATTTTTGTGGAAAATCAGCCCGTAACAGCATTGATTGATTCAGGTTGCCAGATCCCAGTTTTTAAATTCCTCACTAATTAGAGTGCAAACACCTTCCGAAGAGATCATAACATTAAGTTCATGTTTTGGCGAAAAGCGAATGGTAGAAGTTAAACCCATAAATATTTCTCTTAATCAACACTCTCTAGCTTAAGTGTTGGAACGGCAATATCACTGACCTTGACCGAAGAATTTATTATACATCCCAGTGTATATTCTGAAATAGAGAAACTAGGCCACGCAAAGAGCGATGTTTTATTGAATGAAAGTGAATCCTCTTTAGGTGCTCATGCTTGTGTTCATTTTAATTCAAATGTTTCTGTTTCAAATGTGATAGAAAACTCTAGTTATGATTTGCCATATGTTGAAAACTTTAATACTAGGAATGATTCGAGTTCTCTAATTATTATAAATGTAATAAAATTAAGAGTACTAAGTTAAAATTGAGTATTGTAAGAGAAAAATGTTCTGATATAGTATTGTGTAAGAAAGCCAATGGTGCCATGAAAACGAGTTCCGTGGAATTTATCTCCCGCTCACCTAACCCTTTACCTATGAAGTAAACATCGTCGGTTTGTGTTGCTCCAAAGGATCTTCCAGCCCTGGCAGTGGAAACGAAGGAAAAAGAGAAATCGTTTTGAACAGACGTCCAGAACTCTACAGAGGAAAATATCGATGCGTTCAACCAAAGATCAACTTGTTAAAAAAGACATTCTTATGCCTGTGAAACTATGTGTTTTCCTGTGGAACCTTCCGGATGTCGAAGAGGTGCCTTCACATGATGGAGAAACTGTCTAGTTCAGAAAAATTATGATATGTTTAATCTCTATATATTTGTCGTATAGTCCTTGTCTGTTCCGTTTTTTTGTATGTTTCAGATTCTCCTCTGGTCTCCATGGAAATACCGCTGCGGACAGCGTACGGTCAGAATGGCCGTTGTGGCATGCAGCCAAAAGCAACGCAGTCTTCGCGCGCAGGCGCATCAAAGTAAAAGCAGAACTGAAACTGAAAAAAGCAGAGACTCTTGAGAAAAAACTTTTGGACATTAGAGTAGAGAGAAAGGAGAACGCGAGAGGTGCGCGAGCAGGCGTTACCTTCTGAATATGATCGTCAAACTTATCTGTAATATCTACCTTTTTAATTAATTTTTGTTTAATGTTTAAATAAACCAGAAGAAAGACCAACATCTTGGACCCCTTGTTGTCTCCCACACATATATATATATATATATATATATATATATATATATATATATATATATATATATATAGATATAGATATGTACAGAGTGTCCAAGGATTATCGAGAAAAACTTTAAGGGAAGGTAGGGGACATCACAAGGACTCATATTTGCATAAGCAACCCATGTTCGGAAAAGCGTTTTCGTTCGGCCTCAGGTGGAGTTGTTAACAAGAGCATTGGAGGTAACACAGACCAGTATTTTTTTTACCGCAGTCATTTGAACTGCACTCGCCCTTAGACAAGTATAGAACAGTTTCACGAACACCTAGCTGGTAGATATGAATCTGATTTACGGATTGGCAGGAGGAAATGCATGAGCAGCAGAAATATTTTATCACGAAATATACCCTCAAAGGAATGCCCCAGACCGTCGGCTACTTACAAATTTGCATCAAAATTTGTGATGGTTTTCTTAAAGAAGATATGAGTGTAATAGTTTTGCTTCACGTTACAATAAACGATGTACACTTCTAACAGATCCTACTATGGCAGCAGTGACGGTTTGTAGGCTGGTTCTTGAATTCCTTCGAACAGTATCCAACACATTTTGTTCTATGCTGGAAGTTCGAGTCACTCTGGCCTACACTCATTTTGCTTATTATGTCGTGATTATACATATTCACACAAATAGTGATGCAAGTTAGTAAATACCCAGCGGTTTGGTTAATCTCTCTGAGGTTACCTTTCAATATACAATCTTTCTGCTGCTTCTGCATATATTTCTGCCAATCCATGAATCTGATACATAGCTGCCAGCTAGGTGTTCGTAAAACTGTTCCATACTCCTCTTCGAACGATGGCAGTTCAAATGACTGCTGTAATGAAGGTTTGTTTCCTGCATTATATATACAATAGTAACCCTCTTGTGAACAACGCCACCCAGAGCCAAACGAAGACATTTCCGGCCATGGATTGTTATGCAAATCTGAATCCGTATAAGTCCCTTTACCTCTTCTTAAAGTTTGTCCCAATAGTTCAGGGTCACCCTGTAATAAGAGAGGTTTTGTAAAATATTTACACAGAACACACACATTTATATATATATATATATATATATATAATCCAAAACATAAAAATAAACAGATAGTTAGAACCTAAGATAAGTATACTAATGTAATTTTATAAAAGCAATGTGTGTATATAATCTTCATTATATTTGTTTACTTCTAATTGATTTTTTAAAAAATAATTTTATTTATATTAATAAATATCTAACAAACTTTAATATTTTACAAATATTCCATTAAAAAATTTACTTCAGCTAAGATTTTGCAAGCATAGAACATAATCTTTCTTCATCAAAAATGATATAATTATTTTTATCAAAAACTGTAATATAACATACAAGTACTAATAAATGCATAAAAGCACAAATTATGCTCAAATCAACTTTTTCTAAGTCTTGATAGCATTTTACTTTTACAAAAGCATTATAACTTTCAAATTATTTATGACAAGGTAAATACCAAATTACACATAAAATAATTTCAAAATCAAGTAAATGTAAAAGAACATTCGCAAATTGTTTTTGCACTTTGTTCCAGAAATTAACATCCATACCCTTCTGTTTATTATTCCATTTCGCCGCTTCTTCCACGTAATGAAGAAGTAAAGTGAAGTAAAGAATAAATAGCAGATGACATTGCGAAGCTTGAGTTAATTTGTTTCTCGCTGATAAATCAATTAGTCTTTACCGTTACGCCGAAGATAGGAATACAAAATACCTTTATTAATTCCCATTTTTCCTTTCCTAGTCCGGCTGCATTAATAAAATTTTGTTCTTCCTTTTATTTTTATCATATCCTTTTTTTCCCGTCATTGAATCTCTTTAATAAATTAGAAAGGCTTTAAGGAAAATGATTTATGGAAATGAAGACCCGGAGAAAAGGAGAATTAGGAATTTTATTTTATTCGAAGTAGAAAAAACGAGAACCTTCTGATTGTTGTTCCGTTAAGTAATCATGATCTTGTCGTATGAGAAATTTGATTTTTTTTTCTTTGCTTTATTCTTTAGGCGGAAAGAAGAGTGTTTATGTCATGTTGAATAATGAACTCTATAGCATCCGGATCTTTATATTATTTTTCAGAAAATAAGAATTTAAATTTTATAAAAACATATTTATACTGCTTAATTTATTACTGAATTTTTGGAGTTTGCCGTAACACTAGTTGTTAGTTGTTATAAAATGTCTATGTGAGGGGTGATTATATATATATATGTTATATCTGGAGTGTAGTTCGATAGCTAGGAAATATTAGGAGTTAACAAACAAAACTATTTATTTTAACAAAAACGAGGAAAAACAGACTACACAAATAACGAACTAAAGCAATTGAACATGCGTCGTTGTCATGTGGCTTAAATTTGTATTTTTTAAATTCCTACAATTAGATCACACTCTCTTGTTCAAAGTTCTAATCTTTAATAAAATGCTTTTTATTCATCCACTCAAGTTGAAATACATTTTTTAAGCTTGTAGTGGATGGCACTTGATGTTAATACATTTTTTTCAAATATTAATTCATCAGTTCCATTTAATTAATGAATAAATTGTAACAAGCCGAAATAATAGTTAAACGCCATATATAAAAAGGAAAATTGCTCATTGTGAAACTGTAGCGCAATGGATAGCGTGTTGAACTTCTAATCCAAAGGTCGTGGGTTCGAATCCCACGTGGCATAACCTAATTTCTGAGAATGTGATTTCTTTTTAATGTGCTCTTTTGTTGGAATAATTAAATTTTTAATTAATGAATAAATAGTAACAAACAAAAATAATAATCCAACACCATACATAGAAAGGAAACTGGCATGGGAAGAAAATCGCTTTATATCTTGCCAATTAAAATTGTAATTCTGTCTTATACATATTTATATTAATTGTAATTACTTAAAAAAATAACTAAAATAATTTTTTTCTTTGTTGATCTAAGTAGGAATTGACTTAATTTTTTTTTTTTATATTACCAGTGTGTGTGTGTGTGTGTGTGTTCGCTCTCCGTTCCGTCTGGCTCACTCGCTCTGTTCTCTACCTTCCTCTCTGGGGATTTCAGCACGCATTCCTGTAAAGTGCGCTCAGTCACGTGTCATGGCACCGGCACTTGCTGCCATCCCTTGAGCCCTTCATATTTTTATATTATAGATCATAGGAGATCTAAGAATAGTAAAATATAGTAATTTTAGATACGTTATGAAGAGAATGATTAATAAATGGATTTCTGATAGTTGATAAAGAACTCACATAAATTGTCTTAAGGTACATATTAGTTGTTTGTTATTGTTGCCCATGGAAAAATTATAAAGACGTTCTTAATTTTATTGATGCAATTTTAGATTGATTTTATCTGATTACATTAACCCTTTACCTACCGACGGTACTTATAAGTACTACTCCTTTTAAAATTACATAGAATAACCATTTTCACGAATACCATGGCGATGTTTGGCCCGAATATTCTTTTAAATCCACTCTTCCAACATATATGCCAACACTGGTTCTATGATGAGTAATTTAGCGGGAAAGGCGAATAGTTTTAAAGTAGAAATTGCGTTTTCAGCTGACGGCGTTTTCAACGGATTGCGAAGATAGTCATTTTTGTTCCGAAAAAATAGTTATGTCAAAAGGTGATTGTCTTATTTTTTGTATGTTTATGAAGACCTTAGAAAATGATTTTGACTATTTATTTCAAGTGCACAGTGTATATAATTAATTTTACAGTTGAAAATCTTTAATTAATTACTTAGCTCTAATGGATTAAATTTCCCAAAGTTTAGTATTTTGTTTATGTTATGTTATGTTATGTTTTGTTTGTTTTGTTATTATATCCCTTAATTTTCAATTCAGGGATTAAAAATAAATATTACATAAAAAAAAACTACAGTACATCATAAGGCGGTAGATAAAGGGTTAATAGTATTTTACAATTAACATTTATGCTACTGATTGTTTTTTTTTTCTTTTTTTTGTTAAACTTTGAACCTATATTTAGATTACTGAATCTAGCAATAACTAGTTTATTACTCATTGATTCAGGCAGTGATCTAATTATTTTCTAATGGTTTTATGGATGCATAACCCATTTTACTAATATTAAATTCAAATAATCTATCCATTACATATATTAGGATTTCTCTAAGTACTATAGAAATTAAGGGGAAGTTTAAATAGGCCTAAAATTTCTTTTAACCCCATGAAGCAGCTCTCAATATACTATGCTTATAAATGTTATTAGTATCAATCTTTTTTTTTACATAAACAATTTTAAGGCGTCACAGGGGTGTTAAATTTCTCTAGCGGGCTGAAAATATAAACAATTTTCAAACAAATATAATTTTTTAAAAATTTCAATTAAATCATTCGAATCTTTTACACAGTATTTATAAAGGAATAGGGCTTCAGAAAAGTATAAAATGTTTAAAATATAATCATAATTTTAAAAGTTAAAAGCGTACGAAAATAAGAAAACTTTCTATAAGAAATATTCATTAAGTTTTACGTTGCAAATGTTATTTTCTAAAATAACAGTTTTAATTACTATCTATAAGTTATTTATGAAGTTAAATGTATCTTTCTTACACTGTAGTAATATTATATTAGTAGAATAATAAATTATTGTGTTTTTAAAAAATTAAAAAAATTACATTTTCAAATTTTTTTAAAAAATTTCAATATTTTTCAAATATTTTGAAATACAAAAGATATATTATTCTTAAATGTTATAGAGTTTAAAGATTATGATACATATTATAATTCTATAAAGTTTTATACATCAGAAGCTACTATTTTAGAAAATAGCGTGCGCAAAGCAAACATTACTTAATAAATATTACATAATTTTCATATGCATATACTTTTTAAAACTATGATTATATTTCAAACATTTTGTACTTTTTTGAAGCCACAATCCTTTGTAAATAATGTGTAAGAGATTCGAATTATTTAATTTAAATTTAAAAAAATTATACCTTTTTGAATTTTTTTTTAAAATTTTCCCCCTCGAGAAAAAAATTAGCACCACTGAGACCACTTTTAAATTATTCTTTTATAAATATTTAAATCTTTAATTTCCCTCACAAAGTATTTATGATACACACAAGATTTAAAAAAAAAAATAGATACAAACTGAAATTTTATTTTTCAAAAATTATATTGAAAAACAAGCTATTTATCAATTTATTCTAAGATCCACAATAATAGCAACTGTTATTATCTGCAGCGATAATGACTATAGTTTCCAAATTAAACGTACTATTACTAACCTAATATGTTTCAGGCCGAAGTGCCATAAAAGTTACAGAAATACGCATATATATCAACAAAATATTTACTTCTCTAATAAATATCTGCTATACAAAATATCTACTATACAACAGCAGAAACTCGAACAAATCTTATCCATTAACAAAATTTAATATAGCGTAAATAATAGCGTAATAGCTTACAAGAAATTCTCCAAAAGTTATTGAACTTTTTATATCCTTTCAAATTCCGCTCAGTTTGATTGAACTATTAACGTTGCATTTCAAATAAACATGAAAGGTATTGGGGATGTGGATCTCGTAATTCCAAATCATAATATACTGTCACGGATGATACCTAATCTAACACACCTGTTTTCAAAATTCCACACCATGCCAACAATTGTGTTCGAACACATACTTTACTGTTGGAATTAATTGGGACAAATGAGAAAATAGACGATTTTTTCTAAAACATTAGGTTTTAACCACTACATATCTTAAGACGTATCAGGGGTGTTAAATTTCTTTAGAGGGCTGAAAATATAAACAATTTTCAAACAGGTATATTTTTTTTAAATTTAAATAAAAAAATTCGAATCTTTTACACAGTATTTATAAAGAAATGGGGCTTCCAAAAAGTATAAAATGTTTCAAATATAGTCATAAGTTTAAAAATTATAAGCATATGAAAAAAAGAAACTTTTCTATATGAGAAATATTTATTAAGTTTTACGTTGCGCATGTTGATTTCTAAAATAGTAGCTTTAATTACTAGTTATAAGAATGATTTATAAAGTTAAATTTATCCTTATTACACTGTAGTAATATTATATAATTAGAATAACAATATTTATTGTTTAAAAATAAAAAATTGCGTTTCAAATTTTTAAAAAAAATTTCAATATTTTTCAAATATTTTGAATTACAAAAGATATATTACTCTTAAGGTATCCGACTACGTTCGGAACAGTGATTTTAAAAAAGCGCATAAATGGATAATTTTCATGATATTTAGTGTCACTCAGATTAGAATACATGCATAAATTTGCTTTGAGGATATTTTGACAAAACAAATTTATTTAAAGATAATATTTTGGCAATAAATTAACTTAGAACAATCTTTTTTCAAATGTTCTCCTTTAGTGAAAAATGGTTCTATTATAATAATATTTCGTCTGTATATAGCTCAGACCTCTCTACAGAGGCTCAACTAGAATTTTTGAAAAATCCACATTATTTTCAGAGTTACCACCCATTAAAATAATTATTGGCGTTTTTTTCTTAAAATTGCTCCCCTCTGTTGTCGTAAAATAGGAATAAACCCACTTCTAAGTTATATATTTCAAAAATTCTAGTTCAGCCTCTGAACAAAGGTCCGAGCTATATACAGGCAAAATATTATTATAACAGAAGCATTTTGCACAAAAGGAGAACATTTGGAAAAAAGATTATTCTAAGTTAATCTTTTGCCAAAATATTATACTTAAATAAATTTTTTTTTGTCAAAATGTCCTTAAAAACAATTTTATGCATATATTCTAATCTAAAAGTGACACTAAATACCATGAAAATTATCCATTTATGCGCTTTGCAAAATCACGGTTTCGAACATAGTCGGATACCTTAAATGATGTAGAGTTTAAAGAGTATGATACATTTTATATCTCTATAAGATTTTATACATCACAGGCTACTATTTTAGAAAACAGCGTGAACAACGCAAGAATTACTTCGAATGTATTAAAGCATTTTTATGTGTTCATAAATTTTAAATTTATGATTTTATTTCAAACATTTTATAATTTTCTGTGTGTGTGTGAAGCTCCATTTCTTTTATTTATAAAGTACAAGAGATTCGAATTATTTAATTTAAATTTAAAATAATTATACCTTAAATTGTTTATATTTTCAGCCCTCTAGAGAAATTTATTACCCCCGAAACCTCTTAAAGAGACTGAAAAATCTTTATATGATTATGAAGTATGTCATCTTTTAGCAGAAATGACCTATTGAACCCGTTTTGCATTGACTGCGCGAGTGTATTGCACATGCGCCTGACTTTATCTCCGAGTAACTCCACTTGTATTGCAATTTTTATCATCTGTTCTGTTGTCGTGCAATTCATCATAGCAAAACAATTCTTGCGAATATATTTCAGTTCTCAAAGGGATTTAGGTCTGTGAATTATCAGACCAAGGAAGCTCTTGTATTTTATTTTCCTGCATAAACATCTGGATTGATATCGAATTGTGAAAAAGAGCCAAGTCCTGTGTTGAAATGTTCCGCCAAGTGTTATCATGGATTGAACAATCTCCTACAACGTAGTATTTCTATACATTCTACAGAATTCCCCATGCCTTTAAAAGGTCTCAGGGGTGTTAAATTTCTATAGAGGGCTGAAAATATAAACAATTTTCAAAATGGTATTATTCTTTTAAATTTAAATTAAATTATTCGAATCTTTTACACCTTATTTATAAAGGAATGGGGCTTCAAAAAGTATAAAATGTTTAAAATATGATAACTTTAAAAATTATAAACATATGAAAATTCTGTAATAAATATTAAGTAGTTTTTGCGTTGCGCGTGCTATTTTTTAAAATAGTAGCCGCTGATGTGTATAAAACTATAGAATTATAAAATGTATCATACTCTTTAAGCCCTACATCATTTAAGAATAATATATCTTTTGTATTTCAAAATATTTGCGGAATATTGAAATGTTTTTAAAAAATTTTGAAAATGTAATTTTTAATTTTCAAAAAAAATATAATTTACTATTCTACTAATATAATATTACTACAGTGTAATAAGTATATATTTAACTTTATAAATCAACTTATAGCTAGTAATTAAAGCTGTTATTTTAGAAAATAGCATGCGCAACGTAAAACGTAGTGAATATTTCTTATAGAAAGGTTTCTTATATACGTACGCTTATAATTTTTAAAATAATGATTATATTTTAAACATTTTATACTTTTCTGAAGCCTCGTGCCTTTTATAAATAATGTGTAAAGAATTATTTAATTTAAATTTAAAAGAAATATACCTGTTTGAAAAATGTTTATATTCCCAGCCCTCTAGAAATTTAACACCCCTGAGACCCCCTTTAAGAAGAACTAAATTTTCAGTGCCATTTGTTGTGAAAAAAACCCAAATCATCTTTTCAGAAGGATGTTATACAGCAGTGCTTCTCAAAGTTTCAGTATTGGCGACCGAATATTCAATCATAATTTTCATCGTTCCACCCTCCATACAATAACATTGTATTGAATTCAATAATAATATGCTTTGCCACTAAAGCTACAATACTACTTTAACCTCTTCTGCCATCGGCGTATATAAACGTCTCTCTCAGCCAAAGCATTAATTGTCTTGGACGTATATATGCGTCTTTCCAAGGTCCCCGATGATCTTCTCTGTTCATTAATATCCTTAAAATTATTCCGAAGGCTTTGGAATGTAATAAAATGACCTTGACCGTGTTTACGAAGGGTTTATTAATTTCAGAAAAGGTTTTACTTATTTATTAATTTTCATTCCCTCAATACATCACATATGCGCGCCTATGTGGTAAAGTATGGTTCGGTATAATCACGTAATTATTAGTCGGCAATAAAGAGATTTATTATAAACTGTACAAAGTAACAAAATAAGTGTTAATTTTTGTACAAAACTTTATATATAACAAGCCCATGTGGGTCACTGGTAATTGTTAAACTTCTCCTTAGTATTATTAAATTAATTATCAAATACATTGTGCAATATTGATTCATTTTTAAGTGTATTACATCAGTGTATTTCATACTTTCTTATGTCAGAATGTATTTTGGTTTCTTACTTTCAGTAAATTAATAATTTTTTAAATGATCTTTTGGTCTTGACTTTTCAAAATGCTCGCACCCCCTCGTAGAGTTATCACGCCCCTCTAGGGGAACGTGCCCCAAAGTTTGAGATACGCTGTTATACAATGTGATGGATATGATCTGGTAACATAGTTTCACCTTCAATTTGTGTTACTGCACTTGATGTGTATCCCTGCACAACTAAATGTTTTTCCTTTTTGAAAATTACCTTCTTCCAGTCGTTAACTGTCCAAGATTGGTACTTTATGTCCCATGCTAAACGTTTACCCCTCATTTTCTTATACATTCATCATTTTGTTGTCTTACGACTAATTTCCAAAAGCTTTTGCGTGCAATTGAGGTATTCACTTCAACTCTAATAAATCCTTTCAAAGGTCTATGTTTGTCTTCTTTGTATTTATTTTGCAATTCCCTCTTATATTTTTATGTTCTTGCAGTATCCGCTTGCGCCCACTTTTAACTTTTCTTTTCGTAGAGGATGTTCCAGAAACTTGAAATACTCTTAAAAGGTGACTGCCTGCCTTCGGACCCAGTTTTTTTTTTATAAAAACAAATTTTTGAAACAAATTGAGTGTTTTTAGGAAAAAAATAAAAAAAAACCTGTAAATATATAAACAATTTTAAATAAATATTGTACTTTTAGAAAAATGGGTGGTTGTCAACTAAATTTTAACTAAAACAAGTTACATTGTGTGTCGGGCTCATCGCGCTTTCTATTAATTTTCCTCTTGGGTTCTTTGGGGCCGAAAAAGGCAAATTCTTTCCAACAAAATCCAGAAGCGAAGCGTGACTATTCAAATTAAGAACCTTTTAAATAGCAGAAGTTTAGAGTACGCTGTGTGGCGTTTTCGGAAGTGATTATGCTAGTCTGTGTTTAAACGCGCAAACTGATTTAAGACGTTATTCCAGTGTCAGCTATCCGTGAACGTGTACTCAAGTCAGGTGGATATCATTCCACGCGAGGTAAGGAAATTACATTGAAGATTCGAGAGTGCTGCTGATACCTAGGATTTAGAGGTAGGATCATTCAAGTTAACAGTAGGAACTGTGTATAAACAGAAATTGGGAATACGCGTAAAGTTAAACATAGTGATTAGAGTCGCGCTTATTTAGTAATACGTATTGTCTGTTTCTCACCTCAGATGTGCTAAGTTAAAATATAAATATTATCATTGTTAGTGTTTAGTTAAGATCTTAATAAAGATATATTAAGATTATGGCAACGCCTGGTTCTTTATTCACTCCCACACCCCTAGGTCACGAAGATAACTTAGAAGTAAGGCATCCCCCTCGGGCTAATGCTTTACAACTGTATAAAAATTTCTAATGCAATTATCCTAATTTTCTTTATACACAACATACACATTTCTTTATACACAACAACATACTCTTCAAAATGAACCAAAATCTAACAAACAATTACAAACAATTATACATAATAGTATGAAAATTTTGATATTTTTAAAGTTTTTTTCTTTGTAAATGAAAAAAAATATTTAACCTACAACAAAACTTATAGTCCACTTTATGAAAAATAGTATAATTAACATTCACAAAAAATTTCAAAACGTTATATGGTTTGGTTCTTAAAATACCATGTATCTGGTAAAGCGTTTCTTTCGAAAACAAAATTTTGAGAAAAACTTATTTAAAGTTTTATCTTACAGCCCTTTTGAATAGAGTGACGCTTTTTAAAATCACTATAACTTTATTTCTGTTTCGCGTAAAGGAAAAAGAAAAACTGCTTTGGAGAGAAAAATGTTCAAACTATAAGATTTAAGTAAAAAAACGCCTTATGTAGACGAAGAAAGCATTTTCAAGGTAGGCAGTCAGTCACCTTAAAATTCTTGAAGCACTTGGTTTGCCCGCACCTACTTCCGTAGCTATATCTCTCACAGTCGTAGAAGTGTGTTCGTTAAGAACACACGTTCGTTAGAATTTTAGAATGCTTCCTCGGAGTAATAACCATCTTTGAAAAAGCGAAAGTAATACGTGTTACTCGGAACGCAAAATGTAACTAACATCTACCACACTGAAATACCTACAACTGAGCTACTGATACACTAAAACTTGTCAAACGAGTAAATTATAGTTAAAGTTAATGCGTTACGTTAACTCTAGCCAAATATAACCGATTTGTGGTTGTTTAAGACATCACTGGTAATCACATACTAACTTAGACAAGGAAAATATGTTTGTTCCATTTAATTCGAACAGTATAGCATGTCTAAAGTAGTTTTTCCAAATCTGTTTGAATTATTAGATGTTTAAAATATACTAGGAAGATATAATTCGTGACATTTCTTTCTCTTTGGAAAATAATTTTTATAGCTTTATTAGTAAATGATAAAATTCAAGGAGATTCTTTATTGTCATTTTAAATTTATCATACAATCATTTTAACTGCAAACTAAATTGAATTGGTATTATTTTAGTACTTGAACATGGATTATTGTACATGAACAAAAATTAATGCAATTTTTTTAAAAATATTGTAATATTATGTAATGTGATAATTATATGGCTATATATTTCATTGCTACATCAAATAAATGTATAGTAAATATTATTTTTTGAAGAAAATATGAGAGTTATATGTATAAGAGTGTAAAACTATTTTTAATCAAGTCTAAAGATAAAATAATTCAGAAATAACGAAAGAAAAGTGCTTTTAGAAACAAGTTTAAAATTTAAACATTATTTGAGTTTTTCTCTAAATATATAATGAACCGTAAGCAAATTTATGCTACGCTTTATAGTTGTATATTTCTAATTATATGTTAAACAAATTTGGAAGAGATTGATAGATTTTTTATCGTTATTTTTATCAATTAAAAAATCTCCTCACAAAAATAAGTAAAAAAAATTCTCAATCATATAGTGATAAGAAAAAAGTTAAAAATAAAAAAATATATTTTTATAACACGAGATAAATGACTTCAAATGATAAAAACGCAATTAATCTGACGAATTTGTTTACCGTATCAAGTGAGTTCAATGGATTTGTTTATCGGGTCAAGTGAGTCTGACGATCTTTTGTTTGCACTTTTTGCGAGTTAATGGAGCCACATTAGTTCAGAAGGTTGCTTTTTTCATAATTCAGCCAGGGTCACCAATGAAGAGGATAGAACTGGGTACCTTCGGTTCCATAAGCACGTAACATACCACTAGACCTCGTCTTTCGTATGTATCCCAGTAATAAACACACGACAACAACAACAACATACCACTAGACCCAAATGATCACTTCAGACCTGATGCTGTTACTGGCTTATGTAGATGATACCGATACATATTCGAACCTTCACGGGAATGCTTTTCACTATTGACTGCATATTGTGGCATTTGGTGACATCTTTTGATCTAATGAAATTGGTCGACAGTGTAATATGTAAGTACCTTAGGTTGTTTTATCATGTTGTACCAATATTTCTTTAAAAGATTGTCATAATGGAATAAATGCTAAAGAAAAATGCATTATACCTCTTTTAGTAATGTCTTATAAATAAATTTATGAAAATTTATCTTATATTTTTCAAATGTTATTTAGTTGAAAACATTTCTTGTGTATTATTCGATTAATATAATATGTAATCAAAAGTTTTCACTAAAAACTCGCATATTACCACGTTCACTACTCGACAAACATTTACAAAGCTACATTTCACAAAGCTAACGAGGCAAAACAGTTATGAGACGTTTATATCTTTAAACTGCTTTTTTCCGTTATAATATTACAACTTAAAAAGTTTTGTGAAAAACATTAAAAAAACATTTCGACTTCTATTTATTTCTAAAAAGAGAAAAATAAACTCACGTGTTTTTTTTTTCTATTCGAACGGTTCTTGATACAAAAATTTAATGCCAACAAAAATCAACTTAAAGGCAAGATAAAAAAAGAAGAACAAAATTAATTAAATGAAATAAAGTAAAAGAGAAAAAAAAACGGAAAAAATCGCTCGCAGAAAACATTTTTCTTTTGTTTTTCCGCTGCACTTGGAAATAGACTTTTTCTCTTTTCTCTGTCACATTTTTTTTTTATTTTTAAAAGCTATGGTATGTCTTATTGACTTTCTTTTTCAAGCAGATGAACCTTTCATTTACAGTGTTTTTTGATGTTTTTGTTTGGGATGGCTAAATTCTTTTCCATCCGGATAACTTATATTTTTTTCTTATTCTTTCTCGTTTGATAAATTTAAATTCTTTACGAAGTTTGAATTTTTTCCACTCGTAGTTTGAGCAAAACGTGCTGAGATTTTGAAATTGCGAAATTAAAATGGAAAAAGATCTGTTAAAAATAAAACAATTATTTTTTAAGTCAAATTTCACATTTTATAAGAAAATATTAAATAATCTTGAAAGGAATATGATCAACAATAATGTGAGTGATCGAGTTTTTTTTTGACATCACAATTTAAAAAAAAATACGAGGCCTCAAACTTCTGAACGTCAATCAAGTGATCTGGCATCCCCTCTGAAAACTGCACCACACCAACATGGAAATTTTGAAACTCGATAAATTTAATGATCAACAGACTCCCTACACAAGGTGGGTCATCAGCAGCGCCAGGGCTCGAACTCATGACACATCGAGAACGCGTTCATAACTATGGTCAATAGTCTATCGCGGTTATTGTGATTATACTGTAATACATTAATTAATATATAAAGTTATATGTCAGAATTACCAAAAAATTACAATTGTCGAAATAAAAGCTGTAAGTACTTGCATGATCCTATAATACTCAAAACTCTACGTTGAGCTGG
Source organism: Trichonephila clavipes (assembly GCA_019973935.1). Lineage (NCBI taxonomy): Eukaryota > Metazoa > Arthropoda > Arachnida > Araneae > Nephilidae > Trichonephila > Trichonephila clavipes. Next base: position 103,052 of record BMAU01000481.1, on the reverse strand, counting down.
TTCTTACAGTAAAATTTAAACATCAAATGCTTATTAAAATTTAGCCCGAATTTTATTATTTAGAGTGACATTAAGAAAAATGTAATTTGATAATAGACAAGAACGCTTATTCCAGACGTAATAAATAAATTAGAAACTCATTTAAAAAAACCGTTCTTACGCATAATTACAACGAAATGATTTTAATAAAGTACTACCGAGAGAGAAGAAAATAAACATGTTTTTGTAACATTTTGCCTTAGGATAAATAAAAAAATACTATTGTGCATAGTCCAACGATACAGAAAATTATATATTTTTTTTTCATAAATAACAGTCATTAGGTTAAACAATGCCGTAATTACCTAAAAATTAATGCACATTCCCTGAAAAAAGTAAATAAGATTCATTTCATATTGGCTAGCGAATAATAATTAAGATTTTTATTATATTGTTGCATGAAATGCAAGTCGTCTTTGAACGTATTTAAAACAAAAGTTTCTTTCAAAGTAAATTTCAATTTTCTCTGGAGTAGTTACAATAAATTTAATTCGAACAGGAAACAAATAATACACTTATTTGAATCTGTGACAGCACAGATTAAAAATCCGTAATCATAATTTTCCATAGGTTAAATGAAACACGCACTATCTGTAAAACTTTTGTCTCGAATGTCGGTTCACTGAATCACCCTTAAAGAATCTTTTTGGAGCGTCTTAAGTTTATTCGTCGAATTATCATTTTATACCTTTCTGGATTTTTCTAAAAGCATCTATTTTTATAACTAAATTTAGCGACTAAGTGACGTTTGTCGACCGCATTTGTCACCAAGTCCGTTGACTATGTCACTCCTACTCATTAATATATTATTGGGAAAAAAATCCCAACATCAAGAAAAAAGTATTGTATAGTAATGGAATTTGGACAAAAAATGCAATTGTCTAGTTAACATGTTTAATTGATTAAAATTTCAAGATCACAGGTTAAGAGAATACAAGAGAATATATTCCAAATGTGAAATGTTGTTACATTAATAGAAGGTGGAACCTCTCCAGAATTTTGACTGCAAGCGTGCATGCAATACAGGTGCCGAATGTCACTTCGTGCTATCGAGTTCCATGCTTGTTGTACTTATGTCAATACTTAAACTGTCAGTGCTGGCTGTGAATAATACTGAAGTTGTCGAATAATAACATCCTCTACGTTCTCAATCGGAGACAGATATCATAATCTCACAGGCAAATGTAACTTGTCATTACTTTTTAAATCACGTTGTGTTACAACAACAGTGTGAGGGCGAGCATTGCTTTTTTGTAAACTCTCCCATGAATGTTGTTCATAAATGGCAATACTATAGGTTAAATTACCAGACTGATGTACAAATTTGCAGTCTCTATGTTTGGGATAAACACGGGAGTGCTCCTGCTCCCCAGACCATGGCTCCAGGTGTAGGTCCAGTGTGTCTAGGCCACATACAGTATGGTTGGAGGCGTTCTCCTGGCCTCCTTCTGACCAACACACAACCACCACTGGCACCAAGGCAGAACCTGTTTTCAACAGAAAACACAACAAATCTCTATTTCGTCCTCCAATGAGCTCTGGCTCAACACTACAGACGTCACAATTGGTAATGGCTTTGAGTCAGTGGAATGCATGCTACAAAGTGCGTGGCTCAGAGTTTTCCTTGAAAAACCATATTTCTAACAGCTCGTTGTGTCACTGTTGTACCAACATCCACTGGAAGTTTCTGCCACAGATGCAGTACGGTTCGCTAGAGACGCAGTACGAGTCGTCACAGCTGTACGCCGAATACGGCGGTCTTCCCTCTCGGTAGTGCCAGGTAGCCGCCGGAACCCTATCAGCTTGAGGCAGTACCATCCCTTTTAACCACTGCTCCCAATAATCATACATAATGGATACATTCCGATCAAATCTTTCTGCAATACCTCGGAAAGAAAATTCACTTTTTCATAGCCCTATTACACGATCTCGTTTAAGCTCGATAAGCTGTTGTTAATCGCTTCTTTGTCTTCTTAAAGTCTTTCTAATCTGACATCAACTCAATACGTTAAATTTCACAGACATATAACGCTTACAAACTTAACAGCACACATTTCAAGCCACCCTGATTTGAAAGTTCTAAGTGGCGTTACTAATGCCACATTTAAGCGCGAAATTTGAATAGATGTCATCTTTCAGTTGTATAAACTAGCCTACCTAAATTAGTTTATCTAACACAAGTCTTTCTTGGTTTTAGGCCTTTTTTTCTCGTCGGTGTACTTGAGTATCGCATGTTTCTAACACTTTTGGTTTTACAAAGCACGCACATCTTAATTTGCTTGTGTGGGAGAGAGTAAAAAGAGAGTAAAAAAAAAGAGTAAAAAATTATTTCTGAACCCATGAAGCATAATTATTCTTTGAAATTATTAAAGTATTTGTAGCAGAATTTTCATTGATATACATAAAAATAAAGTGTGTGATATTATAATAAAACCTTCCGTACCTTTTACTCTACATTTTAGAATAAAGTGAGTTAAATTATATGAAGTACTTTTTAAGCTCTCTCATTTTTATTTTAACTACTATAATAGATATTAATCGATGCGGTACTTATCATGGATTAAATAAACATTTTTTAAATGGATATCTAACCTTCTTTAAATTTTTTATTAACTGAACAAATATGACTAATTAAATATAATTAATGCACACAAAAATTTAAATGTAAAACATTTTATAGGTATGGTTAATAAAATATGATCAAATACACAAAAGTCAAAGGTAAAAACCTTTTCCTGCAGTAAAATTAAAAATACTTTTTATGAGCATGTATTTATCGCAATATTGTATTACAATAGAAAATATAGCTCTAGTATTTTTTTTATGAACATAAAGATTTTTTGTTAGCTCGTAACGTTTAAATATTAATTTTTTTCAAAAATGCGATTAAAAAACCCAATTATTGTATGTAACAATGAAAAGCAATGTTTTCAATTAAAGCAAAATAAATGCAAGCATGAGAAAAAGCAAGTAATAATTAACACCATAAAAACACGTTGAAATTTTGCAAAAAATAAATCCACTATATTACTGCATTTTAATTAATGGTTTAACTTTAATGTTAAATTAATTGTATCAAATAAGTTATAAAAAAATATTTTCTTCCTAGAAAAATGATGTAAGAGATTTTGAAAAAAAAAGAGATTGGTGGAAAAGGAGAGAGAGAAAGATGAACATATAGTTAAAATTAATCTTGCATAGTTAGTATATACTCGTAAAAATTTGATTAATTGGATATGACTATTATTTTCGTTGATTTCTGCAATTTAGGAAAGTTTTTAGTATGCCGTGTTGACTTTTAGCAAAAAACAGATACTATTAGTTTGATCTGAATATTTTTCTCTCTCTTCAAATGCAGATTTTAAAAAAGACCGTATAATTATTTCGAAACTTGACACATTTATACAATTCAAAATTAATATAAATGTTATGGAACTAAAATCTAAAACCTGGTATAAATATTTAAAACATAGAAACTTGGATTTTTCTGTTTCATTTGTTTTTTCACTTTGTCGTATTACTTTTTTAAAAAAAGTAACGCAAGTTTTATAATTTAAATAACCCAACGTTCTAGAAACGTATCTTCCACATGGAGCATTCATAACAATTAATAACAATAAATGAAATATGTATTTTAACAACACACACACACACACAAGTAACATAAAAAAAATTTTAAGTCAATTCCTACTTAGATCTACAACGAAAAACATTATTTAGCTACTTTTTATTAAATAGTTACAATTAATATAAATATGTATATAAATATGACAGAATCACAATATTAAGTGGTAATTAATTTTTATTAATTATCATTAAAGTATCATATTGTCATCCAAAACAACCGTGTATATAAAATTTCAGTTCAACTGAATGTTTTAAAACGTGAGAAAAAAATATTTTAAGGTTTGACCCATGTCGCTAAAAATGAAACCAACGAGGCAGTATCTGTAATTCTTTAAATAACTAATTTCAGTCAATTAATTGTAACTAATAAGATATAAATTATCATATTGTAATCCCAAACTATAGTGTATAGAAAATTTCAGTTCAGCTGAATGCTTTAAAATGTGAAAGAAAAAACATTTTCAAGTTTTGATACAAGTCGCCAAAAATGATGCCAACGTATTAATAATTCTTTGAACAATTGGTTTTAATCAATTTTTATTAGTTATATCATACAAAATAATCTGTATTGCCATCCAAAATAATCATGTATATAAAATTTCAGCTCAATGGAGCGCTTTAAAATGTATTTTATTAACGATTGAAAATTTCAAGAAGATAAATAAATAAATAGAGTGTGAGCTAATAGTAGGAATTCAAAAATGGGAACAATACACAGTAACAAACTTTCTGGGATTCCTTAAGGGACTATTTTTCAGACCCTTTTGTTGGTGAGTTGAGTGTCTACCACAGCCCATAGTGTAACGTTTTCCCATCACCAGGGACGTCTTAAGGCATGGACTGACTGAGCCCGGGTCCAAGGCTTCCCTTCAAGGGGGGACGTGTCTCATTCTCGACTCCAGGATAATAAGAACATTATTCGAATAATTTCAAAGGTCAAATGTTAATTTCGGTTGTATTATTCGAAAAGAGGGGAATTTTGAACAATATGTCAATTTGTTACTTTTGATGACCGTGGTCCATGTATAGGCCTAGGCCTATCACCATACACCATTATCACTCATTAAATCAAAAGGCGGTAGTCGGTCGAAACGGTCTGTGTGATTGTAAGTCATGCACGTTTATTCAATACCTAATATTTATAACTCACACTCTCTCTATATTTATTTATTTATCTTGGAATTTTCAATCGTTAATAAAATATTTTTTAAAGCGCTCAATTGAGCTGAAATTTTATATACATGATTATTTTGATGACAATACAACAGTTTAATTATAACTAATACAAATTAATTGATTAAAACTGATTATTCAAAGAATTAAAAAAACAGCCACGTTGGCATCATTTTTGGCGACTTAGCGACCATTTCGGCGTCGTGTGTCAAAACTTTAGAATATTTTTCTTCTACCGTTTTGAAGCATCCAGTTGAACTGAAATTTTATATACACAATTGTTTTGGATAACAATACGATACTTTAATGATAATTAATAAAAATGAATTACCACTTAATATTGTGTTTCTGTCTTTTGTTTATACATATGCATATTAATTGTTACTATTTAATAAAAAGTAGCTAAAATAAATTTTTTATTTGTTGATCTAAGTAGGAATTGAAGTAATTTTTTTTTATATTTCTTGTTTATTTTGGGTTATCACTAATATAAGTATTTGACAACGTATGCTATGTACTGTTTACTTTAATGGGACATAGGTGAGGCCTACATTTGTGTAGTAGCCCATGTGGTATGTTGGTTAGCGACGCTGACCGTAGGGCCTGGGTTCGAATCCCGGAGAAGACATGGATGTTTGTAAACGTATAGTGTCTTTGCGTGGCCGTCGAGCCGCAAGTCCTCTCGTGAGGTTGGTGGAAGGGAAGAGAGGTGGGAGGCCCCTGACCCTCCACCCCAGGGTGTTCTCCATCTAAATTAGGGTGGAAGCGAGCTAAATCGTACTTTCACCTGTATGGTGCTCAAGGCTACGGCGAACGACAGGCGTACATCTATAGGCTTGCCATAATGAATTACGTGGGCCTGGATCTGACACAGTCGAGATCAGGGGGCATAAGAAACAACAGCAAAACAATATTTGTGTAGGGACCCATGGCCTCGAGAAGTCAAAAGATATCCCTGCCTAATACGCACCTGCAAAATCGGCTTCCTTACGCGTTCACAGTCCACATCCACACCTGCACCCCTAAAATATTGCGGGGTCTGTTCATTTGATATCACGTCGACAACCGATGCCCGTGAGAAACTCAACAGCTTGATTCCGCAAGACAATGGAGAAGGAGTAGGTTTTTAAAACACTGGAAAGAATGGTTGTGTTTGTCTCCTCCTTCACAAATAACACATTCGGTAGACTGGAAATAGTCAATAGATTGAATAACGTGTAGTTAACTGCGCAAACTATAATTAATAGCTGTGGACGAAATAAATTATTTAATTTTTTGACTCTCACATTACCTATCAATTTTCCCAAATGTCACAATAGTAAGCTCTATTTAAGGGATGGAATTGTGTGTATAAGGAATCGCGAAAGGTATTTTTTTCATTTATAGATGAGAGTGAAATTAAAAATGTGTGCTTATTGCTTTCCCTGAAAATTATCTGATTATTATTGATCGATTATTTATTAAAGTAACACTTGTGAAGCTGCATGGGGCTATTGTCGCTAAACTACTCAATTGCCAAGCAAATTTGTGCTTTGATCAGCCTGAAGTAATGCTCCTTTCTCCAAATGTCCCCATCACGCAAACTTTACGACTTCCAGCCTCAAAAGAAACATAGTGCATCATCCCCTCCATATGGAGGGTCTTTGATGGCATTAGATTTCGAACCCATGACTCGAAAGATTCGCGACGAGTGCACGACCCCTTATCTATAGCATCCACATGGATTTTATGAAAATAGAAAATACAACACGTTGTAAACACAAAAAATTTGAAGAACATATTATGTCAGTGCTCTCAAACTTTCCATATTTGCGACCCAATATTCAATCATAATTTTCATCGCGCCCTTTTCATATAATAACAACGTAGCGGATTCAATAATGTCATATACTTTGACGCTAAAGCTACAATACGACTTTAACCTCTTTAGTGCCACTGGCGTATATAAACGTCTCGCTCAGCCAAAACGTTACTTGCCACGGACGTTTATATACGTCTGCTATCCATAAAATTATTCTGAAAGTTTGGAATGCAATAAAAAACCTCGATAATGTTTGTAAAAGATTTACTTAGTTCAAATTGTTTATTTATTTATTTCCTTTTCTTCCCTCTCTCTCCCCTTCAATCACCAGTACATCACATATGTATGGCTACGAAAGCGGTAATATTGGGGAGAGAATTGCATAACTTTAAATCGGCAGTTAAGGTATTAATTATAAATAGTACAAATTATTAAGGTAAGTGTTAATTTTTGTAACAAATTTATATATGATAAGCCCACTGGTTATTATTAAACTTGTTCTTATATAACTTATAGAATTGTTAAATTATTAAAAAAATTAATCGTGCAGTACAGATGTATTTATAAGCGTATTATATCAGTGTAAATGTGTATCTTATTTTTTATTATGTCAGAATGTTTTTGTTTGTGTACTTTCAGTAAATTAATAATTTTTTTAAAAAACAACCTTTTGTTTTCGACTTTTCAGTATGCTCACGCCCACCTGTTAGAGTTATCACGTCCCCCTACGGAAGCGCACCCCACAGTTTGAGAAACGCTCTTTTATGTAAATACTATATGCTTCAAAACGAATAATAAATGCGATACAAGAAGACAATTCGTGGAGAGATTAAACTGATGAAGTTGATCATAAAAACATTTCTTACAACAGTTTTAAGAGTCAGTTATGATGGAGTTTGTTGATATCACACTGTACAAGAGGAAATACAATAAATTTCTCTGAATTACATATAAATGCACCTGTACACAAAAGACAAGAGAACGCAGTGCGCTTCCTTTCGTGGCATAATTACATAGAAAATATCGTTAAACAGCAGTTGATTTAAATAACCCGACTACGTTCGGAACCAAGATTTTAAAATGGCACATAAATGGATAATTTTCATGATATTTAGTGTCACTTAGATTAGAATACATGTATAAAATTGTTTTACGGACATTTTGACAAAAAAAATTACTTAAATATAATAATTCGGCAAAAAAATTAACTTATATAGACTAACCTTTTTTTCAAAATGTTCTCCTTTTGTGAAAAATGCTTCTATTGTAATAATATTTTTCCTGTATATAGCTCAGACCTCTGTACAGAGGCTCAACTATGTTGAAAAATTCACATTATTTTCAGAGTTACTACCATTTGAAATAATTATTGGCGTTTTTTTCTTAAAATTGATCCCCTCTGTTGTCGTAAAACATGGATAAACCCACTTCGGAGTAATATATTTCAAGAATTCTAGTTGAGCCTCTGTACAGAGGTTTGAGCTATAGGCAGGCAAAATATTATTAGAATAGAAGTATTTTTCACAAAAGAAGAACATTTTTAAAAAAGGTTATTCTAAGTTAATTTTTTGCCAAAAAATTATATTGAAATAATTTTTTTTGTCAAAATTTCTTTAATTTAATTTTACGCATATATTCTAATTTACGTGACACTAAATATCATGAAAATTATCTATTTATGCGCTTTGCAAAATCACCTTTCCGAACGTAGTAGGATACCTTAATGAAAATGAGTAGATGATAACAGAAATGAACCTTACATGTAAGAGGTGCGTGAGTGTATTATTAACGTCGGACTGTAAAGAAACATCAAAGCATTCAGCAACGGAAATTGTAATTGAACCATGGTCAAATGACGAGGACAACACTTCCTCTCAAAGCTACTATACTACGTCAATGAGAGGACTTGGGGCCTCGGCAGATTTAATGTGCATCGGCACCTTTACATGGTAGGTCTGCAGTAACCCCAAGGGCTCAAACTCATGATACGCCAGTGACAAGCTTGTGATCATGATCACTAGACTACAGTGCCTCGGTTCACAATTTCAAGGTGCATTGCCTTCATCAGAGAGCGATGTTAATAAACATTCATCAATCTATTACTACATATTAATGTCGCAGGAAAATGATGGAATGAGGACTTTAATTGAATCTCTGATGAAAATGATCAATTCACGCAAGATGTAAAAGTAACGTCTCTTCGAGGTCATTTCCCTGATGTAAGTAAGTGATTTGATCAAATCCCAGGACTGATTTAGTGAAATGATGAAATGAACAAGTCAGCCATTTTTTTAAAGATATGGGGTTGATATTTAGGGGATCGGTAGTATTACCTGTATGGTTAGGAAGTACAAGGACTCGACCCCCCCCAGGTGTCTCCTCTCCCCCTGGACAGCATTTTGCCAATGCAAATCCTGACTAGTTCATTTCCTCATTTCACTGAAACAGCTCAGGATTTGATAAAATCACTTTACTTTCATCATGGAAATGACCTTGACGAAACGTTCTTTTAACATCTCCTGTCAATTTCCCACATGATGGTGTAAAATCCCTAAGGGTAAGGAGGGGGGACACACCTGGGGGGTTGAGTCATTGTACTTCCTAACCATACAAGTAGTACTACCGATCCCCTAAATATGAACCCCATGTATTTAAAGAAAAATGGCTGACTTGTTCATTTCATCATTTCACTAAAACAGTTCGGGGATTTGATAAAATCATTTACTTACATAAGGGAAATAACCTCGAAAGTGCGTTATTTTAACATCTTGCGATAATTGATCTTTTCCCTTAGGAATTCGATGAAAGTCCTAATTTCATCATTTTCTTGCGACATTGATTTTTTTTAATGGAGTGTTATTTAATTAAAATACTTTGGGTTTATTTTTTGCATGTCAATATCATTTTTTTAAAAAAAAAAGAACTATAACCAAAATGATAAAGCTAAAACAATTATCTCTTTGCATTCATATTTCCTGAGAAAGGAATTTTCCTCCCCTTTTTCAAATAAAATGAAGCTAAGGATTTTTATTTTGTCATTTTACGAGAAGAGTTGAAATGTTTGAAATATAAAAACATATTCTAAATTTTTTTTGATGACTATGAAAACTGTCTTTATATGCAAATAAGGAATTTAAACAAAACACGAACACAAAATGAAGTTTGAAAAAAAATTTTATATGTCTAGACCCATTTTTAGAAATACGTTAAAAGCTGCTTGTTAGCTTAAGTATTTGGCGTTGTGTGTGTGTTTTTTTTCCTTTAGGAAGAAAAAATTATATATATATATATATATATATATATATATATATATATTTTATAGAAAAATTTTTACTCAAAAATATTAATATTTCAACATGTTTAAAAAATACTGCTGTAATTTTATTAGCATTATCCCCCCTTCAGTGTAATACTTATTATATGAATTTTATTCCATATGTAATAAAAAAACTCATTTTTAAAGTTTATTCTAGTTACTCTTAACTGATAATTTAATAAAATCTCGGAAAAATATTCAGTTTTCTTCAAACACAAAAGATAGCTTTATTTTTTTCACATATATTATTTTAAATTTTTAACATATCCTAAAAACTGGTAGCAGATTTACTATTTTTTTCTTTAAAAAATGTGTTGTTAAAACTAAGAACTATTTTTCAAATTACTCAGCACGTTTTTTTAAGTGAAATAAATAATTCATATAAAAGGTTGAAATATGTTAAAACTTGTGTGTGTGTATGTGAGCGGAACATTCCATAAAAACAAAACATTTTATGAGAGAATTAGCTCAGTGCAATTATACTATTTTACATTTCAAAACTTTATTTTCCTTTCTTAAAGCAATTTCTTAAGTACCGCTAATTTAACTTAATGAAATCATTTTATAAAGACCTTTATAGAATATGAATCACAATAATTAATGGTTTTTATTTCGACTCAGTTTTAAGCTTATTTTATAATTATTTTATAATTAATAGGAAATTATTACTAAGAATGAGCATATTATATTTCTCTGAATGCACATATTATATATTGCCACACGCATAATTTGCTACAAGTCCCGATAGCCGAGTTGGCAGAGCGTTGGACTGAACTTCCTCAGGTCGCGGGTTCGAATCCCGGCCCCGGCAGATTTATCCAAAGACTGGAATTTTGTTTCCGTTTTTAATGTATTGTTTCTCTAGGTTCTAGATGAATCCAGATTATTCTTTAGAGTGCATACTGGTTATTTCTCGAATATTCCGAAGTGTATAAAAGCAGAGTTCATCGCCAGTTGGGCATGTTCTCAGTCCAGTGTTGTATCGAGCTCCCAGCGTTAGAATAAATCTAATTGTTTGTTTATAATTGAACTGTGTACTTCTTTTTCGAACTCCGTGACAAGTTTGGTGGAGGCGCGGGGTACAATTACGTCAAACGTGGATAATAGTGACAACTTTCGCAGGAGCCTCCGGTTAAGAGGATTATCCCCCGAATTCGGACTGTTAAAAAATAGTAGGAAGAGGACAAAAATGCCGACCGAGCAAGAAGCCAAGCCCGCTGTAGTAACACCTTTGTTACAGCAATGGAGGAGCCCATCGACCTTCCGAGGAGCGCCTGGGGAAGACCCTCTCAAATGGCTTAAAGAGTACGATCGAGTAGCCAACTTTAACAAGTGGGATGACATGATGTGCCTGGCTAACGTTTATTTCTTTCTTGACGGAACTGCGAGACAGTGGTATGTCAACAACGAAGACGCCTTAGATTCCTGGGAAGCGTTTAAAAATGGACTAAGTGGACTTTTCGGTGACCGTCAAAAATATACCAGAAGGGCAGAAGAACAACTAAAATGCCGAGCCCAGCGTTCAGGCGAGAGTACACAGTCCTACATACAAAGTGTATTAGGACTTTGCCAAGAGGTAAGTCCTCTGATGAAAGAAGACGAAAAAGTGTCACACCTAATGAAAGGTGTTGCTGAGGATATTTATCAGGCCCTGTTGACGAGAGAAATCAACGACACAGCAAGTTTTATCAAATGGTGCAACTATATCGAAGCAGAAGAGAGTTGGTCGACCGAGATTTGAAAGGCTTCCAAACGTCGTACCGGTTGCATCCCTGACGGATGAGACTGATTTGGTCTCTCTTATTCGCACAATCGTACGAGAAGAAGTCCATCGACTAGTTAACCAGACGCAAGAATCTTTGGACTCCGATCCCCAATCCTTAGAAGAGATCGTTCAAGACGAAGTTGAAAGGGTTTTGGCCCCAGTGTCAACAAAACCTACAGAAACTAGACCACGACCAACATACGCCGCTGTAACCAGGAAATACAGAGCTCCTGTTCAGAAATTCCCACCTGAACCAAGAAAACAGATGTGTGGAGAACGGCTGACAACAGACCTGTTTGTTTCCACTGCGGACGTCCTGGACATGTAATGCGCTACTGCCGAGAGAGAAAGGCTGTCTTTGACAACTCTCGAAACCGCCGACGGAACTTCGACGACGTTGGCACTGAAGAAGAAATACGCCGACCAAACTCTTCTCGCCGTTTTACGCCAAGTCCCACGAGAGGCCGATCCCCAATACGTCGTTACAGACCCCCGTCGCCATATCGCCGATCCAGTCAGTCGCCAGGCCGTAGGAGCGAGGAAAACTAAGGAGAGCGACCTTCCAAGGAGGTGAGGCCGCGTGTACTGGAAATCCTCCGTCGACCGCCAAGATGACTGGTAACCAACTAGACGTAATAATAGATAAGAAGCCGATACGTGCTCTAGTAGATTCTGGGGCATCGTTTTCTGTCATATCCGATAAGTATCGCCGATTTTTAAAGAAAGTTCTGTTTGCTGATGCCAAGAGCGTTATGCTGAAAGTTGCAGATGGAAATTTTGTTCCGCCGATAGGGAAATGTGTTTTACGTGTCCGTATAAACAATCGAGAACTACCTTTTGAATTTATTGTTTTATCACATTGTAGCCATGACGTCATCCTAGGATGGGACTTTTTTAGAGGCGTCTCAAGCCGTTATAGACTGTGGACAAAATGAACTTGTTCTAGAAGACATCTGTCGAGACTCCACAGCGCCTGACGCCTGGAATTTGTATGCCACCAGGGACTATACACTTAAGCCGCATTCTTTAACTAGAATAACAGTATCAGGATATCAAACCCGAGGAGACATAAATGTAGTTCTAGACGGCAGCAAACATTTGCTCTTCGAGAAAAATATTGCTACACCGTCCATGGTATCCACATATCGTAACGGAAAAAGTGATGTCTGGGTTACCAACCTGCAGTTCCGAAACCAAATCATCCCTAGAGGAATGTGCATAGGCCAAGCTGAACCACTAAATGAAGGGCATCTATGTGTTATTTCCGACACATCGGGTTGCTTGGATGACCAGCAAGAAACTTCGGAGTCACAGATGAATTGTTCGTTAATGATGTCACCCGAGTTAAGTGACGAACAGAGAAACAAGCTATCCGAACTACTCCGGAAATTTTCTGGGCTTTTCACGAAGACCGACAAGTCGACAGCCGCGAAGACGAATGTGAAACACAGGATTTTTACTGGTGATCATGCTCCAATCAACCAACGAGCCTACAGAGTCTCGCCGACTGAAAGACGCATCATTCATGAAGAGGTTCAGAAAATGCTTGATGAAGGTATCGTCCAACCCTCTGAAAGTCCTTGGTCATCACCCATTGTGCTCGTAAGAAAAAAGACGGTAGTTGGCGTTTTTGCGTCGATTATCGCAAGCTGAATAGCGTCACGAAAAAAAGACGTTTATCCTCTGCCTCGTATTGACGATACGCTCGACTGTCTGAAAGGTGCCATGTTCTTTTCTTCCATGGATCTCCGATCTGGTTATTAGCAAATAGAAATAGACGAAGCGGATCGTGAAAAGACGGCATTTATTACCCCCGAAGGCTTATACGAGTTTAAAGTCATGCCGTTTGGTCTCTGTAATGCACCTGCGACCTTCGAGAGAATGATGGACAATTTGCTACGCCATTTTAAATGGACTATGTGTCTTTGTTACCTAGATGACATAATAGTGTTCTCAGAAACTTTGAAGACCATCTTATACGATTAAGACTTGTTCTAAAATGTCTTCAGGAAGCTGGTCTTACATTAAATTCAAAGAAGTGTCTTTTTTGCTGCCCAAGAAGTAAAGATTCTGGGCCATCTTGTATCTAGTAATGGCGTTCGTCCCGATCCCGACAAAATAAAAGCCGTAAGAAATTTTCCCACTCCAAAGAATATACATGACATACGAAGTTTTCTTGGCCTTTGTTCATACTTTAGAAGATTTATTAAAGGTTTCTGTTATCTCGCCGAACCTTTGCAGTCGTTGCTGAAAAGTGGCGTGGAGTTTCATTGGGGTCCTGAAGAGGTGGAAGCATTTAACAGTCTTAAGAAAGCACTTACTTCGGATCCAGTATTGGGGATGTACGACGAAAGAGCTTCTACAGAAATCCATACTGATGCAAGCGGGTACGGTATCGGAGCTGTCCTAGTACAAATTCAGAATAATGTCGAGAAAAGTTATAGCATACGCTTCTAGAACTCTGACAAAAGCCGAAAAGAATTATTCCACCACAGAAAGGGAATGTCTTGCCATCGTATGGGCTACCAACAAATTTCGGCCGTACATATTCGGAAAACACTTTACTGTTGTAACTGACCATCATTCCTTGTGCTGGCTCATGAATTTAAAGGATCCTTCAGGAAGGCTTGCCAGATGGGCCCTCCGACTTCAAGAGCATGATTTTGACGTAAAATACACTCTGTCGCAAAAAAATATATGCACCCAGAAGAAATCAAGCTACAATCACGAAACTCGGCAAGAATGTAGTCTGGTAAGAGATATGCAAATGATTAAAATTTTGAAGCCAATGAGACAAGGCTAAGTGTGCTATGCGCATATTAGTTGCGCAACTGGGAGAGTTTAAAAGCATGAGTACGAGCGCCGTACGGCTATCCAAACGAATCTGATGACTTTGATAGACGATATTGAGACTTAGGATGCCTCTAAGACGTAACCGGCGGCAGTACGAGCAGCTGACGGACTTTGATAGGGGCCGTATAATAGGCCTCAGAGAAGCAGGTTAGTCGAATAGACGTATCGGCCGCCACCTCGGTCGGAGCGATATGGTAGTTGCTCGGTGTTGGCAACAGTGGATCACAGAAGGTAGAGTGTACCGTCGCGGAGGGTCAGGACGTCCCAGGAACACAAATGATCGCGAGGATCGTGCAATCAGAAGAGTGGCCACTTCGGCACCAACAACGTCGCTAGCATCGATTCAACGCCACTTACCTCCTTCCAGACATCCAGTGCCATCAAGAGAAACCATAAGGAGACGACTGACCGAAGTTGGCTTGAGGAGCCGACGTCCGCTAAGACGCTTACCACTGACCCCACATCATAGGCAGTGTCGACTGGATTTTTGCCGACCTCGGGCAACTTGGAGTGTGACAGACTGGATACGTGTCATCTTCAGTGATGAATCCCGATTCCGTCTCAGTGCTGATTACCACCGCACACGTGTCTGGAGGCGCACCGGCCAGCGGTCCGATCCGGCATTTATTGTCGAGCGGCATACAGCAATTTCACAAGGTGTGACAGTGTGGGGAGCAATTTCTTGGGACACAAGATCATCTTTAGTGGTCCTTCAAGGCACTTTGACAGCTCGCAGATACGTGGACGATATTTTAACGCCGATTGTGCTACCCATGCTATCAAGTCGCCCAGGTGCCATTTATCAACAGGATAATGCTCGTCCACATACTGCGCGACTCTCCCAACAATGTCTTCAAGGATATGACGTCCTACCATGGCCTGCCAGGTCACCAGATCTTTCGCCAATAGAGCACATCTGGGACGCGCTGGGAAGGCAACTGCAGCCGTCCCGAGATACGGGAGAATTAACTGCGCAGATGCAAAGACTATGGCAGGATCTTCCACAGGGGGTCATAAATGATCTAATTGAATCGATGCCACGCCGAATTTCGGCTTGTATAGCTGCCAGAGGTGGCTTTACTACTTACTGATTTTTAACATTTTGCAAGCTGTAACCTCTTAATAAAATGATATTTTGTTCTGAATTTTTAATCATTTGTTTATTTTCATATACACTACATGCATACCAAATTTCGTGAATGTAGCTCAATTTCTTCTGGGTGCATATATTTTTTTGCGACAGAGTGTATAAAACCGGTAAGAAGCATAGTGACGCCGACGCTCTTTCGAGAAATCCAGTGGAAGAGGAAACGGAAACATCAGACAAATTTTTAGCAGTCACGACGAGTATGAACCTTGCGATGGAACAGAAAAAGGATCAAGACCTTGCGAAATTAAAACTTTGAGCAACTCATCCAAAACGAAGAATTCAGATTTATCGACGGTATCCTTTGCAGGAAGAATTTTGATCCAGATGGAAAGTTGTGGTTGCCAGTCATTCCTAAACATCTACGAGCAGACATACTAAGGCACTTTCATGACGCCCCCACCGCAGGACACCTTGGTTTCGCGAAAACTTATGACAGGATACGCAAGAGATTTTACTGGCCGGGAATGTACCGAAATGTCGTTCGGTATGTCATGCATTGTCGGGAGTGCCAAAGGAGAAAGTCCGTTCCTCAACGACCACCTGGACGTTTAGTTCCCATCCCTCCAGCTATAGCTCCTTTCCATCGCATTGGAATTGATCTCCTTGGGAGATTTCCAAAGTCTGCTCATGGAAACAAATGGATAATAGTCTGCACGGATTACTCAACACGATATGCAATAACAAAAAGCCTTGCCGACAGCCGAAGTCGACGAAATAGCGAAGTTCTTACTTGAAGAAATTGTCCTCAGGCATGGAGCTCCTCGAGTAATTATCACAGATCGTGGAGCCGTCTTTCGATCCAGACTTGTTTCCTCTCGTCGACTTGTGTAACATTGATCATCGTTTCACAACGGCGTATCATCCCCAAACAAATGGACTGACGGAGCGCTTCAATAAGACCTTGGCCGACATGTTGTCAATGTATGTGGATGTAGAGCAGAAAAATTGGGATGAAATTCTACCATTTGTAACCTTCGCTTATAATACCGCTAAACAAGAGACCACAGGTTTTACGCCGTTCTATTTACTTCATGGTCGTGAAGCGGAAACGACACTAGATACAATGCTACCATTCTGTCCTAACGATTTTGATGACAATAACATCACCAAGATAGCAGCCAGAGCCGAAGAATCACGACAGCTAGCCCGAGTGCACACTCTGAGAGCTCAAGACAAAGATCGTCGACGTTACGATTCCAAACACCAAATGGTATCTTACGCTCCCGGAGATCTCGTATGGGTTTATACTCCAGTGAGAAAAGTCGGTCTCTCCGAAAAACTCTTAAGAAGGTATTTCGGACCGTATCAGGTGCTACGCCGTTTATCAGCCGTGACTTACGAAGTACAAGATTTTGATCCTGCTTCACGAAAAAGAAAGCTAAGAGAAGTTGTCCATGTACTGCGTATGAAACCGTACCATGATCCCGCCGAGCAAATCGAAACCGAGGATATTCCTCCCAAAGAATCATACAAAGGACCCATCACTCGTTCCAGAATAAAGACCCTTGAACAAAATGACAGCGGGCGCTGTCTTTTTTTCGAGGGGAGCAATGCCACACGCATAATTTGCTACAAGTCCCGATAGCCGAGTTGGCAGAGCGTTGGACTGAACTTCCTCAGGTCGCGGGTTCGAATCCCGGCCCCGGCAGATTTATCCAAAGACTGGAATTTTGTTTCCGTTTTTAATGTATTGTTTCTCTAGGTTCTAGATGAATCCAGATCATTCTTTAGAGTGCATACTGGTTATTTCTCGAATATTCCGAAGTGTATAAAAGCAGAGTTCATCGCCAGTTGGGCATGTTCTCAGTCCAGTGTTGTATCGAGCTCCCAGCGTTAGAATAAATCTAATTGTTTGTTTATAATTGAACTGTGTACTTCTTTCGAACTCCGTGACAATATTTCCAAGTGATTAATTAAGATATTTTGTTAATATTTTAATAATAAGACAAAAGAAGAAAGAGATTGAAATTTTAAATATCAAAATCAAACCAGAAATACAAACCTTAGAATTCAGTTTCTACATTTTTTTAGAAAGCTAGTTTCCTTTAATTTAATTAAAAGCTACATTCAGTTTTATTTAGTATTAACCAGCCCTTTCTCAATGTATTTGCTAAGCAAACGAGATTCTCAATATTTTTAAGTTTCCAAGAATTTTTTTACTAGCTAAGTCAGCAAATACTAAGAACAATATATTTCAAGTTTAATGGGCATTCTGTAATTTTCATGTAATTCTATATAATTATCCCCACTAATTTTAAAAATACTCAAAGAATAATGGTTTTTAATGGAATTTTAGTGTTTAAAGAAATTTCTACTACCAAAAGAATTTTCTGTTTGAAAAAATAAAAATTAAAAACATAAATTTTCTGGCGTTAAAATGTACCGATAGCTGCACTTATAACACAATTAAATTCCTTTGAAAAGAACTTTACGCAAAATCACGATATGCAAAATAAACTATCAGGAAAAAGAGTTAGATAAATAAAATATACTATGTTATTTTTACATAAATAGAAATATTTTTGTTAAAGAAAATTTCATAAAAACATTGTAAACAAATGAGGGCTAAATGTTTTGTTTTTCATCACTACTAAGCAATATTAAACGAGGACTTTTTTCTTTTTAGCAAAATATTCTTAGCCTCTTAACAACAATCTCCAGTATCATTTTAAGTTATAATGTTCTACTTTTCGCGAAAACTCTGCAATTGTAAGTTCTTGCTTTTCACTGAAAGGTCTTTATAAATTTCTTTATATCGTGCTAAGCACTTGTAGAGCACTCTCTTGAACTTTATTCTTCGTTCAGTAGAAGGATCTTTACTAAGAAATTATAACTCCAATTTTTTGACTAAGTTTAGACGACCTTTCTTTACACTTTTTAGAGTTAAATGGGTATTTCACTTAAATCGAACGTTTCAGTGACATTAATTTTTCTCCTCTTTACAGACTGATTCTAATATGAAATTTTTGTTCTGGTGAGAATAACCCTCCAACTGGACAGAACGGATTTTTCCGTCCTACTAGAGAGGCTTCGAAAATGGACTGCACGGATTTTTCTGCCTTCAAGTAACGTTTTCAAAAGCGGATTAGCCGCACTTTTCTGAAATCCTTTCCCCTTTTAATGACGGACGGAGGAAGCAACACAGCAGTAGTTTTATGGCTCGCAGGGAACCCCATGTTTTGACCCTGGGCAATGTAAAAAATCGGGGAGAAATTTCTTTACAACCCAAGAAGTGTTTCTTTGCTAGCTTGTATTTTAAAAGTTTCCAAAAGTCCCAACGCATAAGTAAAATATGTTACAATTCCCTTTTGGTTTCATATTAATTTCAAACTGTAACAAGTTAAAACGTGTCAGGGCAATCTGCTATTTTATATAGTTAGACAAATTATCTTTTTTTAAGTATATTCTTTCGCTTCATTTTTCTTATTCAAAGCTTTCAGTTTTTGAAACATGATTATTTTATTATAAGATACCGAAAAAATTAATAAAACATCAAACTCTTTAAAATTTGGAACCTTTTCAATTTTCCAACCACTAAAAATGAATAAATTTAAACTTCATCAAATCATTTGAAACATTTTCTTACACTTTGATAAAAATAATAACGAAAAAAAAACTAATTAAGATTTATTAGGTTTTTTTTTTTTTTTTTAGATTTCAAAGACTAAGTTTTCAGGGAAGTTTAAGTACAGTGTGTGTGTGCCTGGTTATATATTGTTAAAATACACCGAATTATATTTGAATTTTAAGTGCTTGAACTTCAGTTTACATCAAAGACAACATGACGATTTTCACACATTTTTTATATAACTTGAATGTTTGAATAAATGGTAATCAAAAATATACGGAAACATTTACAGTAGACATTTATGCATATAAATAAACATAAAAATCAATTGTAAATTCGAGCTATTGAAAAACATTCGAATTATATATTGTTCAAAAATATCTATTTATACAAAATACCTCAATATTTATCTTTTTTAAAGGCTAACTGAATAAATAATTAAAATCTGGATATGTTTTGAAATCTCGACCTTATAAAGCTAGAAATTTTATGTTAGAAATTCCATTTGAAATTTCGAAAAAAAAAGCGCAGTTAAAAATTATTTACCATAAGTTTTAGCAATTGTTTGAGTATAATAAAAATTTCAGATTTTATTATATAGCTTCTTTGGTATCTTTTAATATATTACGGCCGCGGTAGCCGAGTGGTATAGGTATCGGAACGTGGCTTGCTTTGTCACAAGTTCGAGCCCAGTACCACTAAAGACCCGCCGTGTAGGGCAGCGATGCACGTTAAATCTGTCGAGAGCTGAAACGTCCTCCCGTTGGTGTGGTGGGGTAGTTAGGAGAGCGGGTGCCAGCTCAGGTGTCGTCCACGTCACTTGACCATGGTTCAAAATTACGTGGTCCGTCGCCAAAAGCCCTCGTGTAGCTGAACAGTGCGACGTTAATATTCAATCATTCATTTAATATATTTCGAAGATTTCATACAATTCGGTTGAAAACCGCATGCTAAGAGCAAAAAATATACTAAAAAAATTGATGAATATACAATTACAATAAATTCTTACATAGAGAAGCAAAACTGAGAAGCTAAATCGTAGGAATAAAAAATTTTGAGTATATCTGAAGTAGTTTTCGAAATATTTATTTTAAAGTTTAGAAAATTTGTGTGCGTTATGTTATACTTGATATCAATTAAATGGTTAAAATAATGTGTGTGTTAATATTAGTCATGTAATCGTTTGATGACGCATTCATATACTAATAAAAATTATCATGGTCATTGATGCGAATGTCAAGAGTTTTATGTAATTTTAAATTCAGACATTAAGATATTGATGTAGAAAATATAAAACGACCATCTAAAATACATGAAAAATGCAGTCTGCTATAAAATGTTCTTGACAAACAAAATCCGGCATTTTCGCTTACTATGGCAGAGCCGGCTTAGTCAGGGACGATCTGGAAAAACAGAGAGAGAACCGCGGTTTTGATGGATGCCGCTCTAGCTTTTAAAGCTCCCAGGAAAAATTATATGTATATAAATTACAAATGCAAAAATAAATCTTGTAATTTTCCATACATTTTTATAACTACGAATTGTGGAATTGGCTTCCAATGCATTGTTGTAATTGACAATGTCTAAAGTAACCAACCCTACTTTAGATAGATTTGTACTACTTTTTCGTAACCGTATTCCTTTTAAAATTAATTCGTGCAGCCGAAATACACCTTTTGTACCCTTAAAAATTTATGTTAACTATAACGGTTAATTTTAATTTATGCAACTTGTGAAATGTTCATAATTAACCATTTCCGTCAAAACAGTTTAAATGAAAAAAAAAAGTTTGGACTTCTTCATTCATTAGGCATTTATATAAGATTCTAACATTAAATTTTATTTTTCACCGAATAGGGTCGAGTGGTAGTTTATAGTGCTTCCACACCACATGTCTGGGGTTCTATTAACGGGCTGCGCAAGGTCGACTCTGCCTTTCATCCCCGCTACATTGGGTCGATAAATGAGTACCAAGCTTGCTTCGGGTCTTAAACACTGAGGTCTCTCTTCAGACAGACCACCAAATCGGGACATCTGTTCATGCACCTCAGCGTCCAATGGTCACGTGTATTATGATGGGCACAGTAGTTCCTGGCCCTCATGGATTGTTGTGCTTCTGAGTTTGAGTCTTAAATTTGAGGATTACCTCACTTTGGGGATACCCCTTAGATAAACATGTATTTCCACTCTTTTGCAATTAAACATTTTTCTTTCAATTACGTTTATTTCAGAAGGAAGTTTGATTTTTCAAATGTATTTGCTTAATAACATGTATATTTGTGTGTGTGTGTGTGTGTGCGTATTATATTAAAAATTTGATCAGTCCAAAATTACATGTTTTTAGTTCCTCTAAAAGCTTTTAGGATTTTACAACTGATCTTACAATCCATATACGTTTTATAGTAGTATATTTAAAAATGATAAGGACAGTTTTACGACTGTGTGAGCTATTATGCCTCGTTTATAAATATAAAAATTGCATTCATCTACAGTTTTTAAAATGTACAGAAATAAGTGGAGCAACAGGATACTTACATATTATGAATATTTTTGACTGCAGTAAGATATATTTATATTTCAGTTTCTTTACAATTTTGAATAGAAGTTGTAAGCCATTTTGCGAATAGTTTGATATTGAGTATAAACCCATAGGCTGTTCAATATTGTAAAGTGTTTTACTTTGATACCAGCACACATTAAAATAAGGCTCATTTGCAGTTATATGATCAGCTTCAGTGATATTTAAATTTTCAAAAATAGTCTACACGTACGAAAACATTCTTTCACAACCGCACACCACATCTCATACTATATCTTCCCTACAGCAGGAAATATTTGTGTATACTGAAAAATTTAATACAGGATACATTTCCAAGTGTTCAATTTGTTTTTAAAATTTGGTATGAATACATTGTGAAACTGTCGGTTAACTTCACTGAACAAAATTGTTTTTAAGTGTACTGTTTTGAAAGACAAGATTAATTAGGAGAACTTTTCTCACAATAGAATTTGTAATGACTGAATTGTGTGAAAATGTAGTTATCGATGTGTGACATTTTTCCTTGTAATAAAAGAAACAGAAAGATAAGAAATTTAACTTGAATAGAAAATGGTTAGAAGTACTGTCATGCGCATTTGAAGAAGTATATCCCCATTAAAATTAAAAATTATTGACTGAATGTGTGTTATGTCCATCACAAATGTCGATGTAGAAAAGATATTTTTATTTAATACAAGGAGTTCGAAAAGGAGAGCACTAGGAATGAAAATTTAGATTTTTTCCGAAAAATATTCAGTTAACATAAAAATATCATTTATATGATTTAAATTTAAATAAATTAAAAGTATATTGAAATCATTTTTTATGTTATTCTAAATTAAAAATATAATTGAACAGAGAAAGATCTGTTTTATTTCATAAATATATGCACCATTAATTGTCTTATTGTTTAAAAAAAAGATAGGGCCTTTATATACTCTTTTTACCTCATAACTTTTTTTAAAAACAGGAAAATGAGCGCGTTTTCTTACTCTCATATTCAAAAATGAATATAGAATGCTTTTTTCTGGTTCAAATCGCAATACCAAAAATATATATATTTTTTTTTTAATTTTTAAAAAATGACAGAAAAATAAATTTTCTTTGAAGAAAATATAATTATTTTTCAACTTCTAACATACTATTTATTTCATTTTTCCTCTTTTTTTACCTTTCATTTCGTTTTTAATTTTACTGTGACTGAACATATAGGAGAAAGAAACACCGTATCTTTTTCAAAGAGGATTGATCAAGAGAGGATATCTACGCTTTCAAAGAAGATTGCCCAAGGCAACTTAACAGCTAGCTGTAAACGATTGATCTCTTGGTTCTTACTTTTCAAAGCGACCGAACTGGGTCGTAAAATTTTCCCCGTTCGACCTCCCAAGTTCTAAAAGGGGAAAGGAAAAAAGTCTGTTGCATTTTTGAAGGGAATCGCAAAATAAGAGTTAAACGCTTTCGGAATAACTTTTCAGGAGGAAGGTGTCCAGTTAGAGGGTTAAATGTCTTTTAAAAGAGGGTTTTTCGTGTGCATTCAGGTTTATAAATCAATTTACAATAATGAAAAATATAGTTGTACTTCTGAAAAAAATGATTGAATATTCTCTCGTAAGCAAAAAAAAAAAGTATAATAGAAAATTTTGTGTGATGAAAGCTTTTAGCTGGAAAATATGATTTTCAAATAAGATGTTTTGCGTACTAAAATTTCACTTCATTCCACGTTGTACGAAGAGGGAGGGGATAAAAATTATAAATAATGCATGGGAAATTATCCCAAAGTCGTGTTAGAATGAAATCAAATGCTTCAATGCTACGTTGTAAGAGAGTTTTCCCCTAATTTTTTTTCGAAATGTGCTTAAGTGAAACCCTGTTATACACCAGGAACAAATAACAATTAAGAGCCGATTGTCAAAAGATCAGCCTCTTCTGCAGTGCAAAAGTGACATTCGTTGTCAGATGGAAGAAGGATATATCAGTATGAAGAACTGTTAAACAGTTGTTATATAAGTGGCGTTTTATCCAAAAGTTTCCGACTCTAGTAACTAGTTTGTAAGATAAAACTTTCTCTGACAAGCTCCAAGCTTCCTCTAGCAATTCAAATGGAACTAAAATCACTCTTTAATGTTAACTTTTTCTTTTAATATACTTCATAAGCCACATAAATCAAATTTTAAACTCATGAGCTCTATGTATTAATTATTTATACCTTTTTTAAATAAATATATGTTTATTTTATATATCTTACCCATAAAAAAGAAGAAAAAACTGCAATGTAAACAAGAAAAAAGGATGTCGAGTACAGTGTATTTTAAATATGAAGAAAATAATTTTATATTAAAATTAACGAATTTTCAGGACATTTTTTAAATTTAAAGCGTACAAGTAATATTAAACATACATTATTTTATAACTAAAACACGGAGACACGGGACAACTCCACTAAGGCTGAAAGGGGATATTGAGGATGTTTCTATAAAACATCTAGTGAACTGGACAATGGGGGTTAAGGGTTGCACTTCGTGGATGAAACATCTAGGATCTAATAAAACCAGGTCAAGATTTATGACCACCATAAAATGTGTTAAGAGAGAGAATAACTTGAAATGTTCAGAAATACTTTAAAAATAGAGAGAACACAAATTGTATCACAAGAGAAAAAGCTCCTCATATAGAAAATGCACTTCGCAATAGAGAGGTTATTTTACGAAGAAAATCGTGAAATGTTCTTGGTTCCAGGAAAAAGTTCGCTATATAGAAAAATTTGCAATATAGAGGTTCGTTATTTAGAGGTTCGACTGTGCTAAGGTCCGTCAAGAGGAATAAGTGTTATCGTTTTCAGTTTAAATTCTGATTTTCATATATTATAGCTAGGCGGCATTATATAATCAACATAAGTATTTGACATTTGTGTTTCGAAGCGATTACATCTATCAACAATAGTCAATTAGTTTCTAAAATGAGATGATAAAACAAAACAAGTAATCTAGCAACACTAATAGACTATATGTTTCAATCCGTTAACTATATTCGTCAGGGTCTTAATGAGTCTAGAGTTATTGCATTTTTTACAAAAATAAAACAGTAATTTAACATTGCTTAATGTATCCGACTACGTTTGGAACCGTGCTTTTAAAAAAGCGCATAAATGGATAATTTTCATGATATTTAGTGTCACTTAGATTATAATGCATGCATAAAATTGTTTTATATAAAGACGTTTTGACAAAAAAATTTTATTTAAATACGATATTTTGGCAAAAAGTTAACTTAGAATAATTTTTTTTTCAAAATACTTTCCTTTTATAAAAAATACTTCTAAAATAATAATATTTCGCTTATATAAAGTAAATACTTCTTCATAGAGTCTGAACTTTTTTGTTTTTTGAAAATTTCACATTATTTTCTGAGTAACCAACAATTGAAATACTTATCGGCGTTTTTTTCTTAAAATTGCTCCTCTCTGCAGTCGTAAAATATGAACAAATCTAATTCTAAGTTATTTTTTTCAAAAATTCTAGTTGGTCCTCTATACAGAGGTCTGAGCTATATACAGGCAAAAATATTACTATAATAAAAGCATTCTTCACAAAAGGAGAATATTTTGAAAATGGGTCATTCTATGTTCATTTTCTATCAAAATATTGTACTTAAATAATTTTTTATTGTAATAATATCCTTAATACAATTTTATATACATTTTCTAATCTAAGTGACACTAAATATCAAAAATATTATTCATTTATAAGTTTTTGCAAAATCACGGTTCCGAACGTAGACGGAAACCTTAAAAATCACTTTCCGTATAGATGATTAAATGTATGCTAATATAAATGCTATTTAAACCCTGGGATAGGGTGTATTAGGTTAATTGTGAAAAGTTAGTAGTGGAACTTGATTTATGAACAGGGGGCGAGCGTACTGAATTTAGTATTCAAAGTTAGTATCTATTCAGAGTAATTGGGGGGAAATATAGGAGTTGATTTGTACAAGGCGGTGTTGCAGTTCTGGAAGGAGTTGTCAAGTCAACTAAAACGGATCAAGAAATGTTATTTTGAATAATCTTAAAAGTTAAGTAAAGAGTTTAGATTAAGATTGCTTCCGAAATTATTGAATTACTTGTAAACTGCACATAAAGTAGTAAACCTTAAATAAAAGTAATTATTTTTAAAAACAATGTCTGCTTCCTCCCCAAATCCTGTTGCATCTGCAACCTCCGAGTTGCGACAACATTTCAAAAAATAATTGGTATCCGACTACTTGCGACAACTTTTTTTTTTGTGGCCGTGGTAGCCGATTGGTATAAGTATCGGATCGTGGCTGGCTTTGTCAGGAGTTCGAGTCCAGTACCACTAAATACCCGCCGTGTAAGGCAACGATGCACGTTAAATCTGTCGAGAGCTAAAACGTCCTCCCATGGTGTAGTGTGGTAGTTAGGAAAGAGGGGTGCCAGATCAGGTGTCGTCCACGTCACTTGACCATGGTTCAAAATTATGTGGTCCATCGCCAAAAGCCCTCGTGCAGCTGAACAGTGCGACGTTAATATTCACTCACTCACTCACGCAACCGCTTTTTTTTTGAAAAAATGGAGATATTGGGATTTTTTTGGGATTTTTAGATTTATTTAGTATACACTCAGGAATATTGAAAACAGCGACCCAAGAAGAAAGTATCGGATTGAAATGAAACTTAATACACATAATGACACAGATGAGAGATTCACTTGATCTCAAAAACAAGACAATTAAACGCATACAGGGTGTGCAACTACACATATACTGGGCAACTTCAATAGCGCGTTGGACCAACTCCAGTTGCAAAACATGCCGCCACACAGTCCGGCATTGAGTTGATTAGACACCTTATGTTGTCCTGAGGAAGATTGGTCCACAAATCTTGAACAGTCAACTCTAAATCATGTACAGAGTGACACGATGGCACCTGCCGTTTTAGCTGATCCCACGCGGGCTCTACAGGGGACAAATCGGGGGAGCGGGCCGGCCATGGAAGAGTCTGAAGAAGACGTAGGAAGCCTTCAGCGACTCTTGCTGTATGCGGACGAGCATTATCTTGCCGACAAATTGCCCCTGGGAGACCATTTAGGAAAGGTCCTACATGGGGTCGAAGAATATCATCAACGTAACGTTGGCCCGTTAAGGTTCCACGCATCACAATTAAAGTGGACCAGCTATCATAGACTGTGTTCCCCCAGACCATTACACCAGCTGTGCGGGTAGTGTAACGTAGAACAGTGTGGGGGAAATTGTACCGCTTACCAGGGCGCCTCCACACCCGTACACGGTTATCATCTGTCCCCAAAACAAACCGGGATTTATCACTAAACACAACCTTTTGCCAATCTGTGATATTCCACATTGATATGGTTTGGCACCACTGTAGACGCAGTTGCCGATGTTCCGGTGTTAAAGTGAGTGCAAGGAAAGGGCGCTTGCATTTAAGATTTGCTTCTGCAAGGTGTCTGGAAATTGTTTCTGGAACAATTGCTACGCCTACGTCTGCTCGTATCGTTGAATGAGTCACTGTGGGGTCCACAAGTGCTTGCTCCTTCGATCCTCTCTCCTCGTGGTCTTCCTGGTCGCTCCAGACTCGGTTTTCCGCGCGTGGGTACCTTCTCGTGTCCACTGCTCCCAACAATTTCTAACGCCACACTCCGAACGATCCACCTGGCCAGCAACACGGCACGTAAACCAGCCAGCAGTTTTCATTCCGATGATCAGGCCTCTCTCAAACTCGCTTTACTGTGAGAAATGTCTTCTAGCACGTTTACCTGGCATGTTTCGCTTACCAATTTCTCTCTACAATCAGCGGGTAATCAGCGGGTTATGAATCTTCGAATTTGCGCTGGCTTATATAGCACCCTCTTCCTGATTGTAGAGTCACCTCGGCGTGTATAAGCATGCGCATTGGCACAAAACTTGGATCATTTGCATATCACATTACGCTGTACTTATTTGCAATGTTTCGCGATGGTACTTAGTTTCCTTCTTGGGTCGCTATTTTCAATGTTCCTGAGTGTATTTTAAGAAAAAAACCATAAAATTTAAAACAGAATTTTTTTTTATTATTATTAAAATGGGTGAAAATATAAAAAAAAAATTACATAAACGAGACCGACTTTGTACAAATAATTTATGAACAAATTCTCAATTTTTCAATTTTGATATGTTACTTTGTTATTAATGTTTGAAATAACCTTCAAGATAAAAGATATTTTAATTTTTACAAAAACTAGAATACTTTATCTTGGTGATTATATGAAATTGCTTAAAAACAGGGATTATATTCACATAAAGGACAGTAAACTTTTAAATAAAACAGTGATTGATAAATCTGTAGTAAAACACTTCTGCTGTTATACAGAGCAGACACAAAAAAATCAGCAAATTTTTTTAAAAACTTTTTGAGCAATCGCTGTCCCCCGTTTTAGCTTTTCAAAAAAATACATTTCGAGAAAAACGCAAAAAGTTGGACATCTTGTGTAAAGTTATGGCGTATTCTTTTACTAAAACACTTGTAGTTTTTGTTCTATTGAATGGAAAATAAAAAACTTGGTATAATTATTATGCTAATAAAATGGCGTATAAAAACACCATAAAAGAATGTGTCAATTTTCGAAAAAAATCATCATTTTAGGGTAGTCGGATACCTTAAAATTTTTATTAAAAAGTTAGTAATTTTTTAAACCAAAACGAAAAAAAAATTGGATAATTCTTACTCCTTTTTTAAAAAAAAATATTAAATTAAATCATGTCGAAAGCAAAACAAACAGATGAAACAAATACTCAGCAAGTAACAAATATTTTATTTGAATCATAAAATATAGTATCAATCTCAGAAATCTTTTTATACTAAATAAGATGTTATAAGAGAATCTGGCTTCGGATTATTTTAAAAATATTACTTTACATACATTGTATATTGCACATTTTCTATTCAATAAAATCTAAAGACTCTGAATACCAAATTCAAAAGAAAGTGCATGTTAAAATCAAGAATCTTCTTGTTCTATACATTTCATACACTCTTTTTTTAAGGTCATTTTCCCTTCCAATAAATCTTTTTTCCGAGAAATAAACTGGAATCTCAAACAATATTTACCGGTGTATTTTAAATATATAAAAAGTGTGCTAAAGCAGGAGAAGGAATAAACATTTCACACATCGCGCCATATAAAATGGAGGTTATTTGGTAGGAAATAAAGATTCAACGGCATTGGCAAAGAGTTTCTCGGAAAAAGCAGCCTTAATACCTTATCCTGCCCCAAAGAAAATCTTGTTAAAAGATAAAAGAGTAGTTCATGTTTCCGCCGCACTTATGTTTCGTAGAGATTTTTCCAGGAGATCTTTCTTTCGAAATGATTTCTCGTAGCTATTAAAGAATGGGGAGAAGAAACTTAGCTGGAGTTTGTCTAACATGTAGAAAACTGATTTGTTTTGGGCTGTAAATCTTGTTTTGATCTTAGTATAATATTCTATATTTTACCAAAGAACAATTTTATTCGATATATATGTTTACAAACATGTAACAAATTTTCTTGGGCAAACTTATATTTCGTTTAAGGGGACACAATACAATTCAATTGACAAAAATCGGCAAAAAAAAAATCAAATCAAGTTTTTTTAAAATGACTTATTTTTAATGTATTTTTATATAGCCTCACAAATTTTAAAGGCTTTTAGCATATATCTTCTAAATCTAATATTTCTAAAAAGATCTTAAATTTGTTTTTCAAGATTTTTTTTTCACTGAATATTTTTTATGGGAGGCTTTCTTATATTTTTTTTCGAAAGATTATTTCTAAAACCAAATAAAAATCTTAATTTTAACTATCATTTAGAACTCTTTATTTTTCTCAATCTTTTTATATGAAAATATCTAAGGATAAAATGAAATTACATTGTAAACTGTGTCTACAGAATCTGCGGCAACGGACTTTTTTTGTTATTTAGCTACTGCAGAATGGCAACACTTTTTAACCAGGTATTCGATAAATGAGTTTGGTTTTTTGTTAACATAGAGCATATGTTCTGTATTCAACTCTTTTCTGATTTCATTAAGTATTTATTTTATTCAAATCTGATGTGTTGCTGCCAAAAGAAATTACCTTCATCACAACATCAACAGGTTTTTAAATCCATTACTCGGAAATGACAAGATGCAACATTTTTAATTGATGTTTTTTTATGTTAGATTTCCCTTGTTGATCATAAACTATCGAGCGATTATCTTACGCTTGACGGGAAAAAAACTTATGAGTTTTGTCTTAATATGGAAATTTAATTCTTAAAGGCTAATACTTTATTTTGGACTAAGTATTCAATCGCAGTGTCTAAATTAAAAAGAACAACTAAAAATATTCCACTAAACTTGACATGAAAATCGTGTCATTTTAATAATTAATTATTACTGAAAATTTGTACATAATTTCCGTAAGGATTGTTAAATAAAATTGTTTCGTAAATTATTGAATGTTATATTTTATTATTTTGTTTTTATATTATTAAGAACTTACTGAGTAAATAACCCCAATATTATAAGGAAGGAAGACATTTCTGATTAACATGTAATTTAATTTTTTTCCAAAGCGTTTTGATAGTTTGTTTTATGTTTTTTTTTATAATTTGTCTTTTTTTAATGTACAAAATTCATATTTAGTTTTGTATTAAGAATAATTTTATTGCATATATTATAAAACTATTTATTTATTTTTAAATAGTTATCAGTATGTTTAAAATACACCAATGTGTTTATACTCTTTCAGATATATTTAAGAATTAATAATTTTCCAATCTATTCAAAAAAATTTTTAAAAAATCTAAGATTTGCTGTGACTTAATGGCAATATAATTATCTTTAAACTGAAATTTCCGATGCATATAAATTTTAAAACATAACTTTTTTATATTGAATGTTTTCTGTTTCGTAAAAAAAAGTTAACTGTTTCAATCAGTAGCGATATTTCTTTGCCACACAAATGTTGTAACGGACTCGAACGCAACGTTGAATAAGAAATTACAGACGGATCATATCTGAACTTTACATGCTTTATTCTACATGTAATTAGTTTTAATGTATGTTGCATTTTCGTTTAAAAGGTATAATATTACTTATCTTTGAAAGAGAAGCTCCCACTTAACTAAGATTGAAAGTTACGTAATTATCTTCAAATAGGTCTAATCAGGACCTTTGCGAAATAAATTTTACCGAGAGACTACTAATAATTTTGCGACCCTTACTAATTATTTTACTAGCATTTTTATACTGACACTTCGTAATAATCACAGATAATCCTGTCCAATCTTCTTTCTCTTTAGATCTCATTAAATAGTAATGCCTTTTCATATATAACCTCGTTTCCATCACAAGATGTTCTCGTATCAAATGACGTCATAAAGTAGCCCCATAGGTTATTTAAGGGAAATACTCTTGAGAATCAACCTCCTTTATATTTTACAAGTTTAAAGTACTTTTTCCTATATTTTTATTTTATCAAGCAAGTGGATAGTTTTTTATTACTATTCTTTTATTTCCCTTCGTTTATCTGCTTAATTTTTTTAATGTTTATTGTCAATTGTATCATTTAAGTTATCGATACATTTTTCGGAATTTTTCGTATTCCCGTGTATTTATCTTCCAATATTATTGATATTAGTAACTCCTCATATGTATGGATTAGTTTCTGAAACCATAAAATAACTGCGCGAATTCTGTTATTTAAGTGCGCGTCATTTTTTAGACAATTTTTAGCTTAAATTATTATTTTAAGCTGAAAACATTGCGTATTTGTAAAAAATAATCTTACTATTTTTTATCATTACTTTTTGTTCAGAGTGTCATGAAATACTATACATTTGTTAAAGATCTTCGAATGCTCCAAATCTATTCAGTAATTAATAAATCAAAAAGAATATATTTTTTTAATTTCTTGTGTGAGGATCTTGGTTAAATATATAAAAAGTATAATAAAAAAACATTTACAGAATGTTTTTTCCAGGTATAGAAGTTTAAGTTGGCATTACTTTCCAAGATGGCGACCGATTTAACAGCTGTCAAGTAATTTATTCTCAGTTTGGTTTGGCAATTCATCATGAATAGACTCACGCCTGAACAACGCTTTCAAATTGTGCAGTTTTATTTCGAAAATAATGGTCGATTTTCATAAGCGAATTTTGTTTAGCGATGAAGCGCACTTCTGGTTGAATGGCTACGTCAACAAGCAAAACTGCCGCATTTGGAGTGAAGCTAATCGACAAGTGTATGGCGAAACACCGTTACATCCAGAAAAACTGACTGTTTGGTGCGCTTTATGGGCTGGTGGAATCCTTCTTCAAAAACGATGAAGGCCACAACGTTACAGTCAATGGTGATCGGTATAGAGCCATGATTACTAATTTTTTCATTCCTGAATTGAACAATCATGATGTCCAGGAACTGTGGTTCCAACAAGACGGCGCAACATGTCACACAGCTCGTGCCACAATCGATTTATTGAAAGACACGTTTGGTGACCGCCTAATTTCACGTTTTGGACCTGTGAATTGGCCTCCAAGATCTTGTGATTTAACACCGCTAGACTATTTTCTGTGGGGCGATGTAAAGTCATTGGTCTATGCGGATAAGCCACAAACGCTTGACCATTTGGAAATCAACATTCGCCGTGTTATTGCCGATATACGGCCACAAATGTTGGAAAAAGTCATCGAAAATTGGTCGTCCAGATTGGACTACATCCGAGCCAGCCGTGGCAGTCCTATGCCAGAAATCATATTTAAAATGTAATGCCACAAGATTATCCTTCGAATACAAAAAAAAAAATTCATGTTAATCGAATAATACATCGTTGTTTTATTGCAATTTAAAATTCTATACCTCGCAAAAAAACACCATATACATAAATTTAAGCGTCTGGCTACGAAAAAAAATTTCACTATAGTCACAAACTTTGAAATATTTGCGGAAAGTTTTTTTTTCCTTCAATTTTATCAAAGTGAAACAATTTTCCTATTGTATGGAATTTTAACTACAGCAAAAGATGCTTGCAATTTGAACGTAATAAATGAATGTGCGAAATATGTATGAGAATGAGTGTGGGAGAGTGAACAAGTGAGTAGGTGTGTGAGAGAGTAAGAGTGAGTGATTGAATAAGTAAGTCAGTAGATGTTTGCGCAAGTGATTATGTAAGGATGTGAATAAGTAATTTAACACAATTAATAATTGAGTAAATGAGTGAATGAGTAAGTAAGTGAGTGAGTTTGTGAGTAAATAATTAACTTAAGAACTAGTAATTACAATTAGTAATTAGAATAAGTAATAAGAATAAGTAATTTAAGAATTAGAAAGTGAGTAAATGAATGAACGTAAAAAATGAGATGGTAAGGAGTAAATAAGAATGTAAGTAATGAGAAAATAAGTTAATAATATGATAGGTAAGTAAGAGAGAAACATTAGAAAGTAAGAGTAATAAGATTATATAAGTGAATAAATAAGTACAACTTAACTAAATGAGGAAAGGAATAAATACGTGAGTATAAATAAAGAGTACGTGAGTAGATAAATGGACAAAGCAAGTAAGCAATGAGGTTGTGAGTGAGAAATTAATTTAGTTTTGAGATATGGGAGTGCTTAAATAAATGAACAATGTATTAACCGAATGAGAACGTGAGTGAGTGCGTGCGAAAATATATTAAGTACATCACAGTAAAAATTTACAAAAAATGGAGGTGAAAATTTCGAAACTGGAAGGACATCAAAAATGCATTTATACTGACATGTAATGCCAAAGTGCCATCTAAAGCAGTAAGGTAAAATCCTTTCGATAAAATTACAAAACCTTTGAACGTTATTGCTCTTAAAGCAGGTTAAGGTACTTTATTCAATGCTTTGTCGAAAACTTTAATCCACAATGTGTATCCATCGCGAACATCAGTTTACGAAATATATAGATGTTTGTCCATGCAATATTAATGGCAAATCTACAACGAAACAGACATTTCCAATATAACCTCAAATAAATCTTGTAATAAATCCACAGCGAATTTATCTTCCTTTTAAAGTAAGAAAACCGATAGGGGCCTTTGGTTTCGACCTCTTTTTCCTTGGCCATGACTCCCACTACTGATGAACAGCTTCGTGTCTAGAAGACAGATTAGCTTTGATTAGGCCTGAGAGGTCCTCACGGCGAAGA
Organism: Trichonephila clavipes; assembly: GCA_019973935.1. NCBI lineage: Eukaryota > Metazoa > Arthropoda > Arachnida > Araneae > Nephilidae > Trichonephila > Trichonephila clavipes. The sequence goes on along the minus strand of BMAU01000481.1, from coordinate 69,019 downwards.
ACGGTGAATGACATTTTTCAATGTTAGCCTATAACGATAATTTACTTTCTGATGCTGTTGAGCTCTAACTCCACGCCCGAATGCATAGGGTTTGAAATCGACTCTCCCCTCCCCCTCATTTCTTTTTATTCTATCGATTTCTTCCAGTAATATTTATCGAGATGAGGTATGAAGAAGAAAAAAAATCCTTCCCCCATTTGATATTTTTCGTATTTTGAAACCAATGCATTATTACAGATGTTCTGTGGCATTTCTCTCGATTTCTTTTGGTATTTTTATTTTTCGGATGGCAAATGGTTGCGTTTTGGGAGGGAAAAATACTTCTTTTCTGTGTATAAAAAAGCTTCATCGAGTGTCAGGATGATTTTTCAAATGGGATTTGTGTTTACGAATGGATTTTGAGGTTCTGAAATTTATTGTCTTTTTATATCGAAAATATCTCGAGTTTTTATCTGATAGTACTGTTCTAGGTGTCAATTGGAATTCTTATACATAATTACTTACCATAATTACTTCTGTACGCGTCATAGAAATGTCTTATCTTTTCCTTCGATACCTTCCGATAGTGTTTTTTTAATTCAGGTAGAATTCTTATAAAACACAGAATTCTTTGATTGGTATTTAGAGGGTATGTATACAACTATAATGCAAGCAGTGTTTCCCAGAAGGGAATATAGATGTTGATATGCTATAGACACATGAGTATCGGTAGTGTGAACTGGGAACCCTCTGTTTGTAACATCAGAGAAAGCCCGGATCCCATCCAGTTAGGATCTCCCGCATTGCCGTTCAATTCTGGACTGTATTTATCTAAAATTTACTTTAATTTGTACCTCTAAAGGTTTAATTGTACTTTCTTTGTAAAGTATTGTTGAACCATCTTTTTGTATTTGTGATATTTGAGATTATTAAAACCATTATTTTACCCACGAGATTTTGATCACTAATTTAACGCTTAACCTAGTAATAACATAAAGCACCGCTACACAACAAATTATGTTTTTATACAATAGATATGTTCCCAAACAATACGTGTAAAATAATTCATGTAAAAAATGTTTGATTTATTTATATGTAAGAAAAAATACAAGAACGGTTCAAATCCTAAGCAATCAGCATAAAAAAAAACTATGAGTTTCATGTTAGGATCTTAAATATTTTGTACCAAAAGAATCATACATCTATTAAGCAAAGTAATTTATCATTTGAAAAAAATAACGAACCAAAAAATGTCCCTAATGTTTCAAAACCATGTCGATAAGCTGCACTGTACTATTCATTTATAATTTCCCTTTCTTTGCATAATGATGAATCTGTAATTAACTTTCTAAGTTCGCAAAAGTTCAGTGTCACACTTAAACTGATCAGCTAGGGGATAACTTTCATAAATTAAAACCGGTATAGCGTCATTAAGTGTCTTCTTTCCTTTGAACACTTGTGTTTTATCTCTTCAGGAAATGATGTCAATAATACAGCTAGAAATTTGCGCATAAAGTTAATATCTTCTCGTAGCGTATCGTTTATAGTTTTCTCATTCTTTTCGCGTACCTGTCTGTTAGAGTAAGCTTAACATTTGTATACTTGTAAAGGACAAATTCCATATTTAAGCCATTTCATTCTTAGAATTTGAGACGATCGTTTTAAATCAAAGTCAGTGTCGTTCTGGAGGAAACGCCGATTCGTAGTTTGTGAAAATTAAAGTAATGTGGGAGTTAGGAAGTAATAAAATAATTGATTTAATTACGCCACAGCTATTAATTACAGTATATACATTTACATTGAAGCTTTTCAAACTGTTGATTATTTTATTAGAGTTCAGAATATGTTACTTGTGGGGGAAGACCAGCACAACCATTCTTTGATATTCTTTCAACGAACTGTTTTCTCCACTGCCGGGGTGAGGAAGGAGGGGGGTCGTAGCCGATTTTTCAGCTGTGTTACGCGAAAACGTCACAACTCTTCCCCTATTTCAAACTTTTCGCAAAGTTTGCCTATTTCGCCAAGTTGGTGAAGTATGGACGATCTTCTCCACAGCTGAAAACGTCACAACCTCAGATGCAAACAATCCATCAACGATGAAAGACAGTTACAGAGTGGGGTGGAATTATGATTTGGGCAGATAGATCTCTCGCTGATCACATATATCTGCATACGTTCTATGGGGAAGCTCCGAATAATGAGAGATATTAGAGACAAATTCATTCTGGTGGATGGTAAAGAGTGAACCCATTGAGCTGTGCACGTTGAAGACTACTCTGAGGATCAAGATTTGGAACAAACAGAATGGCGAGCTCAATCTCCAAACCTGAAACCGATAAACTTGTAACAGGTTCTCTTCGGTCCGGGACAATAGCTCCCAACTAACCCCGCCCCTGGGTTAGCACATGCCTCAAATTGTAGGGTTCTTCCGGAACTATTTTTTTGCAAGACACGAAAATATCAATGAATTTTAGCTAGTATTACAGAAAATATTCAGTATTACGTGATACCTGCGAATTTGGCTTTCCCTACCAAAAAGGTCATCTTACTGGTAGAGCATGCGATTGTTTTGAGGTCATTGATTACACGTATGTAGGACAGCGAAAGATTTTGCACTTGTTAAGACTGCATTGACCGACAGGTTTCCGGTGGCCAGAAATATATCCGAGTTGGAAGCTGAGTCTATAAACAAGCTAGGGGTAAGTCACCGTCAGACTTCACATATAGGTTATTAAAGCTGCAAAAATTGTAAAATTTGGGATTGACGAAAGAGGGGTTGGTAAATCATATAGTGGTTGATTGATTGGTTGGTTTCGAGCCTTTACATAGCCAACCACCACAGGTGGTTGACTTTGTAAAGGTTTGAAATCCAAGGACTATAAAGCTCAGCGTTCGTAATTGTTAGCGAAGTATGGAGAAAGGCACGTGCTGTCCTAGACCTATGGTTCAAACCAGGGTGATAGACAACAGAAAACAGATTCGAGTAGGAGATAGCCTGACAGGCGTGCAGATGGCAATTCCCCGAAAAGAAGAAAATTTCAACATAATTTTTGTTGGTAGCTTAGACATACCACGTCTTCTCTACGGGGGGAAGGCTGCTGTAACGGGTTCTATTAGGGCTGCGACAGACTGACTACTTGAGACTGCATTGGTAGACACGTTGATGTGTTACGTTAATCCTCCTTCAAGGCTATTATATGAGCTGAAACAAGGGTAACTCCATGTCTGATCTTCTCTTTCCATATTCCGGTGTCGGATAAATCAATTGGCATCATGGAAGGTCAATGTCACTAATGCATTGCAGTTAAGGGCGTGGACACATTTCTTATTAAATAGTTTTACAATGATTCCAAGATATATTTCATCATAAATGTGTGATTACTGCCTTTCCCAAGAGTGAATGTATCTGCCGAGGGATTTTTTGGTTGCAAATCTTATTTTTGTTGATCGTATGCAAATTTTTCAGTTCCATTCGATAAAAAACTATATAGTGCACTTGATGTACAAGTTTCTAGTTAATTCATTTTTAAATTAGACTAAAAAACAGGTTGAAAATGGACTTTAAGGCGGCAAGGTATTGGGATTTAAATTATAATCTTTTATTATTAGATATTGTTCTCGAAAAAATTAATTTATGTATATAATGCATGTCTTTTATAAAATAGTATCACTTTAATTAATATTTAATAGTGTAATAAGTTACATATTAGTACCCATACTTTTGTGTACTTATCGTATAAACGTAATACAAAAAATCATTAGATTTAGTTGGACTTTGTCTAAGATATACAAAAGAAAAATGTGCAACTCATACAAACAATGCCTTTTGAAACACAATCTAGTCATATTAATGTGACCACCTCGTACTTTCGACGTCGAAGTTAAATAACCAATCACAGAAGGTGGTAGTGCAGTGCAGTTAGCATATACAAAGGGTATGTTAGGGCTACTGAAAACATTACAATTGTTGGCGTATTGCAGATGGTTGACGTAATACAGGAATGAAGTGATTTATCCGACGTCCAAAAGGGCATGATTATTGGCTTTCGGGCCAACGATGAAAAGCATTTCCAAAAAAGACTAAGTTTGTAAACACACATTAATGAGACTGGTCAATGTATTTTACGTCCATTTAGCTTATATTTTAGAATCACATGGGTCCCAGAATTTCAAAATTGTTTGTTTATTTGAGAGCTATCAACAAATTGCAATTTTAACTGCTCTTTCAGGATTAATTAAAAGCGAAAAAAATTTCGACACAGAAAGTTTAAGTTTTCTAAATAAAATACAGAAGCATAATAGAACAAAAACTTCAGCTCATTGGCATGCAGTTTCGATTAAAATGAAATACCACCCCAAATGAGGTATTTGTATTTCTTGTAACTAAACTAATATTAAATCTATCGAATGCCAGCAGGTTCGCTTATGGTAAATGTGAAGAGAAAAAATTTTGAATGAATAAAAAACCATTAGAAGAAAAAAAATTCCACAGGTGTCTCCCTATGGAGAAGGGAGATTGCGCAATAAAATCAAAATGAAAACACACTGCTCGTTCTTTTCGAAACAATTCCGAAAGCAATAAAAAAAATCTGACATAAAAAACTTCAATCGACAACTGAGACACCATTTCAAAAAATTTCATTAAGAACATACACTAGTACATGCTCGTTATTTTTAATATAAAATTAATGATAATATTATTTAATATCTGTGAAATGATTTCACTTGTTTACTTAACAATTTATTATAAACACTATAATGCAGTGCTTCTTAAACTCTTTCAATGTTTGAAACCCAATTTCCATTCATAATTTTCAACGTGACCCTACCCCATACAATAGGGATATATTTATTGAATGCAATAATAATGTACTTTGACACTGAAGCCACAATACGACCTTATATATATATACTGAAAAAAATATAAAGATAAGTATTAAATTTCGTATATGTTACTTTTAAGAGTAATAGGATAAGTATTATGTTACTTTTCTTTTCTAATTTTTTAAATTAGAACAGATTGAAAAATAATTCCTTACTAAATATTTATGTCAAAGGCAAGCTAATAATAAATCGATCTTATGATGAATTTTCTGCACTGAAAACAAAACATTTCATATAACATTCCCATTTTCAGGATCCTACCTTTTTGAGAAACTGGATTTTCTGCTGTGGCTTTGAAGACGAAATATAGCTTTAGCGAAAGAAACTTAGAGGACTAATTTCTAACATTAAATCTTCCTTTGAAAAACTTTCCTCTGCATGGGAGCCAAAGAGAGTCACTAGTTATTATTAAACTTGTGATTAATTCAGTTATGTAAGAATGCATTTATATTTTTTATTCCTTTCAGTAAATTAATAGTTTTTTAAAACAATTTTTAATTTTTAACTTTTTGATATGTTCGCCCCCATGTAAGGTTATTTCACACATCCCCTCCCCTAGGTGGAAGCGCCCCATGGTTTGAGAATCACTGCTGTAATAAATTATTCTAAAATATTATTTGAATGACATCTAACTTTTCACGCAAAAAGTACTACTTTTAATTCACTTAATAAAAGTATGTATAAATACAAAATATCATCATATAATATAGAAAGTCTGGTACGTTTTTATAAATTTTTACTCTGAAATGAAATTTAAACATTTTCATTTTTTAAAAGAATAAAAGGCGGTCCACATTTTTAATCCTCATTCATCATCACAGCCCCCTACACAGTTTCCTTATACAAAAAATAAATATCTGCCTCATTCTACACTACTTTGTTTACAAAACTGAACAACAGGACGGAATAAAAGAAAATTTCTCATTTTTTTCCCCTCCAAAAAATAAAATCCCCAATTCCCCTTTTCCAAAGATTTGTTTCCAAAAATCCAAATAATATCCCTCCCCCACCTAGTTTTTTCAAGTTTTTTTGATTTATTATAAAGATGAGGTGATTGAAAAATAAATAAAAATGATATCGTAATAATAATAATGATATTGAAAGCAAAATGAAAAATAGAGTATTAAATATATGCATTTCGTATTATTTTATTTTTATTTTAAAAGGAATATCAGGGGCTAACTAGTTAATCGACAGAAAACAGATGATTTGTGTTAAATAATGACGCGTCTTCTACTTATAACTCTTTCGTTTCGTTTTTTTCTCATTTTCCATTCGATGACGTTGTGAAACATGTTTTTAAAAAGAAGAGTTTCCCATAAGCTATCGCGAAAAGGATGGCATCATAAATATTGTTACCCAAGGTTTATTTTAATATTCCAAAATGTAATTTCTCTACAGTTGCTAAAAAATTTTAGGAAAAAGTATTAAGCAGAATAATATATATAATAAAATTTAATTACATTTTTTAAAGTTATATAAATTTTTGAAAGTTTTTTTAACTAACGACATACAACTTTAAACGATTAAATGGAAATAAAATTGAAATCTCAATAATTATTTTCAAATTTTCTCTTGGAAAAATTTTGATTTGTTATCAACTTTCGGAGATTCAATCTTTTTTAACCTTTTAAACACCGCACTACGATTGAAAGGTAACATAAACTAAATTTTGCTGAAAATCAAATTAAAATTGAAAGATAAAATCTATAAAAAGAAAAATTTTCCAAAAAAAAAATTTTTTTTTAAAGATTTTTAGCATATTCCAAAAATGGAACATTGGCGGGTACCATTTAGTTTTTTCACATGTTTCTTAAAATTATGACCAATGACATTTTAATTCAAAAATCAATTTTTATATACATTTTTAAGAAGTAGTATGTAAACCACAGAGGTGGCGTTAAACAATTCCCCAAGGTTTCATCATTCTCCGTTGTAAAGGGGAGAGGTATGATACCTGACAAACCATTGAAATGGGACTGGAAAATCTAAAAACTAAAATGGTGGAAAAGTACTAAAAATTTGCGTGTGAATGAGAAAAATCTATAATTTTTCCCTGTAGAATTTTTTAACCGTATTCTGATGGGAGAGATGACAGGTTCCCCGGCGGGTGCCCCAGCTAGCGCCACCTCTGAAGTAAACTTTTAAATATAATTCCAAAATAAAACAAAATTAAGTTGAAAATATAATTTATATACAGGAATTTATACATTTACAGAAAATTACAATCACTAATTCGAAATACACTCAATAAAGGAAAACATCAGTAGGACAAAGAAATAAACAAATGGCATGCATACCAAAAATCGCAAAGCTAACAGTACAATAAAGTAAACAATAATAATAATAATAATAATCTGGAAAAATACAGATATTTACCAAAATTCTTTAAAATGAGAAATAAAGATGAAATATATCGGGGTTTTTTTATGTGTCCTTTTATGTCCTAACCTATTTTTACTGTATGTGATAGTTAGGAAGAAATTTCTCATGGTATCTTTTATCGCGCTCAAGGCATTTTTTCGTTGTGTTTTTCTGACATACACAACGCCAGGTTTAGAGAGTGCATTGCTAAATAGATTACAATACCATTTTTGTTTCTAAACAGAGGCCTACATGTTCCAAGATGTCTATCTAGTAAATCGACACCTCTCATTCCCTCACTGTACATTTTAATAAGATTTGATTGACAAACATCATTTTTTTTGTGTGTATGGCAAAATTTCTTGGTTTTAGTGATAGGCTCATGTGTTACATTATTGGATGTTATAGTTACTACAGCACTGTCTTTCTAACGGCAAATGTACAGTTGTCCATCACTTCGGTAATCGAAATTAACACTTTGTAATTTTTCTGCCTCCTTTGGGATTTCAAAGGGCCTATTCTAGTGCGATTATCTTGAATTGGGCCAGGCGTTTTAAAATTTTTTTCAGACAGTTATGTTAACAGTTCATATGATGAAAAAAATGTTAAAGAATATTTCATAGTTGTCGGGACTTTCAACATTGGATAAACACTACTATTCTAGACAGTGGCGGACACAGGGGGTCCGGACCCCCCTAAGGCCCTTGATTTTTTTTTTCCGATTGATTATAATTCTAAGTACATAATACGTAAAATTTAACTAAGTATTTGTTATGAATGATTAATTTTATTAATTAATGTTAATTATTTATTCAGTAATAAGTTTTTTACTGTGTTTTGTTCCAGAAAATCGACAAAACCAAAAGGAGCATGTTACAAGAATGGTGAACTTTCAACACGGATCCCCCCCTTGAATAATTCCTTTGTGCGCTACTGACTCTAGATCCTTGAGGGGAGTTTTCTATTTCCGGTTTTTTTTCACAATAAATTATCATAGAGTAAGAATAACCACTGCTGGAACACAACATTTATATTTTATATCCAAATCTAATCAGCTTGAATTTGATAAACATTTTGGCTGAATGTTGAGCGTAATAAGGGATCATCGATTCATCTATGCTCAATTTAGAATGAAAAATGCCGAACTGCTGAATTTTTTTTTCTTGTTCTACTTAAAAAGAAGAAATTTTTCCCATTTTATCTCCAGATGTTAACTTGTTATTATCGATAACACGAAAGAATTTTTTTTATATTTATGAATCTATATATACTGCCCGGCATTAGAGTAGAAACAATAGGGATTTATATGTCTTGTGTGATCCAGTATAAATCTTCTCCAGGTACTTGAAATTTCTTACCCGATAGTAAAAAAAATAACGATATTTTTTATGATATCTTGCAGTCTATAGTTAGAATTATCATTTTTAATTCCTTTACCAAATAATAAAAATATTTTTAAATTTCGAATTTTATAGGAAATTTTGAATTTTGCCTGATCAAAAATAAAAAAAAGCATAATTTAGATTTTTTTTCTCAGAACGACAATTTACTTTAATAACATTACTTCAATTCCAAAAAATATATAATCCATATTTTTTTGTCTTCAAAGTAATTTTTAAGTAACAATACCAATCAAATTGAATTTTTCAGAAAATTTCGAAATTGATGTTCAAATAATGGAACATTGGCACGTAAAAGGTTAATGGCATAATTTTATATGAATTTATTTTGCTTTACGATTGACCCATGAAATTTTCTCACACCCATAATTTCATGCAACAGTATAAGAAATAAAACGAAATTTACCTTTGCATTTCAAGTAGACGTGGTAGCCGAATGGTGATGGTTACGAACTTGTGGTCGGTGTTGTTTCTGTAGAATCGTGCATTCGAGTCCAGTTAACACTAAAAACTTAGCAAGCAGATGCGCTGATGGACTCTAAATCTGTCTAGGCTTATGGTTTGTATGGGGTTGTTCGGAAAGTAATTTCGTTTTTTTTTTAGTAGAAATGAAAGACAGTTTTCGTATAATAAACAAATACTTTATTAAATTATATATTGGCCGTTCTGGTCCAACACCTTTTGCCATCTTTCTGGTAGTAACATAATTCCACGCTCATAAAATGTTTGGTCTTTGCTGGCAAAAAACTGATCGAGGTGGTTTTTGACCTCCTCATTTGAGGTGAAGGTTTTACCGTCTAAAAAATTTTGGAATGACCGGAACAGATAATAATCGGATGGTGCCAGGTCTGGAGAATATGGTGGGTGTGGAATTGTATCCCATTCAAGTGGCGAATGACCAAACTTGTGTGAGGTCTCACGTTCTCTTGGTGAAACACTACACATTTCCTGCTGATTAGTTCTGACCTTTTCAGTTGAAGTGCATCATTCAGTTTGTCCAGCTGATGACAGTAGACTTCCGAATTAATCGTTGCGTTATCCGGTAAAAGCTAAAAAAAAACCGTTCCTTTAAAATCCCACCAAACAGACAGCATCACCTTTTATTAGTGAATATCGGCTTTGGAAATGGTTTGAGGCGGTTCATCTTTTTTGCTCCATGACCTTTTTCGTCCCCAGTGATGATGCGCTTCAAAAACGGATCATTTTTGTGACGTTTGAGAAGCGAATCGCAGACGTCAATGCGGCGACACAGATTTATCTCTGTGAGAACATGGGGAACCCATACATCGAGCTTCGAGGATAATCCCAGGCCTTTCAAGTGGTCATAAACTGTTGAATTTGATAAATTTAACCTCAATCCGATCTCACGTGTTGTTATTCGCGGGTTCGCATCAACTAATGCCTTTATCAACTTCAACCGGCCTTCCCGAACGTGGTGCATCTTCGACTTCAAAATTGCCGGATCGAAATTTAGCGAACCAGTTCTGGCACTGGCGTACTGTCAACACACCTTCTCCATACACATCGGTCAATTTCTTTCTGGCTTGAACAGCATTTTTACCCTTTATGTAGTAAAACAGTAAGATATGTCGAAAATGCTGCTTATCGCTCTCCATATTTAAAAGGGCACCAACCAAAAACTAGTGTGTAGAATTAATTGGAATTTTTCACACACAAACCTTGATATATGAGCTCTCAAAGCATATAAAAATTATACGGCTTAAATGTGAAGTTGGGTGCAAGAAAGTACAATTAAATCCTCTGTCGGGAAAAAACGAAATTACTTTCCGAACAACCCAATATTTGATTTAAGTCACTTTGCATTCGCGGTCAGGGTCACGGACTCGTGGTCATTGTTGTTTCTGTAGAATCGTGCATTCGAGTCCAGTTAACACTAAAAACTTAGCAAGCAAAGGCTCTGATGGACTCTAAATCCGTGAAGACTAATGGTGTGTATTTCAGTTGATTTTGATTAAAGTCACTTTACCTTCATGGTCATGGTCACGAACTCGTGGCCAATGTTATTTCTGTAGAGACACGCGTTCGAATCATGTTATCACTATAGACGTATCGAGCAGAGGCGCTGATGCACTCTAAATCTGTCAAGGCTCATGGTATGTATTTTATTTGATTTTGATTTAAGTAGCTTAGTATTTTTAACCATAATTAAGTGACAAAGATGACACTTGAGGAGGCATATAGTATAAGAAAAACATAATAGAAACATATTAAGTAGCATGAAAAACATTATCTTTGCTTTTACAAGAATGTTTAGCCTTTTCGGAAACTTCAATACATGAAAAAATGTGAAATTCTTCAAGTAACAATATAAGGAATAAAAAAAAGTTTATCGTTTTTCGTACAATTTTCTATACTGCTGTACAAAATACATATTTATAAGAATATCAAATGCTCATAAAAATGACGTTTTCACGAACAGGAATTGTATCATGAACAATTTAACATGAAAGTTTTCACACCGGGCCTATAATACTTCAATTACCAATATCTTTGTGGAACTTTTAATGATTCTTCTGATCTACTGGGTTTTCGCATTACCTGATTTTATTACAAAATTATTGGAGAAGACTCGATGATTACTATTAAAACAAATGCAAAGTTTAATTTATGTAATTCAAAAAGATATAAAACACAAGGAACCGTTTGTTGACTATTTTGAGCTTAACCCCCCTAGACGTTTGGCACCCCAAATCATTTGCGCACATGAACACACATCTGTAAGCAACTATTTCTTTGCTATCAACATTGTTATTAACGAATATTAACAAATTTTTTTTGTAGTTCTATTTTGTAAAATAATTTCCTCACAGCTTTCTGGACAGCACAATTTATTGGACAAACGATTCCTAAAATGACATACAGCAAAAACAATGTCTGACCACTGCACACAGCTTATAATCAGGGTGTGATCCCCGTAGAAGAAATGTGTGGGAGGAAGCGGGAAAGAACGTGTGAGTGAATCACACAGTTATCCTTCCGCCAGGAAAAATATTTCACTCGCTTCAACCCAACAGTTTGATAAAGATTAAGTGCTTCCTTTTAAAATTTTAATCAAAATCGATCAAGATTATTTTATTCTTTCTTTACATTCAAATACTAAACTATATAATTTATTCAAGGAAAAAAAACACTTTCGAGTACTAATACTGATACACAAGCAAAACAGTATACATGCAAACATAGTTGAGCGTCATTCAAATGTAGAAGCAACAAGCTGCGCAAATAGCAAGCAAGCTCTTTCGGCGTAAATCATAATTTATTCTGGAGTTCTGGTATAAATACAGTATATTTTTCTAACAATTACATATTATCTAATTTACCCACGCATGCATAAATTCGCAATAACTTAGATTCAAAAATAACTTTATTATTGAACGCAGCAATTTAAAACAGTAATGCAAAGGTAAATGAAACGTGCATTACTGTTAATCTCTGTCATTTCCCATATTTCTTCCCTGCGACATTCTTATACAGATAATGAAGACATTTTGGAAGCTTCCAGATTCGTCTTCAAGCATCTCGTTTTTTGGTCCAACTTGGCGATTTGGCAATACTTGGTGACTACATTTATTGCCACGTTCACTTCTACTTAGCATTAGTAAGGAGTGTATTTCCTCTTGTCCTATAAACTATTTTTCCAACTAAAATGACATTTCCGCAGAGAAGTGAACAAAATTCGAAATTTCAGTAGTTTTATTTAAAAATAATAATGTTCAACTAATAAAAATTTGGTCTCGCAAATTAAAAATATCAAATATTACAACTTTCGAATTAAATATTAAAAAAATTCTACAATTGTATCCCGTACCGATTACACTATTAATAAATTACTAAATTTAATTTAATTTATAACATTGAAAAAGAATAACATTCGTAAAATTAAATGATTGTTGATTTTTCATTCCTTTCGGTGGCTCACATACATATGAATAAATATACCTGATTTGCTTCAAACACAGTTTTGAAACAGTGGCATAAAACATTATAACTGATTATTTTTAACTACTAAATAAATAAGTACACGGCATACCTAAAATATCTGTCAACTTAATTTATTTCGGTATTTTTCAGGATATGTTGCATTTAGTCAAGCTTAGAAAGTTCCCCTTTTCGCTAAAGATATACATAAATGAAGATTTACTTGGATATTAAGGTATTAGCGAAAAGAACAAAACTTTCCATTTTCCATTCATTTAGTTAAAAACAAATCTAAAATCTGTTCCATACAAAAGAAAACACGTTTCATTTATAATGCGAAAAGAAAATGGGTAAAAATAATTATCCGAGGAAACGGTGTTTGGAATGCCGTCTCTAAAAAGAAACATTTTCCTCTTGAAATTACGGAATTTTTCAAACTGAATTTTCCTTACATTTTTATTTTGTTATTTTTTACTGAGAATTAATATTATTGCAATTGTAATTCACAAAACTGGAAAAGTATGTTTCATTCTTAACAGAGAAATACATGTTCTATGCTTTAATTAAATACATAAATAACACTATCATCAACAATTGAATCAAAAATTTATTTTTATGCTTTAAACAACACGATAAATAAAATGCCTGACGGCATTTTCTCAACCTCAGTTCTTTTCATTTTATATTATGTTATGGAACAAAACATTTTAATTTTTACTCTGTGAAACGTATTAAAAACTGAATAATAGATATAAATTAAAATATGTCATGTGACATTTGTTATTAATGAAAAATAATTCGAAAGTTGAAATTAGTCGTAAAAATTATTTGCTTTCTTTCTTTATAAATAAATAAATAATAAAAAAACACAGAAGGAAAAAGTTTGCAGTAGAGTGTTAGTTGTACTGACTAAAGAAAAAATCTATCTATCTAAAAAAAATCTATATCTTAAAAAATCTATTTATAAAAGGAAGAGGAGAAAAGAGACTCGTACATTCGTTACGAGATCTCCGGAAATATTAGAGCCACAGATTTGAAATTTGGCAGACATGTTTCTTTTGCCGAGTAGAGATCCGCTAAGAACGGGTTTTGTCAAAAATTGACACACAAGGGGGACAGATGCAGAGGCATTATAGACAGTAAAAATTCCTGATTTTGAGCTATTAAACCTGCAGATTTGAAATCTGGTAAGCATATTTTTTGTTGCGTAGAGATCCGCTAAGAACGAGTTTTGTTGAAATCGATTCCCAGAAAGGAGGGGAGTTATGAGGGGGTAATAGATAAAAAATTGGTTTTACGGGACTATTAGACCTACAGACTTGAAATTTGTTAAACATGCTTTTTTATAGAGATTTTTAAGAACGGGTCTTTCGGGAAAATGCATTCCCAAGAGAGGGTAACAAGGGTGCTGTAGATCAACATAATTCTCATGATGGCCAAGGCCTACTGTGTCCATCTCAGAATATGTAACCTTGGGCCTTGAGATGCATGAGCAGATGTCCCGATCAGGTAGTCAGTCTGCCGTGAAACCCCCAGTATTAAGTTCCCAAGAAAGCTTGGCACTCATTTCTCGGCCCACTGATGGGATGAAAGGCCGAGTCGACTTTTCCCAGCCCGAGGTTTGAACCTCGGACCTGTGAGGTGGAAGTGCGATGCACTACCAGCCTGTCACTGTGCTTCAACTATTAGACATACACAACAGAAATTTGGCTAGCATTTTGTTTTTGTTGATTAGAAATCCACTGGAAATGGATTTTGTGGAAATCCACTCCGAGGGTAGTGAATTGAAGATTGATTGATATATCGTTTGTGGTACCGTAAAAGACAAATATATGCTTCCGTTTTAGAAATTCAAGTTCTGCGCTTTTTTAAGTAAAGAGGAAAGGGCTATTAGAATGTTTTTCAATACAATGGAAAGCTAAATGCTAGGAACTAGACATCAATAACTTAAAAACAATACATAGTATTAAATTATCAGATGAAAGGATCCTGGAATATTTTAGGGATGCACTTTGTAAAGCATGGCACATAGCGCATTAGGAGGCTTGACACATAGCACACGATAAACTGGAAAGAGTGTGCTGCTGGGGACTGATTTGGCCATTGAGCGGGAAGGAGAGAAGGTGGTTTCGAACGTGAAAATGGAGGAAGATGCCTGTAGTTCTCTATGTCATTTATACTTGTAAATAGAGTGATATAATTTAAGAAAAATAATAAAAAGGGTAAATCCGGTAAATAAGTTTAATGTTTAATTCAACTACATGATGATACTATAACTTGAACGGCGTAACGTTATCTCACATAAGAAAGCTAATCTTGAAGCTGCGAGGTGGGGAAACGTTAGAGTGGAAATACCAAATTGTGTAACTACAGTCGAACTTCCATATTACGAACCTCTATATAAAGAATTTTTCTATGCCAGTGTTTCTCAAAGTTTAGGGTGCGACCCCCTTGGGGAGCGCGATAACCCTACAAGGGGGGCGCGAGCATATCGAAAATTTAAAGATTTAAAAAAAATAACCGGAAAGAAGTAAAACAAATACTTTCTTCCATAATAAAAAAAATACACAACAACACTAATATAATTTATCATCTGGCGTTTTTCCTTCATCAAATAGCCATCTTTGATCCCAAAACCAAATTAAAGAAGAAAAAAAAAACATTTTGTTTAATTTGGTGTATTTCCTCAATGAGAGATTTTTTTTATCACGTTTTAACATAGAATATTACTCGTTAAAAGAAAAAGAAATCCAGACCCTGAGAAAAATTCTAAGAAGATAAACAATTCATCACTGTGATTATTATTGAAATACTGTACATTAGTTGTAGAAAGAAAAGGTAGACATGATTCACTTTTCAGCCAGGCAGCATAATACATTTGCTGATCATTTGATTGACCTTCAAACTTACTGGTATGGTTAATTTTACATTAGTTCCGTTTCTTGAACAAAATATGACAGCTTTGCCAGCAAATAACATTTCTGTAAAATGAGTGAAAAGTGTCTCTGATTTGCGTCCTAAGGTCTTGCACTTTTGAATCATTTTAGTTGTTTCATTGGATTTTTTCTCAAATCATCAAAGAAAAATTAAATAGTCCTTGAAACCCAGTAAGTATACTTTCTCTTAATGAATATATTCACTGGAATTCCGATTTGAATCGTGTGCAGTAAAATAATTATAAACAAATGATTGGGGTGACTGAGTCCCCCCGCACTACCATTAGCGTTAGCATCGAGTGCGCGCTTGCTCCCGGGTTAAAACATTTTGAAGTATTTCTGCTTTAAATATTAAAAAGTAACACACTTATTACTCATCGAAATTTTATGTTCTTTTTCCTTATTTAACATTAATTCTAAATGCTAATTCTGTGAGGTTTAAAATTACAGTTCTTTTAAACAGTTATTTTCAACTATAGCATTTATCTATAAAAAATATTTTACATTTTTGAATACAATGTCGTGCACGCAATTTTACTCTCCTTACAGTACAGCTATTATATCAAGAATAATATTTTATTTTTTTAAAAAATGAACTCGTGCGAAGAGCCGGTGTTTCAGCCAGTATACGTTTAATGTATCAGTACTGAAGAATTTATTTCACAAATGATTTCTTAATACTAAATTAAGAACAAGTTTAATAATTATTAGTGACTTTCATGGGCTTGTCTTGTAGAGCAAAGTTTTTCAAAGGAAGGTTTAATATCAGAAATTGACACTCTGAGTTATTTTTCTATATTTAGCTGAAATCTATATTTTGTCTTCAAAGCAGCCACCGCAGAAAATCCGGTTTAACAAAGATAGGATGTTGAAAATGGTAATAGTATACGAAGTGCTTTTGTTTTCAGTGCAGAAAATTCATCATCCACCTCTACCCCAAATTCAAAGAGTGATTTATTACAAAATTGCCTTTTAATTGTTCGCTGGATATGAAATCTATGAAGATTTCTTTTTCGGAAGTTGAGAGCCCTTCTGGAGTATCTTGAAATATATCTCTAATCCACTCATAACTTGCTAACAAGTTGTCCTCATCAAGAAAATACTTTTTAAAATTCTTTGCCAACATGGATAAATGATTTTACATGGTTTTAAAAACAACTTTCATATGTTGTTCTTCGGATATGTAAGTTTTAACACATAACGAGCTAGGGCTTTTTCTCCCATCATTTACATCAGTAGTGGTAAATCCAAAATTTAAGTATTTTTGGGAATATTTCCTTGATTTAATTTTCGGAACCATGCTCATCTGTGTACTTGTTAATCCTTTATTATCGTCGAATATTTGCTTACGACTTAAAAATATATGTGTGATTTTGTTTTAACCTCTCTCTCTCTACTGCCGTAAATATTTAATTACCGTGAATTACAATTAATGTGCAAATTAAAAAAATGTACAATCAAGCTAGATTTGGTAGCTATAGAAGTATGGAGTCGACCAAAACTGACTGGAATTGTACGAGGAAAAGCATTTTTACATGTTTTGCGCAGACGTTCGATAGGTTACCCAGACTTACGCAAACGTACCCGACAATGCCAGATGTGATGGATATGATAGAGAGAAACATAGACTAGACTATTTTTCTAATGATATTTGTACTTTGAGAAATGGATGCTGAAGGAAATAAATCTTTAATTAAATATATCATTTTGCGATCTGTTCCAATTTAAAAATTAGAGAAAGGAAAATAACAATAATAAGTAAGTTATATATATTTTAAGTAATTTTCTTAAAATACATATTACTTAAAAGTAACATATACAAAATTTAATACTTATACAGTTTATAATTGAGATCGCATTGTAGCTTTATCATCAAAGTGAATTTTTATTGCAGTAAATACATTATTGTTCTACAGGGGGCGACAAAAATTATGATTGATAATTGGGTCGCCAGTATTGAAAGTTTGAGAAACACTGTTCTTTGCAGTGAACTTTTTCCTAGAACCAAGAACATTTCACGATTTTCTTCGTAAAATAACCTAACTCCCAATAACGAAGTGCGATTTCTATATAACGAACTTTTTCTCTTGTGATTCAATTCCCCCCTCCCCCTATTTTAAAATACTTCTAGACATTTCAAATTATTCTCTTTTTTAACACATTTTATGGTGGTCCTAAATCTTAAACTGGTTTTATTAGGTGCTTAACTCACCGAGAGCAATAGAATTCTGGGCGTTTCATTCAAGAAGTGCAACTTTAAACCCCCATTGTCCAATTCACTGGAAACATCTTCGATATCATCTTCTACCCTCAGTGGAGTTGTCTCGTGTCCCCGTGTCCTTGAACTAGTCTCCGTTAATTTTTAGTGTTGATCTGTCGTACTGGTAACTTTGTATCTTGTAGCTCGAAATTGCCAAAACGTAATTGCTTGAACATCAAATTAAAAAAAATAATTCTTCAGCAAGTGGATAAAGGCGCCAAGAAACTTTTCTTGCAGTTTTTTTTTTTTTTTTTTTCTTTCTTTTTTTATAGGTGAGATATATGACATAAATATATATTAAGTTACAAAAATTAGTGAATAATTATTTTTTTTAATATCTAGTGTTTATGACTGAAAAATGTGTTTTATGTGGTTTTTAAAGAAAATTGAAAGATGAACCTCTCTATAACGAATTTTCCATACAACGGACTTTTTTTTCCAGATTTTGCAACTTCGTTGTATAGAGGTCCGACTGCATTTCTTTTAATTATTTTCCTTCTAATTTATATACTGTAGAACAGGGATGACAAACCTTTATTCAGCAGCGTGCCTTTTTTTCTAAAGAAATACTTGATGAGGTATAGATTTGCCTTTAAAAAGTTTTGACTTGTAATTATTGGGAAAATTAAATACAAACAACTCAAAACTATTTACTACGGTAAAATATATTTTGCACTGTATAGTAGTAAAGGTTTAGTTATTTGTAATTAAAATTAAGTAGCATTAGTGTGACTTCTTTGTTATTGCATATTAAATGGCAACTTATATTAGGATTTTAAGATGTCACTTTTAGTAGATTACATGCTGAATTGGAGTCATCTGACAAAGCGGTTTCTGAGTCTTTTTTGTTGTTTATCTCTAAAAATAATGACTCACAAGTATAGGTAAACGAAGATATGGTTAAAATAGTATGAACCAGCTTCTACAAATAGTTAAATGTGATTAGAATCGAATTCCACTTTTTGAAAATTTCGTTATTGGCATTTTTACATATATATCTTGTTAATCTTTCTGTTTTAATACACTCCAACTTTTTCTTAGTTTCAATACATTTTTCTGAATCCATATTGAATCAGACTTGAAATCAATCAGTTGCGATTCAAAATCTTCAATTAACAACCAATTACATCGGGAAAAGTTCAGTTTTTCAAATGAGGTCTCATCAAGAACTAAAAAATAAAATTGAGCGTTTCCGAGAATCCATGAAATTGAGAAAATCTTGCTGAAAATTCCTGCATTGAAGAATTAATTACGGAAACATAACACATAAAATCTTAAATATAACACAAATAAAATTTAAAATACAGTTGTATCAACTTAATTGTGAATATGCTATGCGTAGACAAACTTTGCATCATTAGCGATTGATGTCCACGATTTAACTAAGCCAAGGCAATAACAAGTGAGTGTGCTCTTTGCCACCCCGCGATCGATCACTCGCGTTTGTTCGTAATGCTTCATAGTGACATCTACTATTTTGAACTAAATTGCAAACCATTTTGATCGCTAGCGTACACAAAATATTGTATCGCGTGCCACTGATGGCACGCGAGCCATTGATTTGTCATCCTTGCTGTGAAACATCTTTTCCCCACAGGTAGGTTCTTATTAAGAGGACTTGGCACCCTTTGAGCAAACTTCTTTATTTACGTATTTAAAAATTATATTTTAATATTTTATACAATGTTTCTATTCAAGAAAATGTTACCAGATGAAAATTTTCATATATTATTCACACAATTTTGAAAATTTAAATTTTTTGAAGAAAATTGGGAAAATTTTAAAATCTTACTCCTTTTGTAAAAATTAATTTTTTGACCTGAAATGTTTTTATAATATTCTTATGGATGTTCTTAACAACTTTAGGGGTCGATTTTAGAATAACTTCATTCGTTTTCGAGAAACAAAAATAAAATGTTGATATACAGGCTAAAAATCAACGAAAAAGCCAACATGTCTTACATTTTATTTTTTTTAAAAAAAAAAGTATTCTGTTTATGGCAAAACGGATCCCTAATTTAATTACATGCTTTATTTTCAACACGCAGGAAAAAAATTGAAGTGATTGGTAAATAATTGTCGAAGGAGTAGCATTTTGAATGCACTAAGGTTTCGAAAAACACAAACTGAGAAAAACAGGTTTAAAGTTTATAATTCTGAAAAAATAATTATTATAAGCTTAATTAAACTTAAAATACTACTTTAAGATATTACTTATACGTTTTCTTTAAAATAATTGCATTTTCATATGTTTTCAACCCACACATTTTTATAAATGATCAACTTTTAGAGAGTACTAATTGCACAAGAAAACTCAAGAAAAACTTTAAAAAAAATTTTTTTTCTGTCACGACAGAAATTTTAGCTGTTTTTCTTCTTATAATATTAAAGTAATACATTTGCATGAAAAATATATCAGGAATAAGAACTGAAATTATAAAATTATTAATATAAAATGCCTTAATTTAAAAATTTTACATGCACACATTTCACAAGGAAGAAAAATTACATTATTGTATTGCCTCGGAAATATTCTGCTTTTAATACTACACATTCTTTTTTATAGTTATTATTTCTATTTATAAAATAGATTTTTTTATCATAACTTATTTTTTAGCTTTTTTTTCTAAAAAGGGGGTGTGGCTGAATTGCCTAATTTGTTTTCAAATGAAGTTTTATTAAACTTCTAACTTTCCGGCATGCACAAGTGATATATCAATCGAAAGATAATAATGCAAAGAATAAGATTAAATGAAAATAATAAAAACGATAGGTTTGTGATTTTTAGGGTACCAAGTCCTCTTAAGAACAGTCAGTCGGGTAAAATCCTTTCGGAAATCGATTTTGAGTTTTTTGATATTTCAAAAATCTCCAAAGCAAGGCATTTCCAATGATATAACATACAAGCTCTTATATTAATTAGAATTATTTTAAAATGATTTTTAAAAGATAATCAGATGATTTATCACGCCCATTTTGACTGATAGAAATGTAAATATTGTATTTTTTAAAACTGGGGAAACGTTGCAAAGCTTCGATTAATTTTTATTTTTTATAACCCAAATTAACTTAAGATAATTGTATAACTGCAACTGTTAGATTTTCTAAAAACCTTTGGAGGCAATTTAAATCTCACGTGGGTTTTAGTAAATGCTATACATAAAATGTAGTCATTTTTTACTGAAATTTAGGTGTTTTTTTAGTTTCAATTCAATTTTAATTAGTTATTATTACTGATTATTATATCTTTGCGTGTTTAAGTAATGTGTTAAAAAATTAGGATATATGATTTTGATTAGGTGAGAAATATATACTATGTAATGAATCGAAATTTTATATCTACATAAAGCATAATGAAGATAATATGTGATGGAAAGTAAATAGGATAATACTTTTACAAGGTAAGATTTTTTTATAAAAATTGTTTTCTAAATGTTTTTTTAATTGTGTAAATTTACTGTATGCATGTACTTACTCTGTTGCTTAAATGCAATTGTGTACACTTAAGTGACATTTTTGAAATATTCTTAAACAGATATCATAACAAAAAATGACAATTTTCAATAATTTCACAATAATCATATTTACTCACTCAACTAAAAGTTTGTTTTTTGAAAAACTAATTAATATATTTAAAAAATTTCACTTCTGTTTAAATATAAATGTCTAATTGATATACAATAAAATTTGAGTAATTATGCTTAATAGTTTCTGAGAAAAAGGTATGAGATGGCACATCAAATTTGATGTTTGTTGTCTTTGCGAGAAGCTTCTTACATACATAAAAATACATAAATTCCATGTTTAACCACTTAACAGTTTCATTTATTTTCCAAAATCGTTCAAAAAATGTCAATTTTTTTAATTGGAGTTAATAGTAATTTTCTTTTTTATAAAACGATAATTACAAGTAAAATCGTCTTAATTACGAAAATGAACTATTTAGAGTGCTTTTAAATGTTCATAGGTTATTCGCAAATTATTGCTTTTTTCGAGCACTAACGATGTACGAGAAAGCGCACTTTACAGGTATATGTAAAAAATGAAAAATAATTAAAAACATTTTCAAACTTACCAGTATATATTTCCTTTATTGTAACAGTTCTTTATGATTACAAATCCAATTTGGTATGATACAGTTTGAAACAAGGTGTCAAGCACAGTCCGGGCAAAAGTATCGTGTTTCTTTTCTAATTCTTTTTCCGTTGTCATTTTTCTTCAGCGAACAAACATAGCACTTTCTTGCAGGTTTCAGCTTCTTTTCACTCGGTGCAATTACTTCCATGAAGTGCAGGACGGCCTGACACTTCTCCATATCCTTCTATCAGGCAATCAACAATGTCCATTCTAAACTGCAAATGAGAGTCTTTTCCACCATTTTTTTTTGTACAACACAAAACTATTCCACAAACATATGTCCAATAGATGAAAGAATATTTTTTTGTAATACTTCTTTCCCCTTTTCTTTATCAAAGGGTAATTTG
The DNA here is from genome assembly GCA_019973935.1 of Trichonephila clavipes. Lineage (NCBI taxonomy): Eukaryota > Metazoa > Arthropoda > Arachnida > Araneae > Nephilidae > Trichonephila > Trichonephila clavipes. The sequence continues at coordinate 46,773 of BMAU01000481.1, read as the reverse complement.
TAAGATGTTGGTCCAATCGATCTACACCACCCATTGTGTTGTTATATTCCAAAACTGCTTTAGGTTTTCTTCTTATCTCATTTTTATGACTCTGTACTTGAACCATTTCAGGATTATGTATTGTTGAAATAAGGCACACTGCCTTCTTCTCCATCCATTTCATAACGCAAACTTTACCTCTTTGATAGGCAATCATTTAACCTTTGTCAATTTTTTAGATAGCAGTTCTTTAGTAACATCCTTTCTTCTGGGTTTTAGTGTGCCGTACATATCAGTCAAACTTTGAGAATATCTGCCAATTCCGGAGAGGAATAAAAATTATCTGTGGTGAAACAATGTCCCTTATTTAAGAGTGGTTCCATGAGAGTCATTACAACTTGTGAAGACATACACATATGCTTGTATTTTTCATCAAATAGAGTACCTTTTCCAGTATATATAATCAATGACCACACATACCCTGATTTGGATTCACAGAGCATATAACTTTTTATTCCAAATCGTGACCGTTTCAGAGGCATATATTGTTTCCAACCAAGCCTTCCTTTGAATAACATCAGACTTTCATCAATAGTAACATCTCTATCGGGTGTAACTACTTCCTTGAAACGAATGGTCAAATATTTTAGTACTGGCCAAATTTTTGATAATTTGGGGCACTCATGTGTTTCAGTAACAAATGTTTCATTATCGGAAAAATGCAAGAAACGGTAAATTAGATTGAAACGCCGATAGGACATGACTTTGGAGAAAAAGGGAGTAGATATGGAATGTCTTTTGCTCCAATATTGTTCATTTGTTGGTTTTCTGATGATGCCTTGAAGAATAATTAGAGCTATAAAAACATGCATTTCTTTTGATGTTGGCTCCCATTTTTTACTTCTGGAATGCCTGTGAGGAATGCTACTCCCAATAGTTTGTTCAGCATAACGATTTGTTTCATGAACAATCAAATAAATCAAATTATTATGTATCAATGCTTCATAATATTGCATTTTACCAGAGCTTGCATCAAAATCTAAATGAATTTCAGGCGTATTAGTGAATGAAAATCTTGGAGGAGGGGCAGAAGGATTATTACAATCGATTTCATAAAAGTTTCTTGCTTGGCTAAGGTCATCGTTTTCATCGTCACTAATATCAAAGTTAAAATCGTCTGAGAAACTGTCAATACTTCCCGAATCGTTTATAGATATTTCACACAGAATCTGTTTCAGATTCAAGATCCAAATCATAATCATTAATCGGAATTATTTCCAATTCATCCATTATTGCAGGATATAAATTCCAATATTAGTCTAATACAGTGCAAAACGCTAGCTAATGATGTGAATAAATTTTCCCGCCTTTCTAATATTCCATCCCCAAACCACTCACAAACCACTTAAAACTGATTTTTCAACTCAATACAGTGGGCAACTATCGCCATCTATTGACAAATTCTTCAATTATACTTTAGAATTACTAGAGAGATAAAAAATACGGGCAAAGCAGAAATGAAATCGGAGAAATAAATCTGAACGTACGACGTACGGGCAAATCAAGAATTGGAAAAAACTAGTGAACGTACGGTGTACGGTCAAAACTGGCAAGTGGTTAAAAAACATAAAAACAGTTTTATTTTGGCAGTTTTAGAAATCATTCGTCCAGTTTAGAGTAATTTTTGAAGTTTGAAACTTAGAAACTGTCTCTACAACAACAAAACCTAATAAAACCTTTACAAAAACCCAGCTAAAACTTTCAAAATGTCATGTGTAATTAGATATTTTTAAATACCATCTCAAATTCATACCAAAACCATATTGATACATTTCCACATTATATTTATGATGTTTTATGTTCAAATTTGATATCTGTAAAGCATGAAAGCTATTAAGTCTTCAAAAATTGATACAGAATTGAGAAAATTGATGTAATACTAGAAATTATCTCGTTAAAAAAACTGAAAAATGCTATTCTGGGCAATTTAAGACTTTTTTTGTTTACTATTTTATGCAAAATAAATTGCAAAGATGCTAATGTTTAATAAAATGGGACAAATGTATGTTGTAATTCATTATTTTTCTGATGAAGTCACACTTTATATTAAAAATTCAATTTTCTCAAAAATGATGTTTTTAAAACTGTATTCATGTTTTTCTCAGAATATAATGTATGAATGTAATGAATTTTTCCCCTCATGTTACTTATATGTAACTATATATATTCATGTGAGCTTTTTTGGGATTTTCCCAAAATATATGACTGAAATCTATATATTATGGCAAAATATGTCAATTTTTTAAAAATTCATAGTGATATTTTTGTTACAAGTTTTTTACAAAATTAACAAAATAATATGTTTTAAATATTTTAATTCATTGCAAATATTAACGTTTATTTATTGTTCAGACAAGTTTTTAAGCTTTAATATACAAAGGTATTACAATAAATGATAACTAATTATAACTCAGATGTGTAATGCTTTTTATCGTTGCGAGAAGCTCGTTATATACATATAAATACAAAAATTTCATGTTTAAAAACATAAAACAGTTTTATTTTTGACTTTTTTAGAAATCTCTTGTACAGTTTACAGAAAATTTTGAATTTTGAAACTTTTAGAACTTGTGTTTGCATGTGAACATACAAATCCATATTGAAACCTTTCGCAATGTCGTAAAATCACATATTCCCAAACCATTACTTTTACATATTGATACAGGTTTACATTATATTTAAGATGTTATAAGATCAAATTTGATATTTGTAATGCATGGAAGTTAAAAATTCTTCCGAGACTGTTACATAATTGGTGAAAATTGATGCAAAATGCTAAAAAAAATCTCGTTGAACAAAAACTGAAAAATACTATATATGTATTTTCTGAACATTTTAAGATTTTTTTGTTTCCTATTTTATATTTTAAAAATTAAGAAAAAAATTATGTTTAATAAAATAGGGCAAATACCTGTTGTAATTCATTTTTTTTGTGATGAAGTGTCTTTTTACATTAAAAATGCAATTTTCTCAAAATGATTGTTTTCAAACGGCGTGTACCTTTTCCCCAGAATCTACTAAATGAATGTACTTGAAATTTTTACTGAACATAAATAAAATGTAACTATATATAATGGAGCTACGTTTTTGGAGATTTTCCCAAAATATTTTGCTGAAAAGCAGTTATCGTAAAAAAATGACAATTTTCAAAAATTTCAAAGTGATACTTGTACGATGAATTCTCTTTTGAAAAAAGTAAATAATATAATTCAAAAGTTTTACCATTATTTAAATAAAAAAGCCTAATTAATACACAGACAAAATTTGAAGTTTTTACATTTAACAGTTTCTGAGAAACAGGTTCATAAATGGCTCAATTTAACATTGTCGGTATAGGGGGTACCGACAGTTCTTAATGATTATTTGTTCTCTATATAAACGAGATTCACTCTGATATACAAATATTTCAATAAATTTGAAATGTAATTTAAATAAAGTATTCGGAATAAAAGCCGATGGTAATTTCTCAAAGTCTTAAAATATGTTCCAATGTTGTTTCAAAAAGGGGGCATCTATCTTTCATTTAAATTTGCGACCAAAATGTCTTTAGAACGGAACAGAACAGTCAGGAAAACAGAGAATCAATTTCTTTACAGTTATTTCACTTTAGATTTCATATTTTTTTTTACAAAAACCTATTGACCTTTAATAAACATCTTTCTAAGAAAATTAAAAATCAGGAGTATATTTATTGATATCTTTCCGATCCATTTGTGTTCAACGATAAGGAAAGAAAAACGTCGGCTCGTCGAATAAAATGATAGTTATTTGGGAGCAAATAAAAGATTCAACGGCTTTCGCGAAGAAGCTTTCGAAAATAGGCCCATAAAATCTCATCCTCGGGTGGGAATAAATCTTGTTTTAAAGATAAGAGTAGCTCATGTTTCCACTACTCTTCTCATTCTTAGACTTTCGGGTAGCGAGTTTTTTAAGGTATCCAACTACCTTAGAATCATGATTTTTTTCAAAAAATGACTATTTTTTATGATTTTATTTTATAGGCCATCTTATGAGCTTAATAAAAGTTACAAGCTTTTTATTTTCCATTCACTAGAACAAAAACTACAAGTGTTTTAATAAAAGAAGATGCCATAACTTTACACGAGATATCAAACTTTAAAATGCGTTTTACTCGAATCGTGTTTTTTTCGAAAACCACAGACGGGGACAACGATTGCTCAAAAAGTTTTGAAAATAATTTGCTGAAACTTTTTGTGTATGTTCTGTATAACAGCAGAAGTCCTTTAATTATCAGATTTATCAATCACTGTTTTATTTCAAAATTCACAGTCCTTTATGTGAATATAATCCCCATTTTTTTAAGCAATTTCATATAATAACTAAGATAAAGTGCTCTAGTTTTTGTAAAAATTAAAATGTCCATTATTCTGAAGGTAATTTCAAACAGGAATGACAAAGTAACACATTAAAATTGAAAAATTGAGAATTTGTTCAAAACATTTTTGTGCAGAGCGGCCCGTTTATGTAATTTTTTGTACATAAAATTACATAAACATAATTACACATTCTCCAGTTTTTGTCCCTTTTAGTAATAATAGTAAAAAATTCTGTCTTCAATTTTACGATTTTTTTCTTAAAGTATACTAAAGAATTCTAAAAATCACAAAAAAAATCTATACATCTCCATTTTTCAAAAAAAAGTGGTTGCAAGTAGTCGGATACCTTAAGAAGATACGTTGTTGTTTGTGTAAGTTTCCGTAATATTTAAACTGAATTAGTTTAGGAAATGTAGGTTAAGTTCCTTTTTTAAGAAGAATATTATCTGAAAGTCAAATTCATAACATGGAATTGTTAAATAAAGATACGTTTGTTGTTATTATTAGTGCTATGATCAAGTGAGCAAATGCTTGAGAAATTTCCTAAATTTTAAGTATTTTTATTTTTATACACTGATAGTTGTGTCTAAGAGCCTTCTGAGATTTATTAAGCGAATTCTATTGCTGTACCCTGTATTTCAAGAATTGTTTTTCTATAATAAATTTGCATTGCTTAAGGACAAACTGTCTTGCTCTTTGATATTGATAGCATAAAATCTTCGAACCCCGCTCTACGTGAGGATATTATATATATATATATATATATATATATATATATATGTCTGGTTTATTATCCATATGTGTTATATATAAAACTATTGATATATTAACGTCGCACTATGTCTGGTTTATTATCCATATTTCAGTGACAGATTTAACGTGCATTGCCCCTACACGGCGGGTCTTTAGTGGTACTTACAAAGCAACAGTTAAAACTCGGCTACCGCGGCCACTCTGCTGTACGGGGAAGGGGGATCCATAAAGCATTACTTAATACTAAATCGCTGGCCTAATTTAGCGACAGCTTTAGAAATAATAATAGATCTCCATTTTAGTCCAAAGACTCTTTTTTGTATATTTACATTTTTTGTGTCTCTTGAACACCAATTTTTTTCTTCTTTGGCAGTGTAGATTATACAACATTTTCACTTGGTATTTTATTTTAGTTTAGTGTACTATATATATATATAATCATGTAATTTTAAAACACGTTATCAAGTAAGTAAAACTGTGGGATATTTTTCTATATTAAACTGACGTAAAGTAAAACGCCAGACGTCATAGATTATATTTTTATTTTTGTAACCCTTCTGAACCTAACATAGTTGGGGGTTTTTTTTGAAAATGAATGAGAAGAGAAATTCGTATGCGGAGAACTACACACAGTAGCGTGCACAAAACCCGCCATAAAAGAGATCTGTGAACACCAACCACTAACTACAGATGATCGCATTTGTTGAAAATTCAATAACAGTATGAATATTTCCTTGTAAATAAGAAACAAATTTGAAAATGGATGAAAACGTTTTTTGAATTAAGGGAGATATTAAGATGAATAAAGGCAGAGTTTTAAATTTGAGCAATGGGTATGAACAGTTGTTTATAATTTTTACAATTAAGGCTGGTCCACCCTTAAAAGGACACAGGTGTTACATCACCTAGTATTAAATACTATTCATCATAAAAATCCATATCCGCAATAAAAAAATAAAATGTTCAGCGTAGTCTTTTACACAAAATTTACAAAGCTAAGTGGTTAAAGGATTCTTAGTTGTTACGAAAATGTAACTTAAGAATACGAACTAAACAATCGTATCCAATTCAAATATATGTCTTTCAAATGTTATCTCTTAAGGGGAAAAAGAAATCAAAAGGTACTGAAAAATGTAAATATAATGAGGAACAAAATAATAATTAATAACTATCATATATGCGAGATATTGGCTACCAATAAGTCTACAACCTGGTAGCTATATAACAATGGTAACCTATATATATATATATATATATATATATATATATATATATATATATATATATATATATATATATATATATATATATATACTATAAAGTACATAATAAATATGGTAAAGTTCGGATGGAGGTACACAAGCTATTTTAATGAGTAAAGATTTAATAAGACACAGCTATTTTAATAAGATGAGGAGAGATGTACAATGTTATTATTAGTGTCTTATTGCATATATCAAATATTAACGTATTTACTAAACACCTTCAAAATGGGACAATTTCAGCTGCTGAAATTTCATTAAATATGATTACTATATTCATTTAACTATTACTTTATTTTTTAACTAAAAAAATTTGTTTAAAAATAATACTGACATATAACCATTTATTATTTAAAATAACTACTTTTAAGACTGCTTTTAAATAATTTTCTTGAAGCTGTTCTAAATATACCAAAACCCTTTTCTCCTCGTAATTAAAAATGTACACCAACGAAGAGAAATGAAAAATGGTTCTTTCGGGTCTCTTCCAACCAAATTATCATTTTAACCGATAGGGTAATTTGACTTAACTGCGCAATTGTTTAAACACAGTATCTAGTAAATTAAATGAGTACCCAGACAAGCAGGAAAGTGTCAATTTCTACTGGCTTAAATTATGATCAAACATCTAAACTGTGAGTTGATGCATTCTGCTAAAGTTTTAAGCGCATATTCTGATAATAAATGGTATACAGCTGGAAAATATATTTTCTTTGCATATGGCTGCGTTAATATTGTTGGCAGACATTGGATAGAGTAAAGTTAAATAAGATGAATGAGTAATCAGGAACTATCCTTTTAGAATTAGGCTTAGTTCTTTGTCCACAATTAAAATGAGGACTGAAGATTTTCGGTATACATGCATTTTAACACTGTTATATCTGGTAAATGTACATTTCTTTAGATTAGATATAATTCTATTTTCTAAAACAATCTAACTAGGGAATTAGCAAGAGGGTTTTATCGATTAAACCAACAAATAAGGAGCCGTTGGAAAGGTATTGGCGGGCTGTTCAAGAATTCCCCGTTGGAAATAAATTGATTTCAAGACATTGGTGAATTTATGTAACCAGATATAAGTATTTGTTTTCAGTGTCACAGAATATATGCAAAAACGACAGAAGAACAATTAAAAAAAACATTTGTTGTTAGCCATGCAGAATAATCTGAGGTTTATCTGTAATGTAAAAAAACTGACTAAATGGCTGGTTCTACGAGAAGAAAAAAAGGACACGAGCATGACCTAACGGGGAAGTTAACTAGACGCTGAATCGTGAATTATTGTAGAACTTGTGGTTCACGTTCCAGACGCGATATTTTAAGAGTTTGGACTCACTCCTGCGACATGCAAAATCGACTCCAGTTTTGGGGTCATGTTGGTTATCCACGATGCTGCAATGCAGTGGTTGAACAAAAAGTCATTTTCGAGCTCTTATCCAGTTTGCGCTGAATCAAAACTGTGGACGGAAAACTTATTTGAAGGTAAAGAAAAAATAATCCTTCAATAAGCTGAGTAAGTACTGGCTACTTTGAATACAGATTTAGCAATAAATTCGGCACCAAAAATAGATGTCTTAAGCCATGAGAGGGTATTTGTATTAATGTTGCACTGCGAAACAACACTCGGGTTGTTGGAGATGGACTTCCTAATTTTTAATCTCGTTTAAGATATCCGACTACGTTCGGAACCGTGATTTTAAAAAAGCGCATAAATGGGTAATTTTCATGATATTTAGTGTCACTTAGATTAGAATACATATAGAAAATTCTTAAGGAAATTTTGACAAAAAATTATTTAAATACAATGTTTTGGCAAAAAATTAGAATAATCTTTTTTTTTTCAAAATGTTCTCCTTTTATAAAAAATTCTTCTATTATAATAATATTTTGCCTGTATATGGCTCAAACCTCTGTACAGAAGTTCAACTATGAGTTTTGAAAAATTCACATTATTTTCCGAGTTATAACCCATTGAAATAATTATCGTCGTTTTTTCTTAAAACTTCTCCCCTCTATTGTCGTAAAACATGGATAAACCCACTTCTAAGTTATATATTTCAAAAATTCTACCTGAGCCTCTGTAAAGAGGTCTGAGCTATATACGGGCTAAATATTATTATAATGGAAGAATTTTTCACAAAAAGAGAACATTTTGAGAAGAAAAAAGGTTAGTCTAAGTTAATTTTTTGCCGAAATATTGTATTTAAATAATTTTTTGTCAGAATAGCCTTAAAACAATTTTATACATGTATTCTAATCTAAGTAATATTAAATATCATGAGAAGTATTCATTTATGCGCTTTTTCAAAATCACGGTTCCGAACGTAGTCGGATACCTTAAAAGAGAGCAAAATCATGAATCCCATTACACAAGTTTGAGACCCATTGGAAAGTATTTTGAATAGGAAATGCAAAATCTAACAGAATTTGGAGTGAACTTAAAAGAGATGTAATCCTAAGCCATACCCAATGTATTAAGAAAATTAATAAATCAATGTAATCTAAATTACTTTATTTAGTGCATTTATGACGTAAATGAAGCAATTACGTAGAATACTTTCCTAATATCAATATTTTTTGTATGTTCAATCATTTCATCCCAATTATTTTTGTAAGTATTAAAATGTGTTTTGTGTTTTCTGGGAAAATTACTTTCTTATTTTATTAACACAAAATGAAATTTAAAAAAAAAGAAATGCGATGTTAATAAAATAGTTACATTTTAGGAACGTTTAATAATCATTAAATCTGATAGAATTCTTCTCGGATTACCATTTTTTCATTGAAGATTATTAATAAACTTTAGAATGTCTCTTAACAGAATTCGTACCTTCTTAATATATTTTACCGATAATTATGTAGTAAACTTTTTTGCGCCAACTAAGAAAAATTCAAGCGGCTTAATGATCATTATTTGAATTGATTATTGAAATTCTTATCGTTTTCATTGCTCTATTATTTATATGTGATGGCAGATGCAATACACAATCTCTTCAGGCATGTGATTCTTGTTATCATTAAGAAAACTCAGTCCATAAAATTATAATAAACAACACAAATTGTATTTTTATAAGACTTTAAAGATTTTCTATAATTATTAACTTCAAAATTTGGACTAATGGTGAATGTGAACTTTTAGAAAGAATTCTATATTAAAATTTTGATTGCAGCTCGAGATTGAATGTTAAACACTTTAATTTTTTACACAAAATATATAAATAATTTTAAAAAGGTACATTAAAAATTATCTGAAAAATGAGATTCATGTAGAAGGTGTAAGGATTTAGGTATAGCTGAAATTTAACTGTGCTAATTAATTTAATTAATTTTACAATACAATTTATCCCGAAATGAATATGCTTAGTTATTTTAAATTTTTGTTCCGTTTCAAAGAGACGTATTGATCTTACAAAGAAGTTTATTATAGTTTTTTTCCATCTCAAAACAGGAAAAAATAATCTATTTCTTAGTTTTATCAATAAAAAAAATCATACTACGAGATTTATATTAATTTCAAATCGCGATGTAATTGATAATTGAATGTTTAAGGAACACAACTTATCTTCAATTTAGGACTACTGAGATTTTAAATCACACACACACAAAAATTACTCAGGTCTTTTACATTATTCAATCCCAAGTTATATTTTCATTACAGGATGCTCACAATAGAGTATACATTACGTATTTCTTACAATATGTCCACTAATTATGTATATATATATATATATATATATATAAACGAAAATATAAAAATAAACAGATAGTTATAAACCTAAGATAACTATAATTAGGAAGAAGGCACAATAGTATAATAAAAAACCCCTGGCCTTAAGAACCAGGATTGCAGGTTTGGGGCCGGCCAACCTTCACCTGTAATGTCATACTATGTACCAAAAGGAAAGGAAAGAATTATATATGAGGAATGTAAATATTAAAAAATCATTAAACTAATAACATATGAACAAAAACACATATAACCTACTTTTATTCGCAGTGTAGACGTAGGTCGGGAGTGCATCAACTGGTAAAGTGTTCCCGCCAAATACAAGGGAGTGAAAGCAGATCCGCATAAAATTAATTGCGATAGGATATTAAGAAATTATATATATATATATATATACTATTAAAAATCATAAAATAATATTCATATAAAAGTTTGTATAAATATAAAAGAAATGCAAAAATATATAATTATTATTAAAATTTAATAAACATGTAGCGCCATCTATTTAATAATTGTAAAATAAATTAGATATTGTAGAATTTTAAAAAATCATTACAAAACATAATGACAGTAAATAATTACAGTAATACAATATGTATCATTAAAAACCATTATAAATATAATTACAAAGGAAGTTAGAACGATATCCATGTTCAAAACAGTGATTAAAAAATTTATTAAGATTTAAAAAATATATAAGCCTTATCACTAACTAATACATTATTACGATAAATATAGTTAAAAATAATATTTCTACATATAGATATTGATAAATTTGAATTCCAGTAAGGCACTTTGATGATATTAAAACTAAAGGCATCTCTTTTATCATAAATATTACTATGTAATTTCAAATCCTTAATATACAGAGTTACATCTAGGTCAGTGCTTCTCAAACTTTCAATACTGGCGCCCCCCTTTTCAATCACAATTTTTATCGCACCCCCCCTTAAACATAATAATTTACTGAATGCAATAAAAATGCACTTTTACGATAAAGCAACAATATTTATTATAAACCGCACAAATTCATGACATAAGTATTAAATTTTGTATATGTTACTTTTAAGCAAAAAAAAGTTAAGTAATAGGATAATTACTAAGTTATTTTTCCTTTCTCTGATTTTTAAATTGGAACATATTACAAAATGCGGTGGTTGCTTAGAAGACAAAATATAGATATCAGCTAAATATAGAAAAAGAACTCAGAGGGTCAATTTCTTATCTTAAAACTCCTTTCAAAAACTTTGCTCTGTAAGACAAGCCCATGGAAGTAGCTAATAATTATTAAACTTGTTCTTAATTTAGTATTAATTAATTAGTCATAAAATACTCTGTGCACCACTCATACATTAAAAGCAGTGTTTCTCAAACTTTCAATACTGGTGACCCAATTTTCAATCATAATTTTTGTCTCGCCCCCCTGTACAACAATAATGTATTTACTGCAATAAAAATGCACTTTGAGAGAGAGACGCTAAAGTTACAATACGATCTTAATTATAAACCGTACAAATTAATACGATAAGTATATTAAATTTTGTATATATGTAACTTTTAAGTAATATATATTTTAAGAAAATTACTTAAAATATATATTACTTAGAATTATGTTATTTTTATTTCTCTAATTTTTAAATTGGAACGGATCGCAAAATGATGTATTTAATTAAAGATTTATTTCCTTCAGCATTCATTTCTCAAAGTACAAATGTCATTAGAATAACAGTCTAGTCAATGTCGCTCTCTATCATATCCATCACATCTGGCATTATAGGGTACGTTTGCGTGAGTCTGGGCAACCTATCGGACGTCTGCGCAAAACATGTAAAAATGCGTTTCCTCGTACAATTCCAGTCAGTTTTAGTCGACTCGATACTCCTATAGCTACCGAATCTAGCTTGAATGTACATTTTTTTAAATTTCCACGTTAATTGTAATTCACGGTAACTAAGTATTTACGGTAGTAGATTAAAACAATATCATACATACATTTTTAAGTCGTAAGCAAACATTCGACCATAATAAAGAATCAACAAGTACACAGACGAACGAGCATGGTTCCGAAAATTAAATCAAGGCGATCTTCTCAAAAATACTTAAATTTTGGATTTACCACTACTGAAGTAAATGATGGAAAAAAAGCCCCAGCTCGATATGTGTTAAAACTTACAAATCTGTAGAACAACATGTGAAAGTTGTTTTTAAAACATGTAAAATCATTTAGCTATGTTGGCAAAGAATTTAAAAATTATTTTCTGGATGAGGACAGCTTGGTAGCAAGTTACGAGTGGATTAGGGATCTATTTCAAGATACTCCAGAAGGGCTCTCAACTTCCGAAGAAGAAATCTTCATAGATTTCACATCCAGTAAAAAATTAAAAGGCAATTTTGTAATAAATCGCTCTTTGAATTTGGGGTAGAGGTGGATGAGGAATTATCTGTACTGAAAACAAAAGCACTTCGTATACTATTACCATTTTCAACATCCTACCTTTTACAAACCGGATTTTCTGCAGTGGATGCTTTGAAGACAAAATATAGATCTCAGCTAAATATAGAAAAATAACACTTTAAGTGTCAATTTCTGATATTAAACCTTCCTTTGAAAAACTTTCCTCTACAAGACAAGCCCGTGGAAGTCCCTAATAATTATTAAACTTGTTCTTAATTTAGTAATAAGATTGATTGACTGAATATTAACGTCGCACTGTTCAGCTGCACGAGGGCTTTTGACGACGGACCTCGTAATTTTGAACCATGGTCAAGTGACGTGGATGACACCTGAGCAGGCACCCCTCTCTCCTAACTACCACACCACACCACGGGAAAACGTTTCAACTCTCAACGGATTTAACGTGCATCGCTGCCCTACACGGCGGGTCTTTAGTGGTACTGGGCTCGAACTCGTGACAAGGCAAGCCACGATCCGATACCTATACCACTCAGCTACCGCGGCCAAATTCAGTAATAAGAAATTATTTATAAAATACCTTCTTCAGTACTGATACATCAAACGTATATTGGCTGAAACACCGACTCTTCGCACGAGTTCATTTTTTAAAAAAATAAAACATTATTCTTGATATAATAGCTGAACTGTAAGGAGAGTAAAACTGTGTGCACGACATTGTATACAAAAATGTAAAATGATTTTTTTTAGATAAATGCTATAATTGTAAATAACTGTTTAAAAGAACTGTAATGTTAAACCTCACACAATTAGCATTTAGAATTAATGTTAAATTATGAAAAAGAATATAAAATTCCGATGAAGAATAATTGTGTTACTTTTTAACATTTAAAGCGAAAAGACTTCAAAATGTTTTAACCCAGGAGCAGGCGCGTACTCGATACTAACATTAATGGTAGTGCGGGGGGACTCAGTCACCCCAATCATTTGTTTAGAATTATTTTTACTGTACACGATACAAATCGGAATTCTAGTGAATATTTTAATTTATAGAAAGTATACTTACCTTCTTTCAAGGATTATTCAATTCTTTGATGATTTGAGAAAAAATCCAAAAAAACTGAACTAAAATGATTCAAAAGTACAAGACCATAATAAAGGACGCAAATCACACACTTTTAAATTATCCTACAGAAATGTTAAACCAATCAATTCTTTTCCAAATATCGCAAAAAAACTCAATTATTTACAATTTCTCTAAGCGGAAAGCAAACGCATAAAAGATGGGAGGGAACTAATATTAATAATAACCATACCATAAGATTAAAGGTCAATCAAATGATTAGCAAACGTAATATGCAGCCTGGCTGAAAAGTGAATCATGACTTTCTTTTCTTTTTCTACAACTAATGTACAGTATTTCAATAATAATTACAGTGGTGAATTGTTTATCTTAGAATTTTTCTCAGTGTCTGGGTTTCGTTTTTTTCTTTTAACGAGTAATATTTTATGTTAAAACGTAATAAAAAAAACTCTCATAGAGGAAATACAGCAAATAAAACAAAATGTTTTTTTTTTCTTTAATTTGGTTTTGGGATCAAAGATAGCTATTTGATGACGGAAAAAAGCCAGATAATAAACATAAATTATGTCAGTGTTGTGTGTATTTTTTTTATTATAGAAGAAAGCATTTTGTTTTACTTCTCTTTCCGGTTATTTTTTTTAAAAAAAATCTTTAAATTTTCGATACGCTCCCGCCCCCCTTGTAGGGTCTCATCGCGCCCCACACTTTGAGAAACACTGATCTAGGTAATTAGTTTTGATTGGATTATTTTCTAATTTCAACTAAGTTTAAGTAAGCCGCATAAAAATTAATAATGGGATTATATATATATATATATATATATATATATATATATATATATATATATATATATATATATATATGTAAAATTCTGTTTTATGCGCATTTTTTTAATCTGTTGAAACAAAAAAAAAGTGTTGAAAAATATATATTCTTCTTTCAAACTGTTAGTGGAATGTAATCCAATCTAACCTTGTGAAGACCGGATATTTTCCTAAGTCTATTTTTTTCTAATAACACTTCTTAAGAGACCGATTTCCCAAATAGATCAAGCCTTAGGCAAAAGTTTCACTAATGTCTCATTTGTAGATTAAACTATCATATGTTATTGAAAAAATTATATGCAGTTAACACACAAAACTTCTTAGGACAAAATTCAAAGACACTCTTGAACTGTGACCTCTTCATATGTGTTAAAATGCCAATGCTGTTTCACGAAATTACACTGAGAATATATTTTGAATTATGATACCTTTTTTAAATCCCAAATTAGTACCTAACATAAACGTGGGACGTTCCAGAATTGAAATCTCTGCAAATGTGCGAAAAAGGCAATGCTGTCTTAGTGTCTGCCTAAGTTATGGTATCCGACTACGTTCAGAACGGTGATTTTATAAAAGCGCATAAATGGATAATTTTCATGATATTTAGTGTCACTCACATTAGAATACATGCATGAAATTGTTTTAAGGACATTTTGACAAACAAATTTTATTTAAATATAATATTTTGGCAAAAAAATTAACTTAGAATAATCGTTTTTCCAAATATTCTCCTTTTGAGAAAAATGGTTCTATCATAATAATATTTTGCCTGTATATATCTCAAACCTTTCTGCAGAGGAGGCTCAACTAGAATTTTGAAAAATTCACATTATTTTCAGAGTTACCACCCATTGAAATAATTATTCGCAGTTTTTTCTTAAAATTGTTCCCCTCTCTTGTCGTAAAATATGAATAAACCCACTTCTAAGTTATATTTTTCCAAAATTCTTGTTGAGCCTCTGAACAGAGGTCTGAGCTATAGACGGGCAAAATATTATTCTAATGGAAGAATTTTTCACAAAAGGAGAACATTTGGGGAAAAAATATTATTCTAAGTTAATTTTGTGCCAAAATATTGTATTTAAATATATTTTTTGTCAAAATGTCCTTAAAACAATTTTATGCATATATTCTAATCTAAATGACACTAAATATCATGAAAATTATCCGTTTATGTGCTTTTGAAAATCACAGTTCCGAACGTAGTTGGATACCTTAAAGAGAGCGAACTTATGTTTTATATTCATAATCTTTAAAGCATCCAACTACTCTTACTTCAACTTTTTCTTAACAGAAATTGAGATACGGGGATCTTTTTGTTATTTTTAAATGTATTTTGTACATTTTAAGAAAAATATGCTAAAATGAAGAAGAGAAAAAGAAAATATTATTACTAAAATGGGAAAACATTGTTAAAAAATACAAAAAATTACATAAACAGGACCCATTATGTACAAAAAGTTTATTAACAAATTTTCAATTTTTATATGTTGCTTTGTTCTTTATTTTTGAAATGACCTTCAGGAAAAGAGATATTTTAACATACACAAAAATTTTCAGATACTGTAAAGTCCGGCGTATAACGCGCACACACACTTTCAAACTGCATTTTTCAATTTTTTTGGTATATTCGACGTATAACACGTACCCCCTATTTTACGAAGAAACCTAAAACATATGTTGTGTAATGCTCATACGGTTAATAAAACAATTATTCGAGGTTTGTTTTAAGCTTCAGAAAAATTAGTATACTTCTAGAACTACGACCCTTTAAGTTTATAAGGAATGTCATTCCTTTTAAATAAACGGTATTTTGATATATGTAGAAATCTAATTTTTTTTCTGTAATCATCTCTATTTTTATTTTTAAAGCTGTCATTTTTATACTCGGTGCTTAACACGCACCAGAAAATTTCGATTCTATTTTTTGTGTTAAAAGTTATAAGGCGAATTTTATCGTAATTATTTTCAAACGTTTTTGAGCAATCGCTTCCCCGTTTGAGTATTTAAAACACACACGCATATTTCGAGTAAAAAACTTTTTAAAGTTTGATATCTTGCTTGAATATCTCCTTTGAAAGAGGGGGGGCGTTGATTGTTTATATTTTAGATTGTTTAGATTTAATTTAATTGTATTTAGGCATGCCTTCAGAATAAAATGCAGTTCACCAAAAAATGCATATAAAGTAGCACAAATCCTAGAGAAATACACCACACTAAATAAAATGGAAATAATTTAATGTTCATTGTGTGGCTCGGTACTATTTGATCCACGGAACGCTATCGGTCAGCGGCAAGGAGGTTGGGACCACTGGTCTAAAGCGTCTGACATGGAGGTTTATATAACTGCAAAAATCCCTAAAGAAGCTGCCAAGATTAACATCTTGCTCCTCATTAACAAATAAAGAAAACTTAAGTAGTAATCATCAATACTGGCGTAACAAGTTCTGAGTGGACCCCATATCAAAACTCCTTTCAGAGGGGGGCTTTTTAAGAAAAGAAAGCCCTGTTAGTGGAACTATAGTTACACACGTTGGGACCCCTGTAGCTTGGGGGTCCCGTATCATTGATGCGGCTGATACAGCAGTAGCTACGTTCCTGGTCAACAACCAAGAGTATCAAATAATTGCTAAATATTGCCAACACGACGATTAATGTATTCTGCATTTAAATAAAAAATTCCGTTTTAGTACAAATTTGCAACCATTTGCGATTATAAAAACTTTAAATTTGAGCTAACATATGTAGAAATAAAACGAACTAAAAATGAAACGTAATTCCTGTAACAAAATATTTTAATATAAAATCGGCATTCTTAAATTATTCTCAGAATATATGCATGAAACATAAAACATAATATATTTTAATAAATTATACTTTTCAATTAGTTCTCAAATCTGCATAATAATTCAGCGATATAAATAATTAAACCTTTTCAATTCCCACATGTTTTGTATGAGAATACGAGGTTATAGTTGTGTAATACTAATTAAATCATTTATTTATAGCTTTTTAATGATGCTAATGGCTTCCTAAGAGATAACAAGTGAATATATTAACCATTATATACCGCTTCTTTTTATGGTTAAAAGAACGTATTTGCTTAACGAGTGAAAAAGTAGGAATTTATGACTAACGTTAGCTTGGACGAGAGCCAAGCCTTCCAAATTAGAATTCTCAGTTGAATATTTAATATCGTGTTTCATTAAAAGAGCGAAATGGATTCTTTACAATGTTCTTTATCAAAGAGGCAGTGTAAAGGATTATTTTTTGGTGTATTTGTTCTTTGAAATGTTATTGTATTATCAAATGTTTATGTAATTAAGTTCTGTACAAATAAAATTCGAAATAAAAATAAATAATTGTTTTTCAAAATGTGCAAGCTAAAATTTATTCGAACAATTTGTAACTTAAAAAGATTTTATAAATATAATAGACTTTTATTACCATTTTTAACATTTTGCTGTTTTGTCTAAAAGTTTCCGAAACCTTCTGGAAATCTTTTGTGCATGCTAATATAATATTAATTGGAAATCTTTTGTGCATGCTATTATAATATTAATATTTATAGTTGTTCTGTAATGATTTCTGTCTTGTTCACATAAATATGAGGGACACATGTAACCAAAATATATCATCAGTTTAAAAAACATTTTTTTTCCAAATTAATGATTTTCATTTTAAAACAAAACGAGAAAATGCATTAGCTTTGATGTAACGATTTCAGAAATGAAGGTTTTTAGAATGAAAATAAACAAAGCTATAAAATTTTGTTGAAGTTATTAGCATACTTCATGATATTTTTAAAATAAATTTTTAAAAAATTACCCAATAAAATAAATTCTCTCTCTAAGCATATTTGAAGCGAACCATTTAAATTTTAACTACGCAGACAAAATTACACATTCATAAACCACAAATGAACACAAAATGAAAATGCCATAAAAATGCAACCTAAATAATTTAGATAGTTTGTCATTGTTAAATAACAGGAAAATAATAAATATTTCTTAAAAAATATCAAAACTTAATCGATGAAATATTACATATTTAACCCGGCACTTCCCCCAAAGGGTATATCATACCCACCGTCTAACTTTTTTCAACGCTCCTTCTAAACCTTTTTTTGAAAATGGAGAGTTTCTCGTGTAGCTTTGAGGTCATATCCTTTGAGGGGCCTTTTAGACTGTAAGCAAATTCTAAATATATATTTTTGGATACCGCCTCTTCGGGTATGTCATACCACTGCGCGTGAATCACCGTTACAGTTCTGAATGCATAAGCACGTTTTAAACTTTCTTTAATCTATGGTGTATTATTGTAATTATGATAAAGAAATGTGTGAAGTTTAAATAATTTAATAGATACAGTATAGCAGTATTTCAGAATGAAGAAATTCTCTTCGTGGTTATGTTGAGGAAGAATCAGATGATGAAGAGTATTACAGAAAGTAAGATTCCTCAACTCAAACTGATCGAGATTTAGAGAAGGACAACACTGTTGAAAATAACTGTTTTATATGTAGAAACACAAAAACATTTGGAAAGAAAGAAATTTTAAAGTAGACAAATGGTGGTGCATACATATCTTATCCACTTTCAAATGAACTTTTGAAAAAAAAAACAATTGCTGGAAAAATAAGAGAAAATAAAAAGGAAATTCCAAAATTTTCGAATTTTAAGCATAGAGAAGTTTACTTCAATATGCTTAGTTTTAAAAAGATAGATTTAAAAAAAAATTAAAATCCAGTGAAAACATTGCACTTACTCACGATGAAATTAAAAGAATGTTTAAACAATATACTGAATGCCTTTTAAAAAGAACAGAACAACAATATTTACGTGAGAAAAATGTAATAAACAAATTGTATTTCCTACTTTTCTTCCTTTTTAATTTTGTGTACAAATTTTACGGTAAAAACAGAATGTTAACACTTTTGGGTATGAGATACCCTGTGCGAGAACTTTCAGTCGTTTTTTTCGCTCGAGTGATGCCGGGTTAAAGAAAAATAAAATATTGTATTTTTCTAAAGTATTTTCACACGCATTATTTAAAGTTACTTAAAAATTAATTTCGTTTTTCCTTAAAGAGTACATAATCAAGAGTAACATTTAATTTTTTAAAGTATTTAAGTAAAATTGATTAAAAATATTTTAATAACATTTTATTAAACATTTTAATTGATTTAAATAAATTTCTGGCTCATAATACCGACATTTCTGTCGACAGATGGCACTGTCGGTTAAAGAAAATCTTTTCCCAACCCAAATATTTCAAATAAAAAAAATATACGAATATATAAATATATAGCTGCTAAATCTAGTAAAATTTTTATTTTATTGCCCGTAGAATAATGTCTGAAATTTCAAATTTCCCTTAAATTCCGTTATTTTATTACATGCATGGGTAAATGTAAAAGTATTATTCTATGTAACTAAAACTCAAGTTAAAGTATAAGAGTTAAGCCAGATTTATGCGTCCAAACTTCTTTTCCATTAACAATATTATTACCATACATCTTAAAAAGAATCGAGAAAAGCAATCAAATTTTTTCGCCTTTATCCTGAGAGAGGAGGGAAAATAAACACTATTCTCTGTACTATATATATTCGGACGATTTTCTTCCCTTACATTTTCCCCATTGAAGAATTTGATACGAACAAAAAAAGGCAGACAGAAGAAATAAAGGAAAAGACCCAGAAAAAAAAAGGAATTGAATACAAAGGGAAAAAAATCAGAAAAAAATCCTACAAAAAGAAATCGTTTGCAGAAAACATTTTTTCCCCTTTGTTTTTCCGCTTGAACTAGAAATAGATTTTTTCACTTTCGTAAGCTTTATTTCTAAAAGCTATGGTTTGTCTTATTGACTCACTTTTTGAAGCCGATGAACCTATTTTCCATGCGGAATTCGTGTGTTTTTACTTGAGAGTTGAATTCTCATCAAACAAGTTTTTTCCCCATGTCCCCGATTTCACTTTACATAGATATAAATTCTTTAAGGTAATACTTTTTTTTTTATCAAAACGGATAAACTTACATAATTTCAAAACAGAAAACTTCAGCAAACATTCGAACTCATATTGACGGATTGACTTTTAACGTCGCAATATTGACCAACACGGGAACTATTGGCAACGATCCTCGTAATTCTGGTGGCAAAGATTGTGTGTTCTTATTAAATCAACACGAGAAAGCAACACGTGAGCTATTGACGACGGACCTCGCAATGTTGAACTTCGATCAAGTGACGGGGACAGCACATAAACTAGCACCCCGATCTCCAAATTTCCGCACCACACCAACGAAAGGACTTTGAGGTTCAACAGATTTAACGTGCATCAACCCCTCTACACGGTGGGGCGAGCAAATCTACAACGACACAAGGGGTCGAACTCTAACACGTGGCCACGAGTTCATGACTACACTGCTGGACAATTGCTAAGGACGGATCACAAATTGCTATGTAGCATAACATTAAGCAAGACATGAGGCCTAGTAGGATAAAATATAGTTGCCACACTGTTCAGACATTAGAATAAAGAATATTTATTGTTCTGGAAAGTACAAAAGCTGTGAAACATCTGAAAGAAAAAAAAATGTTCATTTGATCTGCGTACGGAGAAATGGAACAATGCATCTAAAAGTCAGCAGGCACCTTAAAGAAAGGTATCAGTACGGGATATGTCCACCGTGGAGTGTGATGCAACATTCCACACGTCGTACCATACTTTGCACAACATTATCCAGCAGCTGTTGAGGCAATTTATCCCATTCCTCTGTGAGTGCACGGATGAGGGTGTTCTTGTTTGTCGGAGGATAGTTTCGACCAGCAACTTGCCTCCCCAAAGAATCTCACACATTTTCAATAGGGTTTAGATCTGGAGAACGCGCTGGCCATACGAGACGTTGAATACCCTCGCTGTCTAGACAATCCTGAACAGCGAGTGTTCGATGACATGTTGCGTTGTCGTCCATAAAAACAAATTTATCACCGACAGCACCACGGAAAAGACGAACATGAGGAAGTAGAACATCATCAATGTATCGTTGGCCCGTCATAGTCCCATTCGCAACCACATGTAGGCGCGTGCGGCCATTGATCATGATGCCGGCCCACACCATGATACTGCATGTCGGATATCGGTCCTTATCCTGGATATTTTCTGGACGATAAGCAGTACCACTCTCGCGCCAGATCAGTTGGCGTCTACAATCCGATGACAGACTGAACCTACTCTCATCTGAGAATAGTACGCATGCCCAGTCCTGTTCAGTCCAATTGTGATGCTCACGACACCATTACAAACGGGCAGTACGGTGCTGTCTGGTCAATGGGACACACACAACAGGTCTGCGTGCGTATAGTCCTCCTCCCCTCAAACGTCTGGCAACAGTTTTTCGGGAGATCTGCTTTCCTGAGGCAGCAAGAAACTGATTTGCCACCTGCTGAGCTGTGGTGCGCCTGTTCCTTTTTGCTGATAGGACGATATATCTGTCTTCTGCAGGCGTCGTACTTCTAACACGACCTCCCCCGTGCCGTCTACTACACATTCCAGTAGTTTTAAATGACTTCCACAGCCGTGAAACAACGCTGTGAGCGATGTCGAACTTCCTGGCAACATCTGTTATTTTTCGCCCTTCTTCGATCTTTCCAATAATTCGGCCACGCATAAAATCATCTATGTGATGTCGGGAAGACATGCCAAAAATGTTAAGTTCGTCTATTAAATCTTTCCTGTAAAACTTTGACTTTAAACAACAACTGTCCACACGCGTCAAAACTTTAAAGCTCTTATGAACGCTATCACGTGATGAACAGACGTGGGGAAAAATTTGCATACTCATACTTTTTCTTACTAATATCCCGCGCTTATTCTAATTTTCCACATTTTGCTTCCTTTCATTTTGTGGTTGCTATGGATGATAGTGTTATCCGTCCTTAGCAATTGTCCAGCAGTGTATAACCACTAGGCTACTAATCCCTCCTATTTTGAACACTGCCAATCAAATAGTCCCCAATTTAACCACTGTTAATTTTTTTATCATCTTTAATTTTATTACGATGAATTACATGCAACTCAATTTGCTAAGTGACATTTTAAATGCCATTGAATTAACACTGTATTTTCAATGCAAAATGATAAAGAGACGAAATATTAAATAAAACGTAAAATAAAAATGAAAACAGAGTATTACATTAATTATTTCGCGCGATACTTGATTTAGCAGTAAAAAATATATAGTGGTAGTTGATTCCTAAAATATTGTATTATTAATATATAATGTATTCCACATCTCTCTTTATATAAAAATTGAAGTTTGTTTCTGTAAAATTGCACGCGTCACTCCAACACCATTCAACCGATCACAAGGAAAATTGGCATGCATATGTATTTTGTTACGGAGAAGGTTTTTGTGCTATCATTTTTGTTACAGCTCCCTACCATGTGGCGCTATAGCATATAAACGTCCGCGCCTTTCAATCACTCGCTAAGTTGTCAACGTGGCCGCAAAGGATAGAGAGATTTAGTTTGGAAAGTTTTTTCTCCATATGAACTTCTGCACCGTCTCATCGATCGCCAAGTTGCAAACGTGGTCGCCAAATTGATGCAAACTTGGTTCTATCACCAACATTTCGCTATGTTTCCATTGAATCGTCATTATAATGTAAGGAACGACGTTGCTTGCGAATATTACAGTTTTAACATAAAATAAATAAAACAGAAAGTAATATTAACGTATTTTACATCCAGATAACAATTATTTACACTATTTTAAGCATTCATTACACAAAATTTGTAACAATGTGTTACCTTTGCTGAGAGGAGATTAGCTTAGAAAGCGGTTTTCAAAAATCGTACAAGAGAGAGAGAGTTACGGGTGTTATAAATAAAAAACATTCCCTTTTTATCGGCTATTAGACCATCAGACTTAAAATTTAACAAATATGTTTCTTTTCTTTTTGTTCAGATGAGATATGCAAAAAGCTTTTTTTTGTTTAATTTGAAATCTACGTAAAACTAACTCACTAAAAACTATATTGTTTAATTTTTCAATTCACCCGTGCGAAGAACGGGTATATTAGCTAATTATATATAAAATGTGTATTGCTTATAATATATTCTTTAATATCCAGTTGAATGGGTCTAAAAACACTCAGTAATAGCTTATTAATACATCTAGTAATATCAAAGCGATATGCCTAAGTCATAATAAACTTTCAAGTGTATTTGATGTGGTGAATTTGATGGAATTTATCTTTCTCTCTTTCTTAGAATTCCACTATCAAAACAAATATTGACTTACATTCATTGATAATTGAATTTCCAATTTTTTTATGATTTCCTCTCCAATTTTAAGTAAATATTTAAGAAAAGGGTTATCCATCTTTTTGAGGAAATTCCATTAAAAATTTATAAACTGAAGAGTATTTTATTCAATTTAGTGAATTATTACATATTTTATCCATAAAGAGAGACAAAAGTTCAAATTATATAGAAAGTATATTAAAAGTTATACATTTTCTTTATGATAAAAACCTATTTTCCAGTAGACTGGATTTATTTCTACGCATACATCTATATAAAAAAAAAAGGTTCACTATTAAAAATTTTATAGCTGCTTCTTTCATAAATACTTTGAATGGAAATCAATTTTTAGCACTATTCGGAGAGGAGTTATGAAACATAAATTTTGGTCGATTGATATGTGGTAGAATTATATTTTGCTAAACGAATTATTTTTGAATAAGCATGCTTTTGTGGAATCCTGACACTCTGTAGCACATACAGTGGAAATCACCTATCACAAAACTGAAAGGACTGAAATATGTTTTTGTGTCAAAGGATATTGCAAAAAAAAGTTTTATTAACTTATTTAATAGTTTTATTAATTTTTAGTAAAAATTAGAGCATTTTATTTACAAAGATATGTATATATTTAATGAAAATCAATGAAACAAAAACATTCATAGGAACTTAAGGAAATTTAACACAGAATGTTTGAAGTGATATCTTTTATAGGCACATTTTGCTGGAGAGTCAAACTGAATGAACGTCACGCTCGGGTCTGTAACGTTCATTCGATTTTTTTCGTCTTTAGTCGGAAATCATGCTCGTACAAGATCGCTCGTGACATACACACCTCTAAAAAGAAAAGGTGTGACCCACTCCAAAACAACATGAAATGCGGTAGTTTGTCCCCCCACCAATACGCTGTAAAAGTAAAGTTCTTAGCTTCAATCTAAGTGAGACTCCCCCCCTCACCACCTCTTTCTATGAAAATGAATACATGATTTTTTCCTAATCCTAGTTGAAGCATGAAAATGAAACATGTAATATTTTTTTAAATATAGGCTAAGAGAGAGAGAGAGACAATAGCTTCAATAAAATTAAACACAAAATGTAGAAAAGGGACAAATTTTTATTGAACTAAGTAAAAAGTATAATTATCATTAGCAAAAAATATTGCAGTGAATTTAAGAATAAAAAACTATTTTTGTAAGCGAATCAGAATAGCAATGAACAAATAGTTCTATTAATATTATTTAAATATACTCTGAGTCTAAAAAGAAAATTAAAACAATTAAACATTTAGAATAAACAAAATTAAGTATACAGGTATTAAGAAAAAGTCACAGTAATTAATTTAAATACAAGAAAACAAAATATAATTAAGAATACTTACTCTGCAGCAGCACCGGATATATTTGTACAAAACTGCCATACAATGACAAAACAGCTAGTATAAGCTAGAAATTATGTGATTTAAATCTTCTGATTAAATCCCTTTTTAAAGGTTTTGACCTAGATTCCTGTCTTCTCAGTCAACTACCTGTCTTACTAGCCCTTTGCTAAAATTAATTTATGGATAGAATTAAGTATTGTTAAATTACAACCAAAATTCACAAAGCCGGATCGGGTCTTCTGAACAAATTACCTATGATTTTAAGTGGGAATTTTAAAGTAGATCTTTTAAAAGACAAATCAAAAACTTTAGTTGATGTTTAAAATCCAAAATTCAATTTAATTATATCAAATAATTCAAATGAAAGCCCGGGGAAGCACGGAACAACGCTTGACGGAGTTCTTTTATAAATTTTTAAATAAAATTTTGAATCTCAAGTATTTCTATCCTATTTCAGCTACCATAAACCTATAATTTCCTTCTTAAAAAACAATTAATTCCCAAATGTGATTGTATATTTTGCACAAAAATTTTACTTTATAAGTACAGATTTATTTTATTTTTTTCCATTTTTTTTATTCATTGAACTAATCCCTGAAATAACATTACAAGTTGTGAAGTTTTCATTCCTATTGTGTGGTCATAAGCACACACACACTTTTTTTAAACTCAAAAAAGTTATCGAGTTTTTAGAAAGAAATCTGATACTTTCCTTAGAGTTGTTTTTAGCATCAAATTATCAATAAAAAAATTTATATCGTCCATTTTGTTATTCATTGCACCATTGGAATGCGCTTCTAAATAACTACGTATAACCTTCCATGACATTCTACATTTCGGATAATGCGTGAACAGGAGCTGTATTATTCATTTCCTTTTCATCGTCGGAATCTGCATCAATGATATTTTTTGAGCTATGAACAAACTCCAAAATATTTTTGTCTGCCATAATTGGGGCTATACACACATGATCATCATCTTCTGCAATGAATTCTTCCAATAATACAATATGGAAGTCCAATCCAGCTGGGTTTTTTTCATATTTTGTTCATTCCTAAAAAGTAAAGCTTTTCGTGTTAATCGATTTTCTTCTCGTATTAATAGAAAGAAAAATACATGGAAATACATATTAGTTTGTCGAGACCATTGTGCCATTTCGTGTTAAGATATCCGACTACGTTCGGACTATGATTTGCAAAAGTGCATAAATGGATAATTTTCATGATATTTAGTGTCATTTACATTAGAATATATGCATAAAATTGTTTTAAGGACATTTTGACAAATATTTATTTAAATTTAATATTTTGGCAAAAAATTAACTTAGAATAATCTTTTTTTCCAAATGATCTCCTTTTATGAAAAATGCTTCTATTATAGTAATAATTTGCCTGTATATAGCTCAGACATCTCTACAGAGGCTCAAATAGAATGTTTAAAAAATTCACATTATTTTCAGAGTTACCACCAATTAAAATAATTATTGGCGTTTTTTTTTCTTAAAATTTCTCCCCTCTGTTGTCGTAAAATATGAATAAACCCACTTCTAAGTTATATATTTCAAAACTTCTAGTTGAGCCTCTGTAGAGAGGTCTGAGCTATATAAAGGCAAATTATTATTATAATAGAACCATTTTTCACAAAAGGAGAACATTTGGATAAAAGATTATTCTAAGTTAACTTTTTGCCAAAATATTATATTTAAATAAATAATTTTTGTCAAAATGTCCTTAAAACAGTTTTATGCATGAATTCTAATCCGAGTGACACTAAATATCATGAAAATTATCCATTTATGCGCTTTTGCAAATAACGGTTCCGAACGTAGTCGGATACCTTAACCCATATTTCGTCTTAAGCATTTTTTGCGTTAAACGTATTTCACTGTAATTTTAATTGCTCCTTAATTATGTATTTTAACCTTTAGAAGATGGGCAATTTTGAAAACAAAAATTATTTTTCAGGACGAGTCTTGAGTTACGCTGCTTTTCACCTTTCTTTTTCAATAACTGATATTACTCTGCCTTTTGTTGGACAGTAATAACGATATCGCGTGCTATTTACTTGGAGAGCTATGGAGAAAGGTCTGGGATGTTTACAAGACAGAAAGAGAAACAGAAATCTTTACATACCCTTCGTCTGAAATAAACAGTGATCCATCAAGGGATTGGTGTTTATGTATTTTGACAAACCACATGATGTGCATAAAGCATTAAAAATAGGACTTTTATGATATCTATTTAAGGTATCTGACTACCCTAAAATCGTGATTTTTTTTTAAAAAATTGAAATTTCTTTTATGATTTTATTTTACAGGCCATCGTATTAGCTGTATAAAATTACCAAGTTTTTAATGTTCCATTCGCTAGTACAAAAACTACAAGTGTTTTAGTAAAAGCAGACGCCATAACTTTACATAAGATGACAAACTTTAAAATGCGTTTTTCTCAAAATGTGTGCGTTTTTTTCGAAAAGTTCAAATGGGGACAGCGATTGCTCAAAACTTTTTTTTAAATAATTCGTCGAAATTTTTTGTGTATGTTCTGTATAAGCTAAGTAGAAGTGTAGAAGTGTTTTGACATCCAGATTTATAAATCACTGTTTTATTAGAAAATTTGCTGTTCTTTATGTGAATATAGTCACCACTTTTTTTAAGCAATTTCATATATTAACTAAGATAAAGTGATCTAGTTTTTGAAAATTTTTAAATATCTCTTATTCTGAAGGTCATTTCAAAAAAGAATAGCAAAGTAATGCATCAAAATTGAGAAATGGGTTCATTTATCACTTGTACAGAGCGGACCCATTTATGAAATTTTTTGTCAATTTTTACCCATTTTTTCCCATTTTAGTAGTAATAATTTTTTCTCTTCTTAATTTTAGCCTTTTTTTCTTAGAATGTATTTAATAAATCTAAAGATCACAAAAAAGTCTCCATTTCTTCATTTTTTTGAAAAAAAGTTCATCAAAACGATCATCAAGCAAGGCGTAGATTCGTCGAATGGGCCCAAAACGAGACTGCCGTTGTTCCCGATTTTCATAAGCGAATTTTGTTTAGCGATGAAGCGCACTTCTGGTTGAATGGCTACGTCAACAAACAAAACTGCCGCATTTGCAGTGAAGCTAATCCACAAGTGTATGTCGAAACACCGTTACATCCAAAAAAACTGACTGTTTGGTGCGCTTTATGGGCTGGTGGAATCCTTCTTCAAAAACGATGAAGGCCACAACGTTACAGTCAATGGTGATCGGTATAGAGCCATGATTACTAACGTTTTCATTCCTGAATTGAACAATCATGATGTCCAGAAGCTGTGGTTCCAACAAGATGGCGCAACATGTCACACAGCTCGTGCTACAATCGATTTATTGAAAGACATGTTTGGTGACTGCCTAATTTCACGTTTTGGACCTGTGAATTGGCCTCCAAGATCTTGTGATTTAACACCGCTAGACTATTTTCTGTGGGGCTATGTAAAGTCATTGGTCTATGCGGATAAGCCACAAACGCTTGACCATTTGGAAGACAACATTCGCCGTGTTATTGCCGATAGACGGCCACAAATGTAGGAAAAAGTCATCGAAAATTGGACGTCCAGATTGAACTACATCCGAGCCAGCCGTGGCAGTCCTATGCCAGAAATCATATTTAAAATGTAATGGCACAAGATTATCTTTCGAATAAAAAAAACTCATGTTAATCGAATAATACATCGTTGTTTTATTGCAATTTAAAGTTCTATACCTCTAAAAAAACACCCTTTATATTCTGATAAATTAGAACAATTGGAAAATCAGCAAGTGAAATTGATAAAAGATTGGTAGAAATATTAGACTTGGAGAATGAAGGGGAATGAAAGGCTATTGGGAGGATACTTGATAGGAAAGCTCCGGCCCATGAGAGGGTGTCTTGCTGGATGTGATAATGATGGGTGAAAATATTTAACCATTTCAAAAATGAGCACATTCCATGCCAAAATTAAGTTATTCTTGTTGAATTTACGTTGTGCTGTCCTGGAACTAATGCAGCAGTCGAAAGAGCTTTTTTTCAACTCTGAATCATATTTCGACACGTGAGAAATCCAGATTGAATGATGATACTTTTAACTGTAGCACTTACCGTAAAGTTCAATGTCTCAATGGTATTTTTTTTATCTAAAATTCCCGATACATTAGAAAATGATACATTGATAAAAATGAATTCGATGGAAAAATATTTGTCGAAGTAAATTAAAAGGGATGTAAGCATAATTAGTGTAGTTTTGGTTGAATTCATAAACTCTTTCATATATTTACGTTGTAATTTGCTTTTAAGGTTTTCGACCTCCTTTTCATTGTAAAAAAAATGGTCACCTTAAGTTTAGGGGCCTTACGTAATGAAGATGCTATGCATAACTTCAGTATAGAAGAAACACACACACACATGTATGTTTCAAATAAGAGTTAACTGTTATTTTGTACTACGGCTATATGGCAATTCGCTTTGTTATCATGAATTAATGTACGAGTTAATGTATGCACTGAAAATATACTTCATTCTAAATGAAATGTTATTATCACTCAAAAAATATTACTTATAAGAGTTGAATTTTCGTTAACCCAATATCAAATTAAATTTTTTTTTGCTAATTTGGCAAGTAGTGAAACAAGTACAAAGCTACTATCAGCCTTGAATTCAATACAGAACACGTGACTGCATTAATCACGTGACCATCAAGAATTTAGCCCATTGGTAAATACGCTTTAGTTAAAAAACTAAAAGAGAGACTCTTACTAAAGTATTGCTATTGAATGAAAATGGGGAAATTTTTAGTTTTATTAATATTTAGACAAAAGAATTAATTGCAGTATTGAAAAATAATTTATTGTTATGAAATATTTTATAAAGTTATAGTTGCCCAATACTACAATTAATAAGGTCATGTGTGACACAGAGAGAATTTTATTTTATAAAGCTAATTCGTTTCTAATTTAGTTTAATTCGAAATTTTCCTTGTGTTTATTTTTCAACATTTTTAGTAAATTAGGATGTAAATTAGATATATTATGTATATAGTTAGATTGATACAATTTTATTTATTTATGTTTCCACTGGAGAGAGAGAGAGAGAGAGAGAGAAAGTTGTAAACCTCTCCAATTAAAGCCCTGTAGGAATATTTTTTTCCAGTTCATTCGAAAGTCGAGATGTTTATAATGCCATAAAGTGAAAAACATGCTTTGAAAAACTTTTTATAATTAAGAAAACTGTCTTGCTATACAAATAAAGTGTTTATATGCGATAAACATAACATGATATTTATAAAAAAGAATTAAGACTAAGTTATATATAAACCTAGACACATTTTTGCAGCTATGTTAACTGCTAGTAGCTAGTTTAAATATTTGACTGCTTTTTCTTTTTATGGAAAAGCAATTACTGCAGCGAAAAGTTTATTCAAGGAGCAATTTTTTCCCTGCATTCATTAGAGTCCTTTGTTGTTTTTAGGTTTCATAATCGTCGCATTTTGTGAATTTTATTCGCTGTAGTTCCTATTGGGTTATTTTTATTGCTTTAAATTTTTTTTCAAGAGAAATTATTTTAATAAATTTCTGCAGAAATTGTTTTAGCAAGATAGATGTAAACTTCTCTCTAATTACGTGTTTGAATTTAAAAAAAATAAAGATTTATAAATTTGTCTTACTTTAAAAATTTTGATGAAAAAGTCTTAATATGTTTAAATTTATGAGAGAAATATATAATTAAATTTAAATTTTTGATTAAAAATACGATATATTTTAATTAATATACTTTTTAAAAAATAAGTCATGCGTGACATTTAAATATGAAAAGTCAAATGATAATAATAAATTAATTAACAGAGATTTAATTTGTAATTTGTAAGCGTATGTTTTCATCAATATATATTTAAATATAAAGGAGTGAGATAAAATATATTAAAACGTAAAGACTCTGGAGCAGTGTTTCCGAACCTTTTTATCACCACGGAGCGGCCAGATGCCAGGGTGAAATTGACTCTATATTTTTAATTATTTTTTGTTTTAATTTAATTGTATTTAAGGTATCCGACTAAGTTCGTAACCGTGATTTTGCAAAAGCGTATAAATAGATATTTTTGATATTTAGTGTCACTTAGGTTGGAATACGTGTATAAAATTGTATTAAGGTCATGCCGATAATTATTTCAATTCATAGTAACTCTGAAAATAATGTGAATTTTTTCAAAAAAATCCTAGTTTAGGCCCTCTGGAGAAGTCTTCAATTTAAATAAGCAAACCATTATTATTATAGAAGCATTTTTTATTAAAGGAGGACGTTTTGAAAAAAGGTTATTCTAAGTTAATTTTTGTCAAACTATTGTATTAAAAAAATTTATTGTCATAATGGCCTTAAAACAATTTTATTCATGTATTCTAATCTAAGTGGCACTAAATATCATGAAAACTATCAATTTATGAGCTTTTTGAAAATCATGGTTCCGAACGTAGGTGGATACCTTAAAGATGTCTTCAGAAAAAAATTCAGTTACATAAAAAAATTGATATAAAATGATTAAAGGGGACTTGGCACCCTTTGAGCAAACTTCTTTATTTACGTATTTAAAAATTATATTTTAACATTTTATACAATGTTTCTATTCAAGAAAATGTTACCAGATGAAAATTTTCATATATTATTCACACAATTTTAAAAATTTAAATTTTTTGAAGAAAATTGGGAAAATTTTAAAATCCTATTCCTTGTGTAAAAATTAATTTTTTGACCTGAAATTTTTTTATAATATTCTTATGGATGTTCTTAACAACTTTAGGGATCGAGTTTAGAATAACTTCATTCGTTTTCGAGAAAAAAATAAAATGTTGATATACAGGCTAAAAATCAACGAAAAAGCCAACATGTCTTACATTTTATTTTTTTTTAAAGTATTCAGTTTATAGCAAAACGGATCCCTAATTTTATTACATGCTTTATTTTTAATACACAGGAAAAACATTGAAGTGATTGGTAAATAATTGTCGAAGGAGTACCATTTTGAATGCACTAAGGTTTCGAAAAACACAAACTGAGAAAAACCACTTTAAAGTTTATAATTCTGAAAAAATAATTATTATAAGCTTAATTAAACTTATAAAATACCACTTTAAGATATTACTAATACGTTTTTCTTTAAAATAATTGCATTTTCATATGTTTTCAACCCACACATTTTTATAAATGATCAACTTTTAGAGAGTACTAATTGCACAAGAAAACTCAAGAAAAACTTTAAAAAATTTTTTTTTTCTGTCACGACAGAAATTTTAGCTGTTTTTCTTCTTATAATATTAAAGTATTACATTTGTATGAAAAATATATCAGGAATAAGAACTGAAATTATAAAATTATTAATATAAAATGCTTTAATTTAAAAATTTTACATGCACACATTTCACAAGGAAGAAAAATTACATTATTGTATTGCCTCGGAAATATTCTGCTTTTAATACTACACATTCTTTTTTATAGTTATTATTTCTATTTATAAAATAGATCTTTTTTTATCATAACGTATTTCTTAGCTTTTTTTTCTAAAAAGGGGGTGTGGCTGAATTGCCTAATTTGTTTTCAAATGAAGTTTTATTCAACTTCTAACTTTCCGACATGCACAAGTGATATATCAATCGAAAGATAATAATACAAAGAATAAGATTCAATGAAAATAAAAAAAAAACGATAGGTTTGTGATTTTTAGGGTACCAAGTCCTCTTAATACGGAATATAAAGTGATTTCCATGGAAATTTGTGGAAAATTAAGAAAAATACACAGCAGTAAATAAAACATAAATGATTTAACGTTCCTTGGGCTGCCTGGAAAGTGTCCAAAGGCCCGGAACCACTACTCTAGAGCATTATGGAAAGGTTTGTGCATTACAAAATTGTCGTTAATTCTTATATAAATTAAAAGAAAATAAAAAAACATTATGTACAAAATAAAATAAATTGTTTTCCTAACATAGTGAGCAATTTATTTTATGTTATTCCCATGTGCTGATTATTTAAAAAACTTAGTATTTGAATAAAATATTTTAAAGGGAAAATTGATTTTATATTAACATTCACATTTCAAAGCAACACGAGTGCTGTTTTCGATTAACGGAACTTGGAACCACATCCGAGTAATGAGATCGACACCTATGCTGAAACCCCATGCTCCAAACCTCCACACTACATCAGCGTGAGGATTTTGAAACTCAACTTGCATGAGCTCTTCCTCACTGAGGATTTGTGGACAACAGGAACCCATCACTCGACAGAAATATCACCAGTCACGAGTTTTCCATCACGACCACAATGCTTTCACGCACAAGGCATCCTGTTGCTGCCAAGGCCTCCTGATCGACAAAGGCCAGTAGAGGTGCACAAAATTCATCATGCCAAAGTGCTCAAGCGATACCTGTCGTTAGCCGTAGCTTTGAGCATCATGCAGATGACAGTACAATTTGGACTGTTTCCACCTTAATTTTGAGGGAAGGCCTCCTGAGGTGTGTGGTCAGGGACCTCCCCTGTCCCTTCCCCTGAAACCAGCCTCACGAGACAGATTGTTGCTCGACGGCTATTTAGAGTACCCCATCGGGTATAGTGGTTAGCGACGTAGACTGCTGTGTCGTAGGGCCTCTGCTCGAATCTTGGAGAAAGCATGGACGTTTGTAAATGTATAGTGCTTTCTTCGCATGGAGCCACTATCAGGCCGTGGAGCCTTTGCCCATAAGGTGACATTAGTAACAAGACGGCATCATTAACCTGTGACGAATCTATACGCGTCCTCTAACTAATCCTCTTGGGGAATCTTTGGGCTAGCATTCGCGTTTATTTCCCAGCCATCCCTCTCAAGAAGAAACCGTAATATTCAGATTAGTTCGACTATATATAGCCAGAGTTTTGTAATTCTAGATAAAGAGGTATGAAGCAGCTATATCTTCTACGCAGGTAAGATTGAAGAAGTTTTACTTTCGCATGTAAAAATTAAAAGTGGTGTTTTGCTACTGGGTTGGATTAGTAGACTTGAGGTTAGTAATCATCGATAGATTAGGTTGAGTTAAATAAGTTGGTTTTGCACATTTGCTTAATAATAATTGCTTTCTCCGTGCTACTCATTTGACATTCACTTAGAGAATAGTTTTTTGTTGGTTAGTTTGTTTGACTAAAGAAATAATTGTGATTATGGACTTCTCTGGTTCTGCTTTCATTCCTCCCCCACCCTTAGGTAGGCAAGACAGTGAGACAGAAACTTCGGGTGGTAGTTTCTCTTAAACCAAATTTTCATTTCCATACTTTTCATTTCCTATAATCGAAGAAACATAAATCCCTTAAATTATCTAAACAGACATGTGAGGGCTACTGGTGACGTATCTCGTAATT
This sequence comes from Trichonephila clavipes, assembly GCA_019973935.1. Taxonomy (NCBI): domain Eukaryota; kingdom Metazoa; phylum Arthropoda; class Arachnida; order Araneae; family Nephilidae; genus Trichonephila; species Trichonephila clavipes. The sequence continues at coordinate 12,251 of BMAU01000481.1, read as the reverse complement.
TTGAACCTCGGTCAAGTAACGTGATGACACCTGAGCTGGCCCCTCGCCGAACTGTACGTCTTCAGTGGCACTGAGACTCTAATTCATGATGCGCTGGTCACAAGCTTTTGACCATGATCAATGGGCTTTCGTAGTCACAAAATTATGTTAGATTCTAAAAAAAAAACTGCGTTGAATGTGAGGGCTATTGACGACGTACCTCCTAAATTTGAACCTCGATAAAGTGACGAGAATGATACTTGAGCTGCTAACTCCCTCTCCAAGCTATCATACCATGCCAACGTGGAGATTTTGAGCCACAACAGATTCAACGTGCCTCAACCCTCTCTACGCGACGGTTCTTTAGTGACAACAGGACGCGAACCCACGATGCGCCGGTCACGAATTCGTGGTTACAACCACTTGGTTACCGTAGCCTCTAAAAGCATTCAGAGCCATACAAAAAGAAACATTTTACTATAAACTGCCAAATATTTATCAAAGTATAAAATTCTATTCTAGCCCATCCCAATAATCGTAAAGAATGGCAAAATACACAAATAAATATAAGTAATTATATATATTTAAAAATATCATTTTCGGGGTGTGCTCTAAACAATAAAATGAAACAAATAAAATAAAAAAAAAATTAAGCCAATTTCCCTACTTAGATCTACAAAGAAAAACTTTATTTTAGCTATATTTTATTAAATAGTTACAATTAATATAAATATATATATATATATATATATATATATATATATATATATATACATATGACAAGATCACAACATTAAGCGGTAATTAATTTTATTAGTTATCATTAAAGTATCGTATTGTCATCCAAAACAATCGTGTATATAAAATTTCAGTTCAACTGAATGTTTTAAAACGTGAGGAAAAAAATCTTTTAAAAGTTTTGACCCAAGTCGCTAAAGATGAAACCAACGTGGCTGTATCTGTAATTCTTTAAATAATTAGTTTCGGTCGAATAAATTTTAATTAAATTCTCATAATTTACCCGAAGTAATAGTGTATAGAAAATTTCAGCTCAAATGAGCGCTTTAAAATGTGAGAAAATAACCTTTTCAAGATTTGACACAAGTCACCAAAATGGCCGCTAGATAGTGAAAAATGATGCCAACTTGGCTGTATTAGTAATTCTTTGAATAATTAGTTTTAATCAATTAATTTTTATTAATTATAATTAAATTACTGTATTGTCATCCAAAGTAATCATGTAAATAAAATTTCAGCTCAATTGAGCGCTCTAAAATGTATTTTATTAACGATTGAAAATTCCACCAAAATAAATAAATAGAGAGTGTGAGCTAATAGTAGGAATCGGAAAAAAATAACAATTTGCCAGAGCGCTTTGTGTAGCTTTACACCACAAAAAAAAGTTTATAAGAACAGCCGTCACTCAAAATAAAAAAGAGAGAAACTGACTATTTTTGAACGAATTAGGAATCTGGAGTACTATTTAATGTTACGGAAAATCCATAAGGATAAAAATCATACTCTAAAGATTATTTTCAAGAAACACATTTTTATATAAATAAATAGTCACGCTACCCAATTCAGCTCTGAAAACGAATTATTTTGAAGAACTTATATACTTTTGTATATAAGAAGATGTGATCTTATTTATATTTTTATTTTTCAAAAAGGTTTCATTTAATATAATAACCATTTCTTTAAAGATGCCATTCATAAAGGTGGTCATTATAATGCACCCGACGATGATTTTGAAGAAAAAGTCTTTTCTATGTCTCAAAGAAGCTTGTAAAAATAGAATAATATTGTTAAATTCGCATTTCTTTGATGATAAATAAAATGAAAATAATAGCTAAATCATTAAAATGAAGTTTAAAACCCAAAGATAGAAAGTAAAATACAAATTTTGCACAGAAAACATTTTTTTATTTTTAATGGCAGAATGAACAATTATTAACAAAGTTCATTAATTTACCTAGTACATCACCGAAAGCAGGTATAATTTTTAGTACGGCGCCATAAATGCGGATACCAATCGCCGTAGGTAATTTTGACGCCCAGTTCCCTCCCTAGAGGGAGGCACCTGAGCTCTGACGATGTGAACCTGTGCTAGGATTTAATTTTCCTAAAGAACTCCCTCCCGGAGGGATCTTTCACATGCCGTATAATGACCGCTGTAGATTTTCTGCATCATGAAAATTCATCGACTTGGGCCGGGGTCGAAACCCGTAACCTTGGGTACAGATGGCCAGCGACAAACAGAAAACATTGTTGTATATAAAAATAAATAACTCAATGATATTGAAAAAAAAATATTCTGTAAAAGTCAGAGGTGAACTAATAGTAAGATAGTTTTATTAAATCATTTATAATATTTAAAAAATAATAATATTTTATTCTTACAGAACATAGATTTTTAGGGAAATTTCCAGTACTGAAATATTTAAATGAAAAGTATTTTACGCATTGCTATGAAAAAATAATATTTGCTACCATTCTAATATACTATATATCACAGCGTAAAACGTGAACCTACAATTTAAACTACTTTTTTAAAAATTACATTGAAAATCGTTACTACGAAACTGAAGGGGACTGAAATATCTTTTCGTGTCAAAGGATATTAAAAAAAACATATATCAATAAAATTTAGTTTATTAAAGTATATTTCATTTGCATAAATACGTATATATGTATGTATTTCATAAAAATCAACGAAACTAAAACATTCACGAAAAAACTTTTTTTTCAAAAAGTTTTTGAAAAATAATCTGATATTTTTTTCCCTTTGCGCATTGTCTTGTTTAGCATCAAATTGGAAAAAACGAATTCCATTTTGCTTCAAATTTCAACATTGGAAAGTGCGTTTAAATAACTGCGATTATTTTTCATGATATTCTTCATGTTTCGGATGACGTGAAATATGATCTACATCAGTTATTTCTTTTTCGTCATCGGAATCTGCATCAATCAGTGGCGCACACAAGGGGGAGGGGGGTCCTCGATTTTTTTTCCGATTGATTATAATTCTAAGTACATAGTACGTAAAATTTAATTAAGCATTTGTTATTAATGATTAATTTTATTAATTAATGCTAATTATTTATTCAATAATTAGTTTTTACTGTGTTTTGTTCCCAAAAATCGACAAAATCAAAAGGAGCATGATACAGGAAGGGTGAACTTTCGACCCCGGACTCCCCCCCCCCTTAAAATATTCCTGTGTGCGCTACTGGTATGAATCATATATTTTGAGCTTTATACAAACTCCAAAATGTCTTTACCTGCAATAATTGGGGTTCTAGATGCCTTATCATCATCTTCTACAATGAATTCTTCCGATGATACAGTAGAACAGTCAAAAAAAAAAATTCTCAAGATCACCTCTTAATACTCGCCTGTGCAGTTGGTGTTTTCAGTATTTTGTTCGTATCCAGAAGGAAGATTATTTCGTGTTAAGCTAGTTTCGTTTGATAAAAGGGAAATAAATGCACGGAAATGCATGTTATTGATAAGAGGCAAACACGGAAGTATCCAAAAAAACCAAAAAAAAAAACAAAAATTAGATTTAAGGCTGTTTTCGGTAAAAATACGAGAGCTCTAACTAAACGCGAAACACATTTTCAGACAGAAAAATGACCCAATTTCCATGGAAATTTGCAATATACTCGTACCTCTGTTAACAATATTGTGTTTTTAAAAATTTCCAACTATTCCGGCAATACGTTATTTTTTGTTTTAATACGTGAAAGCAAAGCCCATTTAACATAACGATATAGGAGAAAAATGCAAAACACATTTTATACCAGAAAAAATGGATCAAGTCGGTTAAAAATGGGAAGTATAAAAAAATGTGGCTCTCTAAGCGAAAGTGGAGCCAGAATATCATATTAATTTTTCATTTCTTTTATATCTGAAAATTTTTTCCAAATTCGGGTCCAATAACAGCCTTAAAAATAAATGATTGAGAAGTAAACTATCCAAAGATATTTGAAAAATTTTCAGAATATACACGTATAATATATAAAAATAACATTTCAAAAATAATTCAAATCAAATAAATGAATATTTTACTTAGAGCACATATTTGTAAAGCAATCTGAACGAAAATATCCATCACTGACCTTAATTACACCAAAATCACAATAACTCTCTTACTCACAATAACATAGTAACTTCATATTTGATCTCAACAAACTTCCCAATGTAGAACGAAAAAAAATTATTTTATATCCATTCAAAATTTTTTGAGAGTCATATTGAAATTTAGTAGATATGAAAGAGAGAATTCAGATGCTATTTTGATGTAAAACAACTGCGTAGGGAAAACAGTTAATAATAATATATCAAAATAGTGCAATGATTTAATAAATTTTTACGGTATTAAAATAAAAAAAACAATGCGCCAAGTAGAATGAACGGAAAATGAGCTATTATCAATTTATGTGAAATGACTTTCATAAATTACAAGGCAATTCGGTTCATCTGTCCCAACAGTAAATTCAACGAATATAGGGACAAACAGACAGAGGCAGTATCTGGTCTTGCACACAGTGATAAGACATATAGGAATAGGAAATGATGATGATGTTTCAAGAGCTCGACTATGCAAATGGTTTATTGATGATACAGCTCGGGGGAGAGCCTCTTATTTAGAATAGGAGGGTTACATTTATGGAGAACGATGTAATCCATGTAATGTGACTAAAACACGAACCATTTGAGAATAAGAATTATTTTCATGCATTATAACAATTAATATTCATAAAATGGATGAGTATCGAAAAAGGTTTAATACAGAGAAATTTGCTTAACGCAAAAACGCTTAAGACGAAGTATCGGTTAACGCGAAATAATGCAACATTCCAGACCAGGGTTCGGCAACCTGTGAGGGGCTGCGGTAGCCAAGGGGTCAAGGTATCGTATCATGGCAGGCATGCCATGAGCTCGAGCCCAGTACCACTAAAGACCCGCCGTGTAGGGCAGCGATGCACGTTAAATCTGTCGAGAGCTGAAACGTCCTCCCGTTGGTGTGGTGAGGTAGTTAGTAGAGGGGGGTGTCAGCTCAGGTGTCGTCCACTCCACTTGACCATGGTTCAAAATTACGTGGTCTGTCGCCAAAAGCCCTCGTGCAGCTGAAAAGTGCGACGTTAATATTCACTCACTCACTCGGCAACCTATGGTACGCGTGCCACATGTGGCCCGTGATACATTTGTGACGGGGGGTTTATCGCGCCTTCCACTAAAACCATCTTGGGAAATCTTTTGAGCCAGAATGTCATTTCTTTCCAATCAACTCAAGAAGAGAACGCGATTATGCAGATTAGGAATGTGTATATATGGGAGCTTAAGTATTCGCGTGGAGTTGGAAGTTTAGGCCTTAGAATGTGGAAGTTCTAAGTGTAGTTCCTAGAAGGAGAATTCTATGAGTGCTAAGGAAAAGTTCTAATGAGAGACTAGAAAGTCTTGGGAATTATTATAAGAATCATATAGAAGTGTATTCGAAGCCGGAAGATTACCCATTTGCCGGATCAAGTTGAATTACAGTATTATATTGACGATATAAAAACTGGTAGCTGTTCGCCGTGGAATATCGGTAAGATAGAAAATATTAAACTTTAATACTAGAGCGGATTCCAGCAAGGAATCGTCTATAAGTATAGATTCGGTGGTTAATTTATCATAAAGGTAGTGAGTAAGGTTTATTGCGCTATTTATTAAAAAATTGTAGTTTATGTCATATCACTCCTGATCATTAGTTTCATAGACTTGTGTTGCAATGCTTAATATAAATTGAGATAATAATAAACTAGTTTTATTATGGAAGCTTTGAATGGTCAATATTTATCCCCTCAAACTTAGGATGAGGAACAGATGATGTCCACCACCCGTGGGGTATCCCACATTTTTCAGTGGCACTCAGCACTATTCCACAAATTAGTCAATTTTTGAACGGATGGAAACTTATATGATTGTAATGGACCTTATTTGACGAACATCTTCAGAATTATGGACATCTACGGAATTACGAATTAATTTGAAAGATAACTCTGAAAAGAAAATTGCTGCTATTTTGTAAATTATTGAATATCATTGCTAGGGACATTTAATTGTTTGAAGAGAGAAAATTGAATATACACTCTCTTTGCTTTCCGCTTTTGTGTGTTTCTACATATCTAGTAAAAAATCTTTCCTCAAATGAACAGTATTTCGAGTCAGCAAATAATTTGTTTAACAACTGAATACTCAGAATCGTGTCGAATTGAAAGCCACAAATTGTACTCCTGATTTTGTAACATAAAAGTAAAGCAGTGTAAGCACTAGATTCGCATTACAAATTTTTAATTATTTTTTTAATTTTATTATGAAGGGAAATATGTGACGAATCTATACGGCACCTTACCACTAATACTCTTAGACATCTTTGGGGATGGTAAATTCGCGTATATTTCCAACCAGCTCTGAAAGGAGAAAACAGGATATGCAAATGAATTAAGGTATTAAAGAAAAGCGTTGTATGTTAACAGATAGAAGGCTATTGAGCCAAGAGAAGCAGTGACAAAGTTAAGAAGATTCAAGTGGATTGCGTGATTAGAGTCTTACTGTTATTAGTCAGCGAAATACCATTGGAAGAATTGATCTACCTGGAGAGAACGACATTATAGCCAGGTGATACTTAAAACTTAGTTTATCTGACCACAAGAGTGAATATATAATAAAGTTAGTGTAAAGTTAATGAATGTTATTAAGTCAAGTTGCGTATATTTCTCGGTCCTCTTATTCCGGTAAACCCGTTCGATATTGAGCTTAGTAGTTGATTAAAATCATATTTTGTGATTTAAATTAATATTAAAGGTAAATCCCTTTGACGTAGACATATTGTTTAATATTTGTATTTAGAAGGTTGCTAATTGAATCAATTGAATAAATATAATTTGTTATTCTAAAAATGGCGTCTGGTCATTCTTTGCCTCAATTCAATTTTAGTGTCCAGGGTGGAACCCAGGAGGGTTCTCACAAATACTTATATTTTATGTTGTCTCTTTCTTATTTTAATAAATAGGTTTAAAAAATACATGATATATGTACAATTCTAATTATTTTTATTTGTGTTGAAAAATTAATTGTATTGTATGCTGTTTATTTTTATATCAAGAAATATTTTTAAATGATACAAAATGATACATAACAGAACTGTAAATCTATATTATTAACCGCTATTTTCTAACTCTGCATGCATTATCGTGGGAATCGAATTGTTTCAAAAATTTCGTACTGTGCTGCACGCTGAATCATATTGGTAGATTAATTTGGTACGCTGTAGCTAAAAGGTTGCTGATCCCTGGTCCAGACGAGCTATTATGTATTTTCATGCGAAAGGAAAATCACTGAACATGAAACGATTTCCCCTTTGAGAATGAACAGAATACAGAAAACATCAGTCGCGCAAGCTGAATTTAATAAGGGTGTGAAATGAAAGATAATTGGTTTCAGGTGCACCGTAGAGAGGCTGACTTGTCTTTGAAATACCTTTGGAAGGGCCTGTACCACGAACTAATTTTGTTTACCTAAACTACTTTCACCCTCCACCCTTTTAAAGGCCACACAAAAACATCTCATCTCTCATCAGTTGGCTTCGAAATTCGATGAAGAGTACATCTCAGTGTGAAAAAAAAACAGTGAGTCAATTTTGCATTATTTTTCTATTTTAGAAGAATTTTTTTTGCGAGCTGAATATCAAGGAGCTGTGCGAGGAATGCAAAATACTATTTCGTTTAAAATGTTGATGGGTCTTTTTAAAGCTGTTAATCAAAAATAGAGGACGAAAACGGAAATCCGTAAAGATTTTGGTTTTGCAAACTCTACTACAATAATTTTAAAAAACGGAGTAAATTACGACAATGTTTGAAAGGTTTTTATTAAATACATGCATATGCACATACCTACATGAATAAAATATACTCTTATAAACTTAATTTTTGATGAATATATGTTTTCTTTTCTTTTCAATACCTTTTAACACGAAAAAAATATTCCAGTTCCCTCAGTTTCGTATTAAACGATTTTCAGTGTATAAAGCATTAAAGCCATTTAAAAATCTTGGCTTTAATTTTAATAAATTAATTTTAATCTTTTAATTTAAAATAGAAATATGGATAATTAAAATTGAAAAAAAAACACCAAGATAGGAATTTGGTAACAAATGTATCAAGTTAAATTATGTAATAGTTCTTCTTTAAAATTGCATTTTGGTATTTAATACAGCGTTTCTCAATCTTTTGGGTGCACCCCCTGGGAGACGTCTCAACTCTACTAGGGGGCGCGAGCATATTGAAAAGTCAAAACAAAAGATTATTTAAATAAATTAATTTACCGAAAGTACACAAACAAAATCATTCTGACATAATGAAAAATAAATACACATTTACACTAATATATTATACTTATAAATGTGTTAGTGCTACACAATGTATTTTATAATTAATTTATTAACCCTAATTTAAGAAAAAGTTTATTAATTACCATTGCCCCATGGGCTTATCATATATGTAATTAAAAACAAAAATTAACACTTATTTTTATAATTTTTCCGGTTTATAGTTTTTCCCTTAACTGCCGATTAAAAGTTAAGCGATTCGCTTTCCGATGCCAACCGTTTTCCACGTAGGCACGCGTATGTGATGTTGATGTATTAGGGGGGGGGATAAAGAAGAGCAAATAATCTGAAATAAGTAAATCCTTCGCAAAACTGTCAGGGTCTCTTTATTGCATTCCAAAGCCTTCGGAATAGCTTTATGGAGAGCACTGCACAGAAAAGATCGTACTTTAGAAAGACGTATATATACGTCTGGGCAATTAACGATTTGGCTTAGCGAGACGTTTATATACGCCGGGAGCGCTTAAGAGGTTAAAGTCGTTTCACAGTTTTCGGGTCAAAGTATAGTATCATTGAATTCAATACATAGTTATTGTATGAGCAGGGAAATTATGATTGAATATTGGGTCGCGTATATTGTAACTTTGAGACGTACTGATTTATAGTAATATATTTTTTATGCACTACTAATTGTAAAAACTCCAACACGATGAAAAAACCATGGAAACTAAGCGTATTTTACATGAAATGCAAATAATAAGATTAGATTATATAAAAGAATGTAGACTTACAAAGCTGTCACGCATATGTGAGCACAGAAACACCCTTTAAGTTCTCGAGTGAGCTGCGAATAAAAATCACTTACTCAGCTTTAAACAGACACGACATTGTTTTTTTTATGTATAAGCAAAATATTAAATGCCTAAATTCAGGCATTATTTGTTTTGAAACTTAAAACGTGACATAAAGGCTCTTAAATATGAACACGCACATATTTTGAGATTCTTTTTAACAATAGTTAGATGTTCTGTTTACAAACATGTGTTTTTCTCAGAGAAGCGTCTCACTCAATCATAAAGATATCTCCGGAATTAATGGACCTACAGACTTGAAATTTGGCAGTCATGTTCTTTTTGCTTAGCAGAGATTCGCTGATAGCAGGTATTGACGAAATAGATTCCACAGAGGGGGAACGGGAGAGTTTTAAATTGAAGAATATCTCATTTTTGACTTTCAGCAGGCATGTTTATTTTGTTAAGTGGAGATCCTCTAAGAACAGGTACCGTGGAAATCTAATTCCAAAGAGAAAGGAATTACAGAGGCAAAAAGAGAAAAACTAAAAATTCTACTTCAAAAATTCCCGTCGTCTTTTCTTAATCGAGTAGTGAGTGCAATAAAAATGATTTTTAATACAAATGAAGCTTAATACTAATGCTTAGTCATCATGAAATACCTAGCAAAGTGACTAGGTAACTGCAATAAATATATAAATTTTGAGCCACCTTTAATTTACTGTTTTAATTTATCTCGCACTAAATTGTAGGAATTTTGAATTTTTAGGAAATGATGAGAGAATTTTTTGATAGAATTTCATTAGGGATTGAAATACAGGTATACGGGGATATCGAATACCGGTATTTTGAGCCATTTGTACAATCTTGTAATACCGGCATTCACAAGTTAAAATAACAGTTTCTCGGTATTTACTAGAAATTTTTTAAATTGCTTCCACCATATGCTCAGGGATCGCTAGCATAGCCAAATAGTACACATTTTTCCTTTTATGTTAGTGTTAATTATGACACCATGCTTTAAATATATTATAAATGAAATTAAGTTACATCCATTTAAGAAGGTGAAAATATTAAATGTGTTCATTCCGTTGTTCTTATATTTATTTTTCCTAGCGGGTTCTACAGTTCTAAGGCAACTCGTTGAATCCATCATCTGATTTTTTCATTCCCAGATTCAACAGGATAAAAGACTACTAATCTGAACGAAAAAATATAAACATAAATTATTTCTCTTCCAAATAGAATTAAATACACTTCTACTAACTAAATTTTCGTTGAAAGAGGGGGGAATACCATATCCAAGCTTATCTGCCTTTCTTCATCCATTAACACCTGTTGCTACAATGACTCTCTAACGACGAAATTATTCAGACTGTGAATACAAAGCTGCATCGTACAATCAAGAGAAGTTATAAAATAAGTGAATCATCCAAGGCCAAAACTATACTAATACATCTCAGAGCGATACTGCATTCGCGCAGGATTCGTAGTCTCAGCTGGGTGAGTGCCAACACCAATTCCTACTCTAGCATTCATTTTTGGTAAAGAAAGCTTTGGCAAGTTATAAAGGAAAACATTTTTGCGTGGTCGGAAGTCAAACTTTACAGCAGCATTGTTTTTCAATTCTGGCACATAATTTTTTTTTTGTAAAAATTAGATTTTGAATAACTCTCTCTATATGTAGATTTTTCTGCAGAAGACATTTTGTATGAAACTACCTAATCGTGTACCTAGATATAATTACAATTAAGTGATACAAAAATTTTATAATCCTTTCTCACTCATCCAAGATAAATGTTATTCACTTTTAAACATGTTTAGCCAGTAAACTGAAAACTTCTTCTAAATAATTTCCTGAAATTTTTACCCTTACGAGACTAGGCTAAGAATGAATATTCATATGCAACCCTCTTTATTTTAGGCATAAAATATATAAAAAAATCATAAACAACCAATACAAGAAATCATAATTAGGCTTTCACTTTGAACATACTTTCTTATTGCATGAAAATATTTTTATTAAATAAAACATAATAACATACTCAACATAAATTGAAATCAGAATTAGGATGACGCACCAATAGATTTTGCAGCTTTCCTCTTATTTGATAAATCACCAATTAAAACAGGAGAAATGTTTCATTACATCTTAAGGCGATCTTAACAATTTTCTTTTTTTAATTTTTGAAGTTTGCTTGATTTATAAAAATTTTTTAAAAATTTTTAATTTTGCAAAATTAAAATTTAAATTTCTAAGGGTTTTTAAGCATATATATTTTCTTTTCGAGTACCTTATGGTACATAAACTTGTGTATGGAGAATTTTTAAACTGCTGCTCACATTAATTTTATATTAATTTTTCGTTAAAACATGCAAAATTCTCCAAATAGCATTCGTTCGGATTTTGAAATTTTAAAACAAATTGCTACGTTATTTTAGAACGTTTATAAAAACATCCCTACTTCCACTTATCAAAATAGCTTTAGGTTTTGAATGATCAAAAGGAGAAAAATATCAGTTTAAAGTTTTCATTCCACGAACGGGCATGATACGATAGTCACTGAATAGTTTCAAACTGTTATGAAAGGTTAATTGGCTTATTGAAAACTGTATACCATAAGAAATTGCAAAATATACAATTAAACAATATACCGGCATAATGAATACAAATGAAAAAATCTATATATTTTGTAAAAACTTCAACTTAAATAATTATGTAAAATAAATATACACACACATCAGTGAGCTAATTCAATGCCAGTTTTACAACCTAAATAATGCACAACATGTACTAAAGATGTTTATTTCCATGATTTTAAAAGTCTTTACATGTTTAATATTGTACGCGAATGAAAGCAAAATCAAATGACAATTTATAGGTAAATATTTCAAAATTTCATTCGTTTAAATAAATATCTAAATCATAATTGTTGAATTTAACATACTCGGGATATTTATATATCATCGAAAACAATAAAAATATATCAAAATGGGAGTTTTTCTGTTCTTGTCCTGAATCAGACTTTTAATTATCATTGGTATTTATTAAAATGAAATTTAGTATTTGTGCTTTCTCACTTTAGTTATCATTTCATTCAAAATAA